>BPLQ01009016.1:907500-1343196 GCA_021605075.1 Caerostris darwini
TATATAAATATTTATTAATTTTAATTTGTCAAATTGTATTTATTTGTTTTACCCAATTTTCACTACTAAAATCGAAGTAACATTCTCTTTTTTTATTGTCTTAAATATTTTTGATCATTGATTTCTATTTCAAATCTTTAAATTAATCCAAACAAACATAAATCGTGCTTCCGTTTCCAAGATTACACACTAAACTAAAATTTCGGCTACTGATAAATGTTACGTAAAATGCAATTTCATGCTAGTTAAGTTTCCTAAGCGGACCATGAATACATCTTAATTCAGTTCTGTCAATTTAGCACACCAAACATACTCCGCGCGTACAAGGAATTCAACCGAAACTAAATCAGCAGCTCTCTTTTTGAGGAATAGAAACCGGATAATTACAGAAACCTGTCAATAGTGCCTACAGACCACGCGAGGAAGAAGGACACTGAATCAATTACCTGTTATGTCCTGGCCAGTTGTCCTTTCAACTGGTTGGCTGAAAAGCCATTGAGTATCAGAGACCATTAATTATTCAAAACTCCAGCAAGTGCGTTTGTGTATGACAGCTTTCCACTTCTCTGAGGGGATATCAATGAAATTTCACTGTCCGAATTTAAAAGGGGAATATTCCAGAAACTTTAAATGCAGCTGGGAGAGAAAGTTTGTGGAAAATGTCTTCGATAAATTTCGTATACTCCTGCTGATGGCAGTTAATACTTTTTTAAGGATGAATACGTTCTACTGAAAGATATATTTTCATTTCCTTGAATTCATGCGATTTTCGAATTTGGGAAAGATTCGTTTCAGTGGTAGATTAATTTGAGAAATTTAATTGATGTAGTGATAAATTTTTGATTATTATATAAAGGCGTATAAGGATATGCGTCGTTATATTTATTGCTGATTTTACAGCTCATTAAATTTTTGTTCGCACATACTTAGACAATGATCATTAAAAATTAATAATTGGATTTAAACGACATATATAATATTCAATATTGTGGACATTTTTATTCTAAAATATATACAATAAAATAATTAAATATGGAAGAGAATCGTGATTATTTTTTTCTAATGCAGCTGGCCAGCAGTTATCTATGATGCCTTAAGGCGAGCGCTGTACCGACGTTACTCACTTACCACTACCCAGGAGGTGTGTGTAGCTTGAATATAAGCTACGATGTAGCAATACACCCGCAAATCTCTATAGATTGTGTTAGACAGGGCCCTATGGTTTAAAGTGGATTCCAAACCACTACATGTAGCCATGGGTCCGCCGGCATTCGAACCCGAAATCTCTGCTAACGAGCGCCGGAACGCTACCCACTCGGCCATCACACCCCACATAAATAAAATATAAATGACGAGAAATTATTCTGATTAAAAATGAATGACTTATTGTTTGTTTTATTCATATTTTTCAATATTTGTAAATGTTAATTAGGCAAATTGCTTTTATATGTTTTACCCAATTTTCATCAAGGCAAAATTTTTGTCTTAAAATATTTCTGATTATTAATTTTTGTTTTAAATCTTTAAATTTATTCTTACAAAAATAAATCATAATTTCAAGAATACACTCTAAATTTAATATTCTCCTATTGATAAATATTAAGTGAAGTCGCAATTTCATGCTGGTTAAATTTCCTAAGCAGACCATCAATACATTTTAATTCAGTTCCGCCCATTTAGCGCACCTAACATACTCCGCGCGTATAAGGAATTCAACCGAAACTAAATCAGCAGCTGTCATTTTGGGAATAGAAACCGGATAATTACAGAAACCTGTCAATAGTGCCTACAGACCACGCAAGGAAGAAGAACACTGCATCAATTACCTGTTATGTCCTGACCAGTTGTCCTTGCAACTGGTTGGCTGAAAAGCCATTGAGTATCGGAGACCATTAATTATTCAAAACTCCAGCAAGTGCGTTTGTGTATGACAGCTTTCCACTTCTCTGAGTGGATATGAATGAAACTTCAATGTCCGAATTTAAAAGGGGAATATTCCAGAACCTTGAAATGCAGCTGAGAGAGAAACTTTGTGGAAAATGTCTTTGATGAATTTCGTAGACTCCTGCCGATGGCATTTAATACTTTTTTAAGGATGAATACGTTTTACTGAAGGATATATTTTCATTTCCTTGAATTCATCCGATGTCTGAATTTGGGAAAGTTTCGTTTTAGCAGAAGATTAATTTAAGACATTTAATTGATATAGTGGTCAGTTTTGGATTATTATGGTATGCGTCTTTATATTTGTTGGTGATTTTATTCCTAATTAATCTTTTACTTTGCACAAATTTAAGCAATAATAATTAAAAATATGATAACTGTATTTAAATCTCATATATCCTATTCAAGATTGCATCTATTTTTATCTAAAATATTTGCAATAAAATAATTAAATATGCAAGAGAATCCTAATTATTTTTTTGTTCTAATGGAGTTGCTAACTCTTAGACAGTTGTCTTTCATGCCTTAAGACAATAGCTGAACCGACGTTACTCACTTAGCACTACCCAAGATGTGCGTGTAACTTGAAGATAAGTTACACAAGTAAAGTAACATTACTCCCGCAACGCTCTACGATCATGTTAGATCAGGACCTGCGGTTTAAAGTGGTTTCCGAAAAACTATAAACATCGATGGACCCGACGGGACTCGTACCCGAAACCTGTGGTAACGAGTGCCAGAGCGTTAGACAACCGGCCATCAGGCCCCATATAAGTAAAATATAAAATGATGAATAATTATTATGATTAATAATGAATAACTTATTGTTTGTTTCTTTAATATTTTTCAATATTTATAAATTTTAAATTGCAAAATGATATTTATATTTTTTACCCAATTTCCGTTATTGAAACGGAGTGTAACATTTTCTCTATTCATTGTTATAAAATTTTTTTGATTATTTTTTTCCGTTTTAAATCATTAAAGTAATCGAAACAAAAAATAAATCATGCTTCCATTTTCAAGATTAGACTTTAAACTTAACACTCGATCACTGATAAATATTAAGTGAAATCGTAATTTCATGCTAGTTAAACTTCCCAAGTCGACCATGAATGCATTTTAATTCAGTTCCGCCCATTTAGCACACCTAACATACTCCGCGCGTACAAGGAATTCAACCGAAACTAAATCAGCAGCTCTAATTCTGGGAATAGAAACCGGATAGTTACAGAAACCCGTCAATAGTCCCTACAGACCACACGAGGAAGAAGGACACTGAATCTATTACCTGTTATGTCCTGACCAGTTGTCCTTGCAACTGGATGACTGGAAAGCCATTGAGTATCGGAGACCATTAATTATTCAAAACTCTAGCAAGCGCATTTGTGTATGACAGCTTCCGACTTCTCTGAGTGGATATCAATGAAATTTCACTGTCCGAATTTAAAAGGGGAATATTCCAGAAACTTTAAATGCAGCTGAGAGAGAAACTTTGTGGGAAATGTCTTCGATGAATTTCGTAGACTCCTGCTGATGGCAGTTAGACTTTCTGATGGATGAATACGTTTTAGTGAAGGATATATTTTCATTTCCTTTAATTCATGCGATATCTGAATTTGGGAAAGATTCGTTCTAGAGGAAGATTATTTTGAGAAATTTAATTGATTTAGTGGTCAGTTTTTGATTATCATGGTATGCGTCTTTATATTTGTTGGTGATATTAATCATCATTAAACTTTAGTTTGGCTATGCTATGTTTGGCTTCTATGCTTAGACAATAATCATTAAAAATGAATAATTGGATTTACATACCATATATCCTATTTAAGATTGTATGAATCTGCTGGGACTCGAACCCAAAACCTGAGGAACCGAGCGCTATTGCGCTAGCCACTCAGCCATTCAGGCCCATCATAATTATTTAATTGCAATACAAAAATCCCGAGACATGTTGCAAAGAAAAAGCATTCAAATCTCTTCATAATTTTACAAAAAAGATGTAGGTTCCCGATGGATGAGTGGGTGGCGCTGTGGTGCTCGGTACAACAGGTTTTGGGTTCGAGTCCCGAAGTTGCCATGGATGTTTGTAGTGGTTAGGAATGCCCTTTAAAATGTAGGTCTCTGTCTAATATAATCGTAGAGAGTTATGGCGGTAAAGTTAGAAGCGTTCGTAGAATATCTTCAGGCTATACGTTCCCCACTCGATAGTGCTAAATGAGTAACAGCGGTGCAGCCTTTCCTTATGGCATAAAGATTAATGTCTCAGTATTTCCAGCTGCAAACGGACAACAACAAAATAAAAAAGATGTTAAATAGAATATCTTTTAGTATCATAATTAATAAGTAATCTCAAAACAAAGAGATTCTGTATTAAATAGATGCAGTAATTGTCCAGCTGTAATTGTTCATTCTCCTACACACTGGCAGTGGCCTAATAGATAATTGGCTAGCGTTCTTGCGTTTGGTATCACAGGCATGAGGTTCGAATTCTGGCCGTAGCATGGATGTTTGTTAATGGTTCAGAATCCACGCTAAACTGTAGATCCCTAAAACCTAAGAATGCAGTAACCTAATTAGCCCTAAGTATTAAAAAAATGACCGTAAAGAAACAAACCAAACCTACACACTGGTAAGAGACCCATTTTGTACCGGGAGAAATTGTCAGTTGTCCGCGAGATTCTCCCCTAGGGGAAGTAGAACACAAACCTGCACTCCCGCTCAGAACGTTTAGTTCGTCTACAATCTCTCACCCCGAGAGGAATCTTTTCCATTGAAGTTTTAAGTCGGTTTTAATTCTTCAAATTTATTTTTACTATATTTGAAAAACATACAGTTTGCTTATAAATGATAAAAGTAATTTCTTTTAAAAATATTTCATAAAATTTTCAAAAGCCTTTCTTTGTAAACATTGCAATATTTTTATAATGTATTTGTAATAGATTTTATCCATTGAATTGTTATGTCATATTAGTTTTAAATCTTCAAATGCATTTCTACTATATTTTAAAAACGCAGTTTGATTATAAATGATATAAATATTTTCTCCCTTAAAAAAATATTTCAAAAATCTTCTATAAACATTGTACAATCTTTTATAATGGGTTTGAAAGAGATATTATCAATTGAATTATTGCGTAAAATAACGCGTTTTTTTTAAGTTGTCTTAGTTTAAGATTATGTTGAATTTGTTATTTAACTGTTTGATATAAAAGAAAGATGAAATTAATTATAGTCATCAAATATTCAAATACATAAGAAATAGCTAATTTTAATATCACAATAAAGTTTTCAATAAGTTAAACTAGTTTTTTGAATAATGAGATGGGTTATATTACCAATATTATTAATCGGATATTTGTTATTAGCATTTTTCAATAAATCATTTAAATGCAAGCCGAAAATTTAAGAAATAACAAAAAGTGAGAGCTAATATGATCAAAAATTTACATTCATATTACAAAATGGAATTAATTGATATTTTTCTAGATCCACACTTTATTTAAATCACTATATTAACTATATTATTATTTATTCCTATTTTTAGTATAACTTGGAACCGCTTAGTAAAAATTTCGATAAAAACATTTCTAATCTCTAAAAACGGAAAAATGTACTATTAAAAATAAAATCTGTCCACCCAAAAACATTACAAATGGAAAAATATCTGGAGAATGATTTTAAAAACTGGAATTTAAAACTCCACGAAACTTTTCTTGGAGTGGATTTAATTTACATTTCGATTTCAAGAGTAATTTTAAGATCAGAAATAAAACTTAAAATTAAAACGTAAACATGTACTTTCATTGATAAATATCTTAAATGCATAAATTTTTAATAAAAAATAAAATGATTTTAAATTAATCTGAAAATTTACTGACACCATTAAATATAAATTTTAAAAAATCACATTTCCTTATCAGTTATTGAAAATATCATTTCATAAAAATGCAAATATTTACATAAAATATTTCAAAATATTCTTGATGCAGATTTAACTACTTTTTTTAAATTGAAAAACAGTTTCGAATGAAATATTTGAAAAAAGTAGGATTTTCATTGAAACGATCAAAGGATAACTTACTTTTGATTTTCATCAAATATTAATATCACACTCAAGCAAGTTTATTCAATTTTAATAGAAATACATTATTTTCTATGGATCTTTTTTCATTTAGTTGGTATAAATTATTTTCTATGAACGACAGTGTCATATAGATTACATTTCAGTACGTTTTTAATACTTATTTTCAAAAAAATATATTGATTAATACTTTTTGCATCTTCTCAATATATTTGTATCAACATTTCTGAAGTTTCAAAAATGTTCCGATAAACGGAATAATTATTTATTATGCTGGGCTTCCGATATAATAGATATCAGTTGAAACACAATAACAAGTTAATATTATAATAATTAATTATTAACTTAACTTTTATGCAAGAGATGAACACAATAAATACCTCTGCGAGAAATTCGCAGTGGTGCGAAGACGAGAGCAAACATGGGATTTTACAACGTCAGGAACTTTTCACCAATGGAAAAGCACAGAATTTTCAAAGTTTTCTGGAGTATCCTTTCTAAATTAACTCACTAACATCAGAGAATGATTTGGTTCAGTTTGTTGATCTACTGTCATTTTGGGCTTGAATGGTCGAGTGGCTGGCGCTTGGTACCACCGGTTTCGGGTTCGAGTCCCGGCGGTGCCATGAATGTTTGTAGTGGTTCGGAATCCACTTTAAGCCATAGGTTCCGGTCTCCCATGAGTGTAAGAGCGTCACGGAGCAAAAGTCAGACTTCTACCTATGGGTGCTCCATCACAACAGAAGCTCCTCCTTTCCCTCCATCCATGAATAGATCACTCATGGGATGTCCGTCCCGCACTGCAGGACATTGAGGATTAGTCACAACAACAACTGTCATTTTTTGTACAGTTTTGGCTAATTAGACCGGGACCGACAGTTTAACTGGGATTTCGAACCTCTAAAAACAACCATGCTACCACCGAGATTCGAATCTGCAGGCTGTGATTACAAAGGCCAGAGCGCTGGCCAATTGGCCATCAGGTTACCCACCAGACATTGAAGTTGACCCATTTATAATGTTTCCAATAAGCTCATGTCTTCATGGTTTAAATATAGATGTAAATGCTCCCGAATCGGTAAGAAAATCTACTTGAGTTTTTAAGAAATAAATTCGAAATTAAGTTTATTAATCTCTGTCATCGCATCCTGAAAAATCGCATATCCTGTAAAAATATTTATGGCGTTAGTAGGTAAGGTAGTAGAAAATTAGATAAGTAAAATTTGGTTTAAATTGCTGAAACTTGAACAGTTATAATGTTGTTGTTGTCGTAGTAACCCTCATGGAAGGAGTTTCTGTTGTGATGGTTTGGTTTCTCGCTCTACGATCATCTTTTGCACACAAGGGTTAAACAGACATGACCTACAATTTAAAATGGATTCCGAATCCCTACAAACATCCATGCAGCGCCGGGACTCGAACCCGAAACCTATGGTACCTAGCGCCAGCTACTCGGCCATTAGGTCCCCTCTGTTGTGATGGAGCACCAGTAGGAAGAAGTCTGACTTGGCTCCGTGTCGCTGAAGAAGGTAGGCAGTATCTTACGGGAAGACTTTCAAGAGGTACTGTACTACACCATATTTTCGTATCGTATGGAAGAAAACCCAGTAAACTCCCAACCTGGAGTCCGTTTTACGCAGTAAGATGCTGAACATAATAAACACCATCGAATCTCCTCGGTTTTTGAAACAGTGTCTACAGCAAAGCCGCCAGCTGATCGAACCTCAATCCTAATGCTAACTAATGGCGCATGTTGCCACTGAGCCATAACAGTTCAAGTATTCTTTTGAATTATATTATAACTTTGAGATTAAAAAGTTGCCACCATATTTTATTAAGTATATTGTCTGCTGAATAATTGCAATTAATCTGTTGTAATTTTCATTAAAATTCTGGGTTTTGTGATAATAAAAATAATATACCATCACTTCAAAATAAATCTATTTAGCTTGTTATACTTCAATGTATTTTTATTTCCACCTTAACTATTATCATGAATTGAGTAATCATATGTTACTGCAAATTTGCATTATCACTTTTGCACATTTACTGGCATGATTTTCATCATAAAATAATAAAATATTTAGAGTGTAAATAACATTTCTATTGAAATATAAATTACTGACATCCTTTGAAGTAAATATTGTGGCTATCTAAATAAAAATATTCGAGTTGACAATAGTTTTGAAAAGAAAAAAATAAATAAATCGAAAATGAGCATGAAATAAGGGAAATTTTTAATTATTTTATTTTTATCAAATTTTTTATAAATATGTTTGCATTAAGCATTTTTAATTTGCGTTATCCCAGTTATATTATGTTGTTTTGTTGTTGTTGTTTCTTTCCCACTTGGCTGGCCAAGCCCACGAGCCCATACGTACTCATGATTGAAGGGGAAGGAAGCAGCTTCTGTTGTGATGGAGCACCCGTAGGTAGAAGTCTGTCTTTGGCTCCGTGACGCTCTTACAGTCATAGGAGACCGGGATCTACGGCTTAAAGTGGATTCCGAACCACTACAAACATCCAATGGCACCGCCGGGATTCGAACACGAAACCTGTGGCACCGAGCGCCAGACACTCGGCCATTCAGATCCCAATTTATGAATGCCAACGGCACGCGATGTTCCCAGGTGGTCACCCATCCAAGTACTGACCGCTCCCAATGATGCTTGACTTCGGTGATCTAACGAGAACCTGTATATTCAGCATGGTATGGCCGATATTATGTATTCTTTATTAAAATACAAATTTTAATAAATATTTTCATTAAATTGAAAATTTACTTTTTTGTATACAATAGAAATTTTTTTATTGAAGTAGTAAGTTTTTTATTTTAAATAATTATAGTAGTTCTAATGTTGAATGATTTTTTGACACATTTCAAATGAAAAAAAAACTACATAAAACAATTTATGTAAAAATTGGTTTAATTTTATTATACTATTATTAATAATCAACTAATTTGGATTATTTTAAATTATAAAGATTTATCATATTGATTCTTATAATTTAGTTTTATTTAAAAGGAGATTTATGAAGAATATCATTATTAGCATCTGGAATATGGTAAAAAAAATTCTACCATAAAAATTAGTAATAAAATATCAACAAACTAAAAGAGCATTAAAAAGTATTCTGTTTTCCTAATTTTCAAAAAAATTCTTTAAACAAATTAATGAAAAAAAGAACCATGAAAAATCATGTTTCTTTTTTCACCCCTTTGTTAGTGATCACAGTACATTGACACTTGGAAAAGACTTTTCATTCCAGCCAATAGCATGCAAACTGCAGCAAAAAATTTCATGTATTCCTCTGTTTCGCTCTCTTCATAATTCATTGCCGTAAGGAGCAGTATTGCATGCAATCGCTTTTAAAAATATACGTTTATAATTAAAAAGATTAAATACAAAGTCGTATTTTAAAAATTCCTTCATTAATTAACCTTGATGTTTTTCTTATAATGTTAATTTATTATCTTCTGTTTCTTTTATAACTGTTTGCAAATTCAAACACTTTAAATAATAAAAATAAACAATAAATATTTGTTTTATTATGTATGCATTATTGCTTCGAACCAGTTTATTTATTTTAAAGCTGAATCTTTAAAGTAATTTATCTTACATAACAAGCAAGTGAAAAAAGAAAAATTATTGTGATTAACAGAAGTAATTTATTATCATGTACCTTTATATGTTTCATCATAAATAAAATTTTATTTAAATTAAAAATTATATAATGGTTTAAGGTAACAATCGATATTACTGATACTGAAGAGAATAAATTTTAATTTAAAAGTTAA
Source organism: Caerostris darwini (assembly GCA_021605075.1). NCBI lineage: Eukaryota > Metazoa > Arthropoda > Arachnida > Araneae > Araneidae > Caerostris > Caerostris darwini. Next base: position 917,328 of record BPLQ01009016.1, read on the forward strand.
AATTCCAGAACAGGGGCTATTGTAAATTGGCGTCAAAAATTCTTTTCGCCAAGTAACGGGTTGCAAGTGTAAGTGAAGTGAATTGCAAACAATACAATAAACTCCGGTTACCACATTTGGCGGCTTATCACTCAGTTGGCGCCACAAAAAGTCATCAAATCTCAATGGCCACTATTTTGAGATTTGGCATTTTAAAATATATTTCATATTAGAGAAGAAGTAGTAAAATCTAAGTAGAAAATGTGTGAAAAATATATCTAACTAGAAAAATGTCAGAAATATAGTTAATGGCTAAGTGTTAGGTTTTTCTGTAAATTAATCATAATAAATTATATATTCAGAATTCTAATAAAATTGGCATTTATACATTTACAGCTCACTAAAGTTATAATTTTAATTTACTGAAAAACAATATTTTGGTACATCTGTCACGCGAGTTTTCTGTGCAGGTGTTAATTTGTTTTCTTTTTAAAATATTCACCATGGAATAGACCATTTATTTAAATTATTAAGCCACATTCTTTTCAATTATTAAAACTTTTAAATTCCAGAGGTTTTCATATAGAAATTCCAATTTTTTTCCAAATTTTTTTTACATCTTATATAATATTTCTCAGACTATAGCATACCGACTTTTTCTTCACTTTCTAAAAATTAATTTAACAGTTTGTGGCATGATGCCTTAAAAACAAATGTCCCTCATTCATAAAAATTTTCAGAATTCTTGAAATGTATTCGATTTTTACTTCTATTTTATAATTTTTATTCACACATCTCAAGAAGAATATGCGTTAAATGTAGAAGGAATTTAATTTTTACCTGGAATAAACATTAATTTATGCCTAAAACAATTCTAAATAGAATTCCAACTCAGACGCCATTTCGGTTCTGTGTTTTTGAACCAGTTCTTGAAATAGTGAAAAAGTCTCAACATAACGAAGTAACCTGAAATCATGTCAACAGAACTTTTCAGTAGAGACACATCCAACTTGTATCGATTATTGGAAGTCTGCTTGTTGAATCTACTTTTTTTTGTCCTGTTCTTTTATTTTTACAAAGAAGTAAGCTTCCAGAACAAATATTTACACTGGTTCATATTTTTTTCTCCCTTCTCGTTTCTCTAAGGAAAAGCAGTAAAAATGAATTTGTTCTGAATGTGTTTCTGTGTTGTGCTTCTAGCTTTTTTCTTTGGACATGTGTAGCTCTGAGTTATGCCAAAGGACCACGAGAGAGAGAAATTGGAGACGAACTAAACAACCTTTAAAAACTGTTGGAAAAAGAAGTGCTACACAGTGCAAAGAGAAGATAAATATCGGGTTATTTGTTCTGTAAATCTGAAATGCATGTTTGTGAAGGTAAATTTCTTCTTTTCTTCTTAGGTTGGCAAGCTTTTCCAGCATCGGGTAATTTGTATTTTTCTTGTACCTTGCTGATTCTTTTCGATTTGGTTTCCATGTACTAACATTTTTAGCACAACTATGTTTTTTTCATACACTTCTGATTCGAAATAACACGAAATCCATTTTACAAATGATATTTACCTAGAAATTTGTTTATTTTGATCATGAATTAATAGTGCACGGTTATTTTTTGGTGCATAGCCTTCAATGGTCTTGCTCATGAGAGAGTGTGATAATGGGCTTAAGTAATTTATTGAATACACAAATAATTGTTATAGTTACTGCTTCCAGAAATGTAGAAAATAAGCAATATGAAGATAACCGAAGTAATTTTGTTAATAACTAAGTTTGTTAATAGTTAATTTGTTGAAGTAAATAATAATTTTTTCTACTACTTTTATCTTTTTCCAAGCAATTGTGAGCTGTTATCTATAAAAATCATTAAGAAACTTCTACTTCTTCTGTTTACAAGTGGTATGTTATGAGGACATACATGATCTAAAAAAATATTTCTTGAAAGTGAAATATTTTTGCAACCCATTAATACAGTAAACCAGTTAAATCTGCATCTGGTTTGTGTTGCAATCACAATTCTAAAATTTTACAGAATCATTGGAATATTGACCAAAGTTTCGCACCACTATTAAGTGTATTTAGATTTAAAAAAAATACTAGAAATATATCCTTCATTGGTCTTATCCATGAGAGAAAGTGGTAATACACTTAAGAAAATTATTGAATACACAAATAATTGGTACACCTACTGTTTTCAGGAATGTAAAAAATAGGCAATATAGAGATAAGCGAAGCATTTTTATTTTCGGGAGAATTGTTACCACTTTTATCTTTTTACCACTCAAATGGGAGCTATTATCTCTGAAAATAGTTAAGAAACTTCTTCTTGCTAGTGGTATGCTATGTTGACATTCATGATCTAAAAAAATATTCTTTGAAGGGAAATATTTTTGAAACCCATTAATACTGTAGACTAATTGTGAAGGAAGCATTGCTCAACTTTTATCTTTTTACCACGCTAATGGGAGCTATTATCTTTGAAAATAGTTAAGAAAGTTAGCAGGTTTGTGTCGCAATCACAAATCTAAAATTGTGTAATCAATGGATTTTTTACCAAAGTCTCGCATCTCTATTAAGAGTATTCAGATGGAATTTTAGGAATTACTTCCAAACTATGTGCAAATTCGAGACAGTTACATTAATTGTGAAGGAAAATACTTTCCGCAAACACAAATCTGAAGATGGAATTTTTACCAAAGTCTCGCATCTCTATTTAATTCATATGGGAATCCAAACATTGACACATTAAAATATTAACAGTAGTATTCATTTAATACAATACTTTAATTTAGAAAAATATCCAAATAAAAAAAGAGCATTTTTTTAGAAAATAAATTTGTTTAGAGGAAAAAATTTTTAATTGACTTTTGTCGTACAAAAAAAAATATTTTTTTATAATAAATATATAATGTTTTAAATGGCGTGATAGTTATTAAATATTGTTTAAATAAAGATAGTGAACTTATGTAAAAATTAATGGGATTATTTCTTGAAAATAATTGAAAATATGCTCTGGAAAAATTTTCAAAATCCTTTTATTTTTTATTTTTTAGCAATTAACTATTTCTATGACAACTTTGTTTGAGAATAAAAACATATTTATTTCAATACTTATAATAAACTCAAAGTATTGATGCATAAAATAGGAAAAATTGATTAATTTGATTTTTTAAAGAAACATAAAAGGTTGCCTTATTATATAAATTTGAATAAGTTAATAAAATATTTATTTTCTCCTTTTAAGGAGACATTAAACTCGATTTGTGCTTTAAATATTGAAGCTATTGTATTTTAACAAGTAAATATCCTATGAAATTTGCCTATAAAGGGTTGCCAAAATAAAACACAATTGAGTAAAACATAAATTATAGGTTACATTTTTTAAATAACAATTCCAAAAACTTTTCTAAAAGAAATGTTTTATGATTTTTTTTTTTTTAGAAATAAATTTTTTCATTCATTTTGCATATTTATTTGTAAACCCATTAAATTGCTGTTTAATTTATATTACATATATAAATAAAAATATTTCTTTTGAATCAGATTTTTTGAACATGTGTACTCGAATAAAGCTATAGGGTTGACATGACTTCATATTAAATTTTTTAGATTTTTGTTTGATATTCTTGCATTTATATTACATTTAGTTCTTACTTATTCATTTTATATTGTATAATTTTTCCAAAGATATCATTGAAAACAATAAAAGTAAACAGATAAAATATTTTTAAAAATATATGATGATTTTAATTTAAAATGTAAATAAAGTCATATAAATATTTAAATATTAAAAAGTATTTAATGACAAAAAACAACGTTTTGGAGGGATGTTATTTTTTAAATTAAAAAAAATTTATATCTTCAAATGCTTTTTTGTATATTTATTTAAGTAGAAAAATTAAATTTTTTTATAATTTGCCCTTTTTTATGGGTTGGCATAAATCAGTTTCTTGATATGTTCTATTTATAAAAATCTACCTATTTATAAGACAATTGCATACACGAAAGTTGTTTTAAAATATTTTAAATTCAGCCCTACGTAAATGCTGTATTGATATGATAATGATATAAATATTAAAGTAAATTCTATTGAATAGTTAACTGAACTTTTGTTACTTGAAAGTGAAGTTCAAAAGTTGCCACTTTTTCCTTATTCTATATTTTAATCATTACATTTGGATAATTACTAACTGAACGCAACTTTAAAATAATTATATATATTTATTTGAATAAAAATATTCAATTTAAATATCGTGGTTTGTTAAGGTTCTGTAAAATTTATTTCTAAAACAAAAAAAGTCTAGATTTCTTTTGCTTGAAAAATAAAGTAGGGTCATTCATTATTAAATTTAATTATTCGAATATTTAATATTGTAAGCATGTAAGTAATAATTAAATTAAGTAGAAATTTTTTCTCAATTTTCTGGTTGTTTGGGTTATTTTTGTTATAAAAGTATATTTTTTTAATATTTAATATTTTAATTATAAAAATAATAGCTATACGTAGGTTAAACAAAAAAAAGTTTTTCAACTTTCTTGGTGTTTAGGTTATTTTTTATATCATAAAATTGCATTTTATATAATAATAAAATTTTGCATTACGTAATTTACAATATTTTAACTACAAGTAAAAGTTATTTATTTTTCAGCATTACTTGTACTTTATAAATTTTTATAAAGTATTCATTTTTATACTGAATATGCTATGCTAGAATAAATTTTGAGTTTATATTATTTTGATTCTGATTTGTATAGTAACAAACAAAAACACTTTTTTACGAGAGTAAAAAAAAAACATTGCAAACAGAAAATATATATATTTTTTTAATTTAATTAAATTAATAGTTTTTTAACAGTATTTTTTTGTGTTCCAATGCAGCTGGCAAACACTGTACACAGCTTGGTCTTGGATGCCTTAAAACAAGCGCTACACAGACGTTACTCACTTTGCATTACCCAGGGGTCGCGTGTAACTTGAAGATATGGACGCGGAGTAACAATGCCCCCGCAACGCTCTACGATCCTATTAGGACCGGGACCTACGGTTTAAAGTGGATTCCAAACCACTACAAACATCCATGGCACCGCCGGGACTCGAATCCGAAACCTGTGGTACCGAAAACCAGAGCGCTAGGCACTCGGCCATTCAGGCCCTTTTTAACAGTATTTGCATATAAAATTTTAATTTGTACAATTAGTTTTACTTTTAATTATTCTTATATAATAATTGTTTACTAGATTTTGTTCTATAATATTCAACAACTATACAATCTATACAACTGATACAACTCAGTATCTATGTAACAGTATGAACACCTTGTATGAGCAGAACAGTCTTGTTTCTTGGTGAATATCTTAGTTATGGTGCTTATTTTATATGGCACACAAACGTGAGCTGATGTTCCTCAAAAAAAAAAAAAAAAAAAAAAAAAAAAAAGAACTGAACTTATTACTATCAAAAGATTGCGCGTGGTGTTATGTGAAATTTAATGTAATTAAACTAATAGTTTTTTACTAGTATTTACGCTTAAAATTTTAATTTGTATAATTCGTTTTACTTTTAATTATTTTTATGTAATAATTGTTTACTAGATTATGTTCTGTAACATTTTCAACACCCATACAACTCAGTATCTACATAAGAGTATGAGCACTTTGTATGTGCAGAGCAATATTGTTTCTTGGTGATTGTGACACTCAAACATGAAAACAAACATATTCCTGAAAAACAAAAAACTAAGAAATTGCATTCTATGAGAAGATAGCGCAATTTTTTTTATTTGCAACTAATTGATAGTGTAATTGATCGATTTAAAATTTAACTGCGAAAGTGAAAGTTAAAAGTTTATTCTATTGCAGCGGGTAAACACTTAGACAGATGTCTTAGATGCCTTAAGGCAAGCTTTGCACTGACGTTACTCACTTAGCACTATCCTGGAGGTGCGTGTAGCTTTAAGATAAGCTACGGACGCGGAGTAACAATACCCCCGCAACGCTCTACGATCATGTTAGACCGGGACCTGCGGTTTAAAGTGGATTCCGAACAACTACAAACATCCATCTCACCATCGGGACTCGAACCCGAAACCTGTGGTATCGAGCACCAGAGCACTAGCCACTAGGCCATCAGGTCCCATATCAGTAAAATATAAAATTATAAGTAATTAGCGTGTTTAATAATGAATAATTTATTGTTTGTATAATTAAAATATATATATATATATATATATATAAATATATATTAAAGATGTTATTTTTACTTTTTTTTTATTTTTAATCAATTAATTACTCAATACTCTTAATCATAAACTCTTTGGATAATGATGCTAGGGAATAAAAACTTATTTATTCCAATATTTACAACAAAAACCAAGTGTTAAAGCAGAAAATAGATTAATTCTAATTCTTACGTAAACAGCATTTTATTAATGGTTGCTTTGTGATTGAAATTTGCATAAGTTAATAAAATATTTATTTTCTCATTTTAAAGAAGCATAAAACTAAATATGCATCATAAGCATTGAGGTTATAGTAATTTATTAATGATTATGTAAATATTCTGCGAAACTTGCCGATAAACTTTTGATGGACAAAAATATAGTTGATTAGATCATGAATTATAAATTACATTTTTCAAAAATTCATTCAAAAAATATTTCCTAAAGCTAATGCTTTAAGTAAATTCTCTAAAATTGATCTTTCCTCATTCATTTTGCATATTTATTCCTAAAATCTATTCAATTGTTGTTTAACTCATGTTCCAAATTTTGATAAAATATTTCTTTTGAAACATAAATGACATATATCCTCAAATAAATTCAGGAAAGCTATGTTTTGATATTATGATTTTTAAGTTGTGTTTGATATATTTGCATTTATATTAAATTTTATTAATTATTCATTATCCATTTTATCCGTTATTTTACTTCCAGACAAATCATTGTATTAAAAACTAGTAAATAGATAAATAATAATGTTTTAAAAAAAATAGATATTGATTTTATTTTAATATGTAAATTTAAGTGCTGAAATTAATATTAAATGGAAGTGGAATTTAATGGAACTGCTTAAAATAAAATTAGTTTTCCATAATTTATAAAGAAGGAAAATAACACGCATAAATACATTATATTTTTCGCATTCGTTGCAAGAACATGAAATTTTAATGAATATTTTATTGATTAATTTTACTGAACGTGTTATTATTAACACTTGTGGTGGAAGATTACTAAATTTTCATTCCAACAATTTTTTTTGCCTATATAGCAAATACTATCCTTCTTTTCAATAGATTAATAACTTCTACCTTTTTTAATTAAATGCAAAAAACAGATTATACTATAGAAGTATAATAATACTAAATATTAACAACTATACATTTATTCATTCAATATATTTCACACTTTGCTACCGTTTTGATTTAAATTATTAACCAGTATCCATATAGGATTGTTAAAATACCCTTAACTTATGCTTTGAAATTCATTTAACTTAGAGCTTTACATGTAAGTAAAATGCATGCACAAATTCAGATTTTCACACAAGGTACACAGAGCGTCAAATTACGAACTGATATAGTTAATTGTTATTTATGTATGTGTATTTATATCTAATAAATTTCTGCCCGTAAAACAAGATGCATTTGCAAATTCAGATTTTCTACAGTTTTAATTGAAACTTGCTGAAAGCCATATCAAATTAAACAGCACCATATATCGTACTTCTTTTTTTGTAGAAGGACCGATATATCGAATATCTTCTGTTCACCCTTTCCTTTTTCATTTTAAAAGTAATCTCCTTTAAAATCGGATATACTAGAAGCTTTCTAAACTTTTCCCGTCTCTAATATGGATGGCATCGACCCGTTGTGTGTACTATAGTATAAATAAAAAAAGAAAACTGTACTTGGCAAAAGTAAAATGAAGGCAATACTGTAATAAAGGAAGAAGGGAAACAAAATAGAACTAAGAGGTATCGAATAACATTCATCATTTTTTAAAGCACGATCGCTTATGTATTTTCTAAGAAAATCCTATTTTGGGTACATTAATTATACATTATATATAATTCTAAAAAATGATAAGATTAAATTTGTAACAATGTCCGACACGTGATCCAATGGCAACTTGCGCAACTAGCATGTAGGATGGTAGCACTCATTGCTATTATTGCTGTCACTTCCTTTTCCTTTATTAGAGCATTTATACTTTTATGAATAAACGATAAATGAATAAGATATTTTGACCAATTTAGAATGACATCATTTTTCTGGTAGGTCAGCGTTGGTCCATGATGCTAACGCAGTATGGGAAAAAACTTCCCAAGAGATGTCTGGGATGTTTGGATCCTCAACATACCACATAGAACAAAAAGTAGAAACTTACACATTGTTTAGAGGTACAATTATAAGTGCAACGTTTCCATATTTGGCAGGATCTATCAGCCCAATTTACTTACTGGATATTGAATCAAGCTTTAGTCTTATTCTTTATATTGCTTCACATCGATTAGCTTTGGGTTCCATTTATGTTTGACATTAAACAACTCATTGACATTTTCTCTTGAGGACTTTTAATGATAGGGGACTCCCATTTATGTGACTTATTAGAGAAAAATGGACAAATGACATTCAACTTTAATGTTGATGAGAGTCACGTACTTTAATTATCACAATCGAGATCGAGTTTTGTTCTCACAGGTTACCTTTAAGCCAAAAGTACATGTTTCTTTATTATTACGTTTATTTTCATTTTTATTCCTTTATTTATTTTCATCCTTATTTTTAAATAAATGTTTCCATTATCAATCAAAAATTTTATAAGTGTATATTAAATTTAATTTTTCCAATAATTAATAAATTGTGCCATTATTTCTATAAGAATTTTTCTTTGAATGCTACGTGTAAAGAATAATAAATATTGTGATAATTATTAAAATGTCTCATTTGTTTTTTTTTGTTTTTGTTTTTTTATATAGATTTCGTAAATATTTTCTTCCTTGTATAATAGTTGATATTCATTTCTTCAAAGTAAACTGTGACTTTAAGCTGGATAAAAGGCTGAATATATATATTTCAGTAATTTAAGAAATTTTAAGAAATTTTAAAATCAAATGAGAGAAAAATTCTTACTTTAAAAATACATTTACGTAACACTTTTTTTTTCAAAAAACTTTTAAGTGGGAAATAGTTTGTTACCTACTCGTGAAAATCATATTATAATAGAAACAATATTATACCAAACAATACAAATCTTAAGGCAGTATAATAAATAATACCAAAGAATATATTTATCCATTAATAAATTAAGTTCAATGAAAATATTGACATAATAACTTCGTATTGAATGACAAATTATCATTTGGTGTATAATATTAAACAGAGCCAACGGCCGTACCATGCTGAATATACCGGTTCTCGTTAGATCACCGAAGTTAAGCATCATTGGGCGCGGTCAGTACTTGGGTGGGTGACCACCTGGGAACACTGCGTGCCGTTGGCAAATTTGGGACCTGAATGGCCGAGTGTCTAGCGCTCTGGCGCTCGGTGCCACAGGTTTCGGGTTCGAATCTCGGCGGTGCCATGGATGTTTGTAGTGGTTCGGAATCCACTTTAAGCCGTAGGTCCCGGTCTTCTATGACTGTAAGAGCGTCACGGACCAAAAGTCAGGCTTCTACCTACGGGTGCTCCATCACAACAGAAGCTGCTTCCTTCCCCTTCAATCATGAGTCCATATGGGCTCGTGGGCTTGGCCAGCCAAAAACTAAAGAAACAAAAACAAATATTAAACAGTAATTTTCAAAAAGTTTTACTATTGAATATTACTATTATATATTATTTAAAAAATTTTTCTATACAATTATTTTAAAATTCAATATCCCAATGATATATTATACAAAAATTTCATTTAACTTTCATGTCACAAAATTTTCGATTTACATATATTTTATCATACAACTTTAAAAGACTAAACTTAAAATTATTCTGTTCAGTTGCATGATAATTTTAAACAATGCCACATTAAGTAATGAAAGAAATACTTATTAAATGCAACCCAATTTGCTGATAATTATAAGATGTAGTTATCCAAATTTATCCGACATGGTACTAATTGAACTTGTGAATCCTTTTTAAAGATACATAACTGAGCCTTTACTTATAAAATCAATCATACTTATAAATTATTCAAATATTTTTTGGGGGCGTGCTATATATTACTTCAGTAGGAAGTAATTTTCAACAAAATACGAAATATATATATATATATATTTTCTCAATTAATTTTTAAAAAGAAATCTTTATTAGTGTCCAAAACATTTGCATGAATTTACCTTTTACAAATGAATGAATCCATTAGAAAGGATCCATTTTACAAATGGATTTAGGGAAGGAAAAAATTTTACTTTCAAAACATGAAATGAATGCAATCTTATATAAGGAGGAGAATAGCAAATAAAAAGAAGTGCAAATATACATTCAACCAACATCTATATAGCATGCCTGCTTGGAAATTCCTCCATTTAATTTTTTTTTTCACCAAAAGATTATGGGGACGTATTGGACCCATCCTGCTATTTGTGTCATCGTTTGTTATTGAAGAATAACGAAATAGTAGGGATATTCAAAACTTTTCTTTTCGACTTTTGGCTGATGTCCAAAGTGGACCGAAGAAGAAAGAAGGAGGGAAAAAAAAGGGAAGGCCCTGCAACTGCAAGGGACACCATTAGCTGAGTGCGAAATCGAGTACTGTTAGGATGAGAGGGAAAAAGGGAAAAAAAAGTGATAAAGCAACTGAAGTGAAGTAGGTCAAGAGTGGGGATACATCGTTTGAGGCAATTGAATTTTGGGGATAGATCTTCCCAGCGGGCGCTCTTAATGCGATTAAACTGTTAGACTCTGAGGAGTCCAGCCTAGGCTCTGGCTTGGTACAGAGCCTGAAGGGTTTGTCGGGGATTAAAAAATAAAAAGGAAAGAAGATTTACTTTTTTTGTCCCTTCAATTTAATGTCCCATATGATTTCCGGAGTATCAATTGACGTTTATTGAATCCAGGATGATGACTTTCGATGGTTGCTTTGGATGCTGGAAATAAAGCATTCTAAATGGCCTTCAAAAGCGATTTGAAGCGAGCTTTTTTTCTGTTGAAGTTAAGGATGGTTGAGTTTGTCATGGTTTTTTAGGGAGTTTAAATAGCTGTGTTATGAAATGGAGTAGGAAATAATTGTAGTGAAGAGAAAAAAAAATTAATTTTAGAATTAAATGAAGCTTTCATGTCAAATTTTTGACATGAAAGCTTATATGCTTTTGGATTCAGTTTTATGTGTTATTTTTTTATATGTTTTGATTATTTACAGTTCACATCACAGAAGGAAGATTTTTTTTCTACTTTTTGGTTATGTTCCACATTTACTTTTATCATAGTCACAGTCTCACTACCAAGTGTATCACCAAAATATTTTTAAGTTGTATACATTATAATAAATAATTGTCCAACTTCAATTTTTTTACTATTATATAAGATTGCTGTAATCATAATACAAAATACCAAATGACGTTTATTGAATTCAGAATGATGACTTTCGATGGTTGTTTTGGATGCTGGAAATAAAGCATTCTATATTGCCTTCAAAAGCGATTTGGTCTTTTTTTTTAAAGTTAAGGATGGTTGAGTTTGTCATGGTTTTTTAGGGAGTTTAAATAGCTGTGTTATGAAATGGAGTAGGAAATAATTGTAGCTCATGACAGAATATTTAATAGTATGAAAAAAAAATTGATTTCAGAATTAAATGAAACTTTTATGTCAAATTTTTGACGAGAAAGCTTATATGCTTTTGGATTCAGTTTTGTGTGTTATTTTTTTTTATATGTTTTGATTATTTACAGTTCATATGACAGAAGATTTTTTTTTGATTGAATAATATATTTTTCTGTCTTTTATGTTCTTTATTTAATATTTTTTTTTATGTTCTTTATTTAATAATTTTCTTTTATGTTCTTTATTTAATACAATTTCATTAACATGTGTATCAACAAAATGTTTTGAACTTGCTCTAGATGTTGCTGTCTACCAAGTAGTATAAGAAAATTTATATTAATTTAAAATTCTATAAATTTTAAAAATTACTGTTAAAATGACAGAAATTATTATTATTTTCTGACTTTTGTAAGAATTTTTTCTGATTTCTTGGAATAAAAAAGATTTCTGTAATATTAATATGGTAATCTAACAAATTGTGCTGATACATGAACATCTATTTCTCAGATATAGTATATTAGTTTGTTAACTCTATGTATTATTACGATTGAAAAAATTATTGTATGGAATATTAATTGCCTAATTTTCTCCTCGCGGAATTATTTCAATATAATTATCAACTCTTATAACGCCACTTATCGTTCGAGCAAAAATTAATCGAATTTAGAAAAAGGATTTTTGTGATGAATAACATTGTTTCTTTTGATTATAGCATCGCTTATTCCCCAAAGAAAAATTAATAGCATGTTCACCTCAAAAAAATTAAAAGAAACATTCACAATGTGTCTTATCAAAATATATTAATAACGAAGGGAAATTTTTGGAAATTAATCTAGAAGCTTTCTTTGAAGCATTATAATCAAGTTATAATCGTAAGAAAAACATAAATGATTAAAAGTTTGCCAACTACTGCATAATTAGTTAGATGAATAGAATCAATAAAGTAAAAGGGCGGTATTTTTTATAACGCATGATCATGAATGCATTTTAAATTAGTTTTCTTATATTCAATGTATTTCTTAATATAACTTAAGGAGATAATTACTTTTCAAATGACGAGTGAAAAATGCTACGACTGTAAATACTTTTTTGTTTTAAGATCGCTTTTTTCACAAAATATTTTAACTTATGATGATTTCATAATCATTTTTCAAATGTCATTAACCAATAAAATTATTTCATTTACACAACAATCTGAAATTTGCTAAAGCAATTTTTTTTTTTTGTCATCAAATGTCCTTGAATAAATTACACCAATAAAAGTAAGTTTTACTGAATGTATAAATATGTGCCCCATTCAATTTTCAATGGTTATTAATTAATGGGCAGTGCGAATCTATTGGTGGAATTGCAATCAAAAAATTTCATTTCCGCAGTAAATCTGAGATTATCTAACCTCAGATTTAAATAAAATTTTAGAAAAATAAAGCTGAAAACTTTTAAGACAGAAAGCAATAAAATATTTGACTTTTAAAATTTGTTATCAACAGTCCTGGAATAAATTATATCAAAAAGTATGGTTTACAAAATGTGTAAATATATGTCCCTTTCATTCCATTTGATTCCCATGGTTGTTAACTAATGGGCGCATCTACGCAGCTGGAATCAACTTACAGTAACGTTTCTGACACTGAAGCATCTATTGTCAACAATATAGCGGTCTGGGAGGAGTGTAATATGAAATTTGTAATATGTATTTTGTCATATGAAATCATATGAGAAGCAGTGATAATGGCAACTCTAAATAAGGCATAACTTCTCCTCTAGAATCTATTCATGATATATATATAATCAGAACACGAGGTCCACTATGTATAAGGAAATTGTATGAAGATGAGCATTAAATTTCCTTTAGTATCTTATACTATAATTCCAACTATGAAAAACTAGAAACTCAGTTAAGATTGAGGCAGGATGTCTTTTATCAATAATAAGACTTCCTGGCTGGCATTTTTCGAATTTTCTGTAATAGAACAAGTAAATGGGAAAATGTTACATCAGAAAGTGCTTTGCGTAAAACATAATTCTCCTCATTTCCATCATATTCAGTAACCACATATTCATCAAGAATTACCATCTTTGATTAATAAGTTTAACATTTTCATTCTTCTGTGTATGGAAATGTAAGTACATGTGTATTTAAGGCTCAATGCATATATAATTATGGCTTGCAAACCCAATGGCGATTGTAATAAAGTGTCTCGCATTGGTAGTCATAGTTCCTGATTAGTGCTTTCCGAGTTACCTGTAATACTGGGAAGTTAATGCAGGGAAGTTATATCTGAAATTTTTCTTTTAAATTTCCTCTTTTCTACTTTCCTCTTTCTATGAAACAATCATAATTCTTCGAGGGAATAACACATGCTATAATAAAAAATATAGTAAATTACTGATCTAGCTTGCCAAAACGTAAATGCATTAAATACACATACCCATCCACCCACCCACACACACACGCACACATATATACACTATGTGGAAGAAAGTGACGGGACACGACACTATAACGACATAAACCCATATTTATTAAAATTAATAGGAGGTAGGGCCTCCTTTGGCTGCGATCACAGATGTAACCCTTCTGGGCATGCTTTACACTAAATTAGCCATAGTGGCAAGAGGAATTTCCTTCCAAATGTTTAACAGGAAGTTCCATAGTTCAGGTTTGCTTTTGGGGCGTGGGGTGCAGGCCCTCAACCGACTGTCCAATTCGTCCCAAATATGTTCAATTGGGTTAAGATCAGGGCTCTGCGCCGGCTACTCCATGCGTTTAACGTTGTTGTTCACATACCAATTAAGAGTCCTCCTTGCAACATGGCATGTTGCGTTGTCGTCTTGATACCAGCAATCATCCATACCGTACGTTGCCCACAAGGTAGGAAGGACATGATTGTCGAGAATATCACAGTATCTATCGGCACTCATCGCACCATCAACCTTCATCATAGCCATACAGGAGAAACAGGCCCATACCATCAATCCTCCTCCACCAAACTTTACAGTTGGGACGACACACTCGGGCAAAAGGCGTTCTCCTGGTAAATGCCATACCCAAACACATCCATCGGAACGGAAAAGGGTAAATCGTGACTCGTCACTCCAAAGGACGCGTTTCCAGTCATCCAGAGTCCAAGTATGGTGGTCTTTGCACCCATCGAAGGCGCGCTTTCTTATTGGTTTTCGTAATCAAAGGCTTATGGGCCGCCGAACGTCCAGTGTAACCTAACTTATGGGCCCCGATACGAAGAGTCTTGGTCGAAACGGCAACACCTGTGGCTTGTCTAAACTCATTAGCGATGTTATCCATGGATGTTTGACGGTTACTTCGAATCTCCCTGCCGAGCACCCGCCGATCCCTGCTGGTGAGAACTGTAGGTCGTCCACTTCGGGGATTGCTCTGACAGTGTCCCTCAATCTTGTAGCGACACACAACACGTGCTACAGTTGATTTTGAGCAGTTACGGAGACGGGATATCTCTCTAATTGACACCTTGGCAAGATGAAATCCAACCAACACACCTTTCTCGAACTCAGACAACTCTTCCCGTGGCGGCATCTTGACACAAAATAACTCTAGTCGACTCCACAGAGTATTTATAGGATATGGCTGACACGTGATACCTATTATTGAGCATGTGTCAGCTGTATTGTCGACTTTTCTACTTTTCGAGGGGTGTCCCGTCACTTTCTTCCAGATAGTGTATATATTTAGTGCACTTATATTTTAACAATATATTTATTGACAATATGTATATATATATATATATATATATATATATATATTTAATGCACTAATGCACTTACGTTTGACTTCTGTGGCACATCTTGGCCAAAACTGGCCCTTTTGCCATAAAAAAACAGCCAACCAAATAACCCTCCCTCCCACCATATTCAGAAATTATTGATTCAGAAGATCAAGACAGAATTACTCCTCTTAAAATGATTAATAAGTTTAGCATTTTCACTCTTCAGCATACGTCAGCCTTACGTATTGACAATATACCTACACACACATTTTTGCACACGCACACACACACACACACACACATATATATATATATATATTATATATATATATATGCGTGCGTGGGTGTAGATATATATATTTACATAATAAATACAATTATCAAATCAAAGTAATTCAATAAAATTCAATGGATAGATATTAAGAAGACATCTTATAAATTCCATTAATATTTATCACTGTAAAATAGAACCAAATAGACGAGCTTTGTTGGCAAAAACGTCTGACGGCACCAAGACAAGGAGGAAGGGACAACTGGAAGTGTGTCGATGTTGGTTCATTTGCATGGAGTGTTCGGTTCATTACAAAATCAATCAGTGAAGTCAAACGAAAACGTTTACAATATATTTATTTTACAATAATTGACAGTATATGTATTTCATGCACTTACATTTGACATGTTTGGCGCAGCTTGGCCAAAGTTGACCCTTGTGCCACAAAACAAAAACCAACCAAATAAATCTTCCTTCCTTCATATTAAAAAACAATTGATTCATCAAGACAGAATTACCATCTTAAAGTGATTAATAAGTTTAACATTTTCGCTCTTTAGCATATGTCAACCTTACGTTTTGACAATATGGATACACATATACACATACACACCTAATATATATATATTGGGTAGGTGAATAATGAACAGGCGTTTCTTTGATATGCTATATTTTAATAAAATTTTGCAATATTTTTAAATTTATGTGAAAATATCCTTCTATTTTTAGTTTATAAAAATGCTTGTCGATAATACTCTTATTCGTCCTTCGTCGTTTCCTTTTTCATAATAAATAGTGTTCAAGAACGTGTAGTGTAATAAATAGTGTTAAACGCCTGATAATTATGCACCAACCAATATATATATATATATATATATATATGTGTGTGTGTGTGTGTAGGTGGGTGGGTGTGGGTGTAGGTATACATATGCACATAATAAATACAATTAGCAAATCGAATTAATTTAATAAAATAGATATTAAGAAGACATCTTATAATTTCCATATTTATCACTGCAAACTCGAGCCAGATATAAGAGCTTTGTTGGCAAAAACGTCTGACGCCACCAAGACAAGGCGGAAGGGACAACTGGAAGTGGGTCGATGTCGGTCCATTTGCATAGAGCGTTCGCTTCATTACAAAATCAATCAGTGAAGTCGAACGAAAACGAAAGATAAGGTCTCTTCGATTCCGAGCCTGTCACCGAAAGGGACTCGATAATCGGACGCGTCATTAAAGTATTCATTAGGCAGCCTTGATGTGAATAAATTGATGGCTGGAGATAGTTGTTAAGAGTGAGATAATTTCGTGTAACGAGAGTGTCTTATTAATGCGATACGCAGCGCCAAACACGGGGATAAGGCCTCGAATGGATAATCTTGTTTTGGGTCATTATCTCTGCAGGGGAGAACTGGACTACTCCAGGACAGGGAGAATGGAGGATTAGGGCACTATTGATCAGGTTCGGTTTCAGGTGGACTAAATAAATAGGGGACGGTGCTGCAGGTTTTGAAACTGTTGATAAAGTTGGAATGGTATTAAAGTATAATCCAATTTGTATCAATTAGGTTAATTAGTTGTATTTAAAAGATTAGAATCCAACTAATTCAACAATTCTGAAAATAATTATGAATATTAGAAAGGTTTAACTCAAATTTGAGTAGTAGAAGACAATACTGAAAGTTTTTTCCCTGACTCGGAAAAACTCCTTTTCTTCAGATGGATGGAAAATTCCCTAATTAGCTCATTTTTATGAAGTAAAAGTTTCTTATTTGTCATTGCAGTTTCACATAATAGTCCAACAGGAAGTAATGCCTTTACTTTTACAAGATACTTTTACTTTTTACAGGACAGTAACTTTCAATTGGGACATTAAGAAAATCATTTGCTATATTTTTGTACTTATCTTTTATATTGTATATATTTTTATTTTTTATTTTGGTTTAAATTAAATGGTTAGAATGGCTCCTTGCATTACCTATGATAATATATCACATATACTTTGTATATGTCTGATATAAAGGCATCATACATAAAAAAGTAATATATTTCGAGAGTTCTTTTAATTATATCTGATCTTAAGTAGCTGGAAAATTATCAGTGTAGTAATTGATGTATAGTCAATTGATTGGAATCCCAAATATATATTAATTGGCCTATTTGAAAATTGCTTAGTTTAGTAGCTAAATTTATATTCAGCGACTTACTTTTATACCAGGTTGCACTATTTTTATTGCCAAGTTGATAGTGACTTACCTATTAAAAATTCATTTTTCAAATAAAACAAATATTTTTTGCAAATTGGTCATAATGCTTGAATAATTCCAAATAGTACTTTTTTTAGCAACTCAAAAAAAATTATATCTTTGTTATTTCATCAGGATTCAATTTTCATCCCTCCTCCCAGTCTTTCCAAAAAAAGATAGTTGGGGGCATAAATGAATAAATACTTTTGAATTTGGTATCGCATAATATATTACAAAAATAAAGTCAAAATATACTTATAATGCAGCTAGAGATTACACGCGTGCAAGTAGCATCAGGTTGCACTATTTGAGTGCTCTACAATCACTGATTTAGCAAACGAAAATCCTGGTGGCGTTTGTAACAAAGAGTCCGACATCAATAGCCAGGCAACAGTTTTCATGATTATTCAATATGATTTACGAATGCAGAATGTTTATCCCTAAAGTGCTAATGAAAGGCATTTCTAGGAAATGAGGTTGATAAGTCAACAAGTTGATTGGTTTGCCTACTTATAGCTAAGTGGTAACGTGCACAGCTAGAATCCAACATTAAATTGTGTTCATATGCGATAGTGGCATGCCTTATTTATAGAAACAAATAGACTCAATGGTGCTTGTGACAGCTCTGACTGACAGCCAAACTATCTGGTAATAGATTTTTAGATTTACTCCCATACAAAACACAAATGTGGAGTAGCTGTCTCTGTGTCCTCCCATGTTACAACAACAACAACAAAAAAAAAATTGCGAGCTCTAAAAAATAGTTAATAATATCATTTTTTTGAAAAAATGATGATAAAAAGTATCTTTATGCAAATCCATAACAATCTTTTTAATCGTGCCTCAAAAATTATTTTTTTGGATTCATTAGTTATTAAAAAGCTTATTTAAATACCATCATAAGCAAATAAATAAATAGGAAAGTTTTAATATCCTGACAATTGTAAAATTCGAAATACGACTTGCTAAAATTACTTCGCTTTAATGAAAACACTCTGCGGAAATGACTTTCCATTTATTTATGAGGAAAAAAAAACTCTTTTGTGATGAGCATGGGAAATAAATATATTGAGTCCCAGAGATGATTAGTTTCTGCGTCATTGTCATTGATACCTAAATCATTAAAACGACCAATTTGTTAAAAGTCTGAGAAAAATTACCATTTCTATTTAATGGAAATAATAATCATTCCCAGAATTTCTAATCGGAGAAATCAGTAGAAGTACAAAGTTCTTCTGAAAATCAATTTTTTTGAAAGAGGATATTCTACATTTAATTCATTTTCAGTTTAAAATGGATGTTTTCTATCTCTGATATGGATGATTATTATATCGTTTAGCCCATTTTAAAATGAGTAAATTTTACGACGTTGTGGAGAGACTCAAGTTAAATAATTCAAGAAATAAAAAAAAACTCATTTAAATTGCAATTAACTGCTGAGATTTGGCTAGATCTGTAACATCAGTATGAATAAGAAATAAGTGATCTATATTTGAAACTGCATAAATTATTAATAATTTGAAAATTAAAAATTAATTAAGTACTTAAATATAAAATTGCTCTTCAATTTTTAAATGTTAATGAAACATGTTAATAAATAAATATAAATAAGTACAATTATTTTTTTCTTATTCTTGCAGATAACTTGGTCGTAGTTATTATTTCTTATTTATAATTTTGTTATTATATTCAGAATAACAATTATTTATTTATTATTGAATTTAGATTTATTTATTATTTATGTTATTTATATTCAGAATTTATGTTGTTATATTCTGAATTTATTATTTATTTATTATTTCAGAATTCATTATTCAGAATTTGTTATTTATAACTTTTCTACATTTTGAGTACGCAGATTTAATAAAAATAGTTATAAAACTAGTAAAATTCAACTTCGATGAGATATATTAAAACTATTACTTTGAATTAAAGAGACTGCTTAATACTATGAACTATAGTACGCTTTAGTTGATTGCAGCTGAGATTGATATGATTTAATAATTGATTATTTTCCTCCAAAGTTTTGAAAATGCTTTATTAAGGCTCTAATTAAAAAAGTTTGAGATAATTTATGTGCCTCAATTCACTTGCTGCACTTCAACATGGACAAATGCAGAACACATAAAATATATTAATAGACAATATGCTCATGAAATGAGAAAATCTCATTTTCCAATATGATGACTAAAAATTAATCTTATGTGTGCGAATTAGAGTTAATTATTTTAGTCTTCTTGTCAGGAAATCACTTCTAGTATTGTAATTAAAGATGGAATTTCAAATTAAAACATCATTACGCAGAACATTGCACACTCGAAGTTGAATTAAGACAGCTGTTTACAAGCAGATCGGATGAATTAATAGAAGTTCTTATTAAATTTAATATTTCTTTTGGTATGAACAGACCTGGTGGTTAGCATGTTGGATTTATAAGTTGAGAAAGAAATCGGTTCGAATCCTAGCAAACAATGCAGAATCGAAAGCTACCATGAGGTTTGTACCTTCTTCTACTCATCCACGATCTCAATAGAAGGTTATCCTGCTTCATGGGAGTTATTATTTACAACTCAAGTATAAAGTATTATTTCTTATGTATTGTTTACAATACATGCACGAAATTTTGGTTTAGATTCTCTTATCATACGTTGTTCTACTAATTCGGAAACCCAGCTCGACCACACATGTGCATAATACTACTGTGCCACAAAAAGTAAAGCTCTTTAAGATAACATTATGCTATGACTCCTGAAAATCGCACTGCCAATCGATAATTTTTTCCTTCAGGATTTAGACTGCAATTATGCTAGAAAAAGGTTTGCTACACAACTCTGGAACTTTAACAATAATTTTTTTTTTAGAATGAAAAGTATGTTCTGATTTGTGAAAATAAATAAAATTGTTCATACTATTGTGCCCAAAAAGTAAGACCCATTATTTTTTTTTTCAAAAACTCTTTTTTTATTCTTCCAAATTTATTTCATCGCCTTCAAATTAATAGCCTCCGGACATAATGTACTTATGCCAACTTATTTTCTAACCCTCAATACATGCTAAAAAGTCATCGGCAGGGATGGCTTTAAAAATGAGCGGTGATTCACGTTGAACCTCTTCAATCGATTTAAAACGGAGTCCCCGGTTTGGTCTTTTGAGTTTAGGAAATAGCCAGAAGTAGCACGGTGTGAATACGGTGGCTGTGGACAGATATAGGCTTCATTTTTTGCGAAAATACAGTTTGAACTGGCGCATTCAGTGTTTTCGGTGCCAATCGAGATTTGACGTGTTTGAGGCCCAAAACATCTTTTAAAAGGAATTGACCGATCTTTTTGAAATTCCAACATCAGCAGATAGGTCTCTAATTGTAAATCGATGGTTTGTAAGCACCAAATCTGTAATTTTTAGGACGTGAACTTCGTCAGCTGAGGTTGATGGTCGACCAGAGGGCTCTTCGTCTTCAACGCGTTCTCTGTCTTCTTTGAACTGTTTATACCACTTCTAAACATTTTCTTTCCGATATAAGAATGCTCACCGAAGGCCTTCTGCAACATTCTATACGTTTTCGCAAACAACATTTAATGCAAGTTCTTTGCTCCAATAATTCAAACATTTAAAAAATCGCCGGCATCAGTTTTAGCATCTCACAAAGCCAAATGTAACTCAAACACTAATGAATATTTTGACGTCAAATGCCAAGGACAGTGCCAGCAACCTAAACATGAAAAAAAATTGAAAATCCATAAGCCCCGAAATTCTACTGAAAATTGGTCTTACTTTTTGGGCACAGTAGTATGTAGCAAAATTATGTAAACTATTTAAGTATATGTGACGTATTTACTAAACAATAGTATACATAAACAATATATTATAAGAATAATTTATTCACATTTTTTTTTTCTTTCAAATGTTGTATTATTCCTCACAGAGAATAACAAAAATTAGAATTATTTTTAACTTTCATATTCAAAATAGATTTATGACAAAAATAATCATATTCGATTTATATAGTAGAAAAATATTGGCACAAATATATAATAAAAGGATTCTTTGAAAGATACATCAAAACAAGTTTGACAAAAATAAATGGTATTTATTTTCTGCGTCATATATTTAGTCTTCATATTTCATTGCAATTTTCCTTTAATAAAAATTACAAAAAAATCAATTTTATGTAATTATGGTTTGGAAATAATTCATACTTAATATCTAAAAATAGATATCAAAGGGCTATTTTGTGAACTTTAGCAAAGTAAAACACATTTAAACGCTTATGTGTTAGCAATTTTGCATTTCTATGGCAAATATTATGACAACATTCTTTTTCTGAGTATTATTAGCTATATTTAGAAATAGCTCTATTTTGAAGTCTTTTAAGGGGAAAGCCTAAAAGAAAATATTTATAATGTGTATTTTAGGACATTATTAATAGACTACACTAATCAATAAAATTATCTATATGGAAATGAAACAACTTGCGTGATATTTGAGATATTACATCATCCGGTAGTTGTTTCTCATTTTAAGATGATGAAATGTAGAAAATTGTAAACAATTTTTAACAATTGTAAACAATTTTCTGCTAATGAATATCGCTCATATTACATGCACTGTTTCATTAATTAAAGTAAG
Organism: Caerostris darwini; assembly: GCA_021605075.1. Lineage (NCBI taxonomy): Eukaryota > Metazoa > Arthropoda > Arachnida > Araneae > Araneidae > Caerostris > Caerostris darwini. Next base: position 939,945 of record BPLQ01009016.1, read on the forward strand.
GCTATGTTTCATAAAGTTACGCTTAAGAAATTACCTTTAATTTTAATAAATATTCTTAATCTAATTAAATTTTTTAAAAATTACAATATATTTAGTAAAATTTGTAGGAATGCATTAGTATATAAGGGCATTATTTTTAGTAGAAATTGCACAATTTTAAATATATTCCTATAAATCAGAGTTGCTTAAGATTTAAACAAGACTACAAATAAAAATATGGTGAATGATTTAAGTTATAAAATTTTCTTCTATATTTCTGTTTTAATTTTGAATTCTAACGATGTTACATCAATAAAAGTATTAAAATTTATTACCTAATTAATATTACTGGACATTGAACTTAAGTATAATGGTAAAATCTAATGCATATTTTGATTTTCAAACAATACTCTGAAGTATGGCCTTATTTTTTTTAATAGAAACATTTTTAAAACAATATTAGCATATGGTAAAAAGTTTGCTCTAGTATAAAATAGAACCATTAGATTTTAATTTTTTGAAAAACATAGTTTTGTATTTTCTTCAGCATTTCAAAATTCAGGCATTCTAAAACCTTTTGTTTATTTATTGTAATGTCTCGGCTTGTATTAGACCTACAACGGCTTCAAGAAGAATCCCACTGTCAGGTTAATGGGAAGACATTAATTTTTATTTGCAAACCTCGTATATATACAGAATTCTGTGTTGATACAAAATTATTTTCAAAAAAAAAAATTAAAATTAAACATTTAAATTTGATTCACAATTGCAGTTCACTCAAGGATGGAAATTTTCAAAATTCTCGAGTCTAAGACGAATCTAAACACGCGGTCTGCTGCAGACCTTAACTATCACAAGCCGTGATACACGAAACCACAAAGGGCTAACTTTGGAAACAGGCCGAAACTCCAGCCTGTTCAGTCATTTCGGAGAAAGAGACAAAAACAACACTCTTTGTCGACTCTCCGCAGTATTCTCACCTTTCTTCCCCAAAAACATCCCTTTAAGAAAATCCTTCAAGAGAAAGGATTAGCTTCTCTCACTTCTCATTAGAGTAGATATTTCTCAGCTCGGGGTCCATCACAAATCAGGATGGAACAACTCATGGTGTAGTCTATATTCAATCTGTAACTGTTTCGACCTGTGAAAGTCGCACAGAAAATTGCTAATTTCATGAATATAATTAAACATGATACCGAATATCTGCTATCAGATTTGAGTGACAGGTTGTTCTCATTAGTACAAAACACTAATTGCATGTAATTAACTACCCACAACACTGCTTATCTGCTGTCAAGTTTGAGTGATAATTTGTTATTATGTTCTTGTCAAAGAATATATATTCCTCTCTCCTGGGAAAGAAATGCTGGAAAAACACTTCCCATGGAAAAAATGATAAATTATCAGTTTCCTGCTTTCTGATTTTAAAAATTAAAAATTTTCGAAATTAATAATTGAAAATTAATCTTTTGCTTTCCAAAACAGGAAGAAGCAATATGAAAACATCACACAAATAGAATGAGACAATACAAACACTCAACCTAATTGCCTGTTATTGTATTTATCTCATTAAAATAAAGCCAGATATTTTAAAAGATATTTTTAATTACATTCATGCAATTTGTTATCAATCCCCTTGAAACCGAACTGACAAAGGGAGAGTAAAAATCTTAAAGTGTTAATCAATTCGCTCTTCTTCCTACCCTCCTTAATAGCAGCAAATAGAGTCATTAACGAGTACAATAAACCAGTTACTCTATTTATTATTCATCATACTGTCAAAATGCTATCATAGTAATGATATTTTGTTTGGAAGCAAGCAATAGAGACTTATATAAACTAATTAAAAGAGTTCATTTTAACACTGAGTTTGAAATCGAAATTGAAGTTCGTATAAAATGCTATTAAAAATCTGCCACTGAATTAGCGTAATTTAAATTAATCTCTTGTTTACCCTAAGTATTGGTGAATAATACGAAATGAACAAAGTAATTGAGTTTGCTGTAGTATTGTTCAAGAAGAGAACTAGTTTATTATAGATTTCATTTAGTCTTCTATGTATATATTTAAATTGATTTGATTTCTTTTCATGTGTTAAACATTATGACGATACTAATAAATTTTGTAACTATTAATTGAACTTATTGTAATTATATTCAGTTAATTAAACTTTTAACTTGAGATTTATTCTATATATATATATATATATAGTTGAATTAAATAAATATTTATAATTAAAAAATTAAATTTTAGAAACATCAACAATCAAGTTATCAAACACTCGGCAAATATCAAATTATTAGTTTATAAATTTTTGTTCATTGTTTATAAATATTGTTAATTGTTTATACATTTATTATTTATAAATCTTGTTAATTGTTTATAAATTTATTATTTATAAATGTATTATTTGTTGTTTATAATTGTAAATTATTTATAAATTTATTATTTGTTTATTGTTTATAAATATTGTAAATTGTTTATAATTCTATTATTTATGAAGATTAATTGTTTATAAATTTATTGTATAAATATTAAATATTAATTATTGTTTATTGTTTATAAATTTATTGCAAAAATTTATATTGTTGTCTTCAATTCATCAAATCCAAAAGAAACTTTGTTCCTAATCCCTGGTGATTATGATGGCAATTTTTTGCAAGTCAAATTAGTATTAAAAGAAATAAAATTTACATTCGAAATTTATTTTTAGGATTATTTTCGAAATGGTATCCTCCATTATTGATACAATAAATCTAAAAATATCGAGTTTAATATAACATACATTTCTTAAATATGTATAACTTTGATTTATCAGTTCTTTTAAGACAATTACACAATTATTAATACCATATTTGACTATACATTTTAAAAGTATAAACTCGAGTAAAAGTAGTGAATATGTGAAACGTATGTTCTACAATTCTGTTTAAAAAGCCTGTAAGCTGAATTTTTCAATTCCTTAATACAATTCCAAACACTTTTATCAGCATGTTTTAAACATAATGAGTTAGGAGTTAAAGAAAAGTGCGGTAAAGAAAGAATGGGGTGAATTAAAGAAAGAATACTGGTTATAGTTTATAAAGGTTGTGATAAGTTTTATCTTCTCTAATAATAATAGAAATAACAAAAACATCTATCGCCAATCACAAAATCACGATAGAATGGTGAATTAACGAAATAATAATGGTCATGATTTAAAAGGTCGTTTAAACTATTATGCCCTCCAATAATGATAGAACCAAAAAAAATTATCGCTAATCATCTGGTATATAACTTCCATCCAATCCTTTAAAATAATACATCAAATGCTTAACACACTGATAATCTAATATTACATATGAGAACTATTTCAATGATTTGAATTTACATTGAGTATGTACTTTAAAATAATGAGACTTAAAATTATTCTAATTGTCCTTTTATGTTAAACATCATCATGATTATTGTAATTAATTTCGAGTGACAAATCAATGAATTTATGATAATCACTTTAAGTTCATTCAAGTGCTTTAATTAAAATATCGGAATTAGTCTAATATAGTTGGATTAAAACATATATTTTTTGTATATTTACCGAAGTGTATAGAAAAAAAAATTTTGTTAAACATTATAATATAGATATTTTTCTTCTTTTATTGTTTAGTAGTTAAATATATATTGAAAATTTTTATTTTTCTAATGTATCACTTTGAGTATTAGTTTTAAGATGTCATTAAATTATAATGAATCGGATATGATTAAACTGGCCTAAATAACCTGGTAGATAGTGCATTTTTTTGAACTAGAGAAAACTAGTTCGACAACCAGATGCATCCATCCTCAAAAAAAAAAAAAAAAAAAAAAAAAAAAAAAGGCTATCTGTAGATTTCGTATCGATATACAGGAATGAGTTTGATGAATTCGCAAGTCAGGAAGTCCTTCAGTTAGGCTTGACGAGAATAGAAGTAGGGTGCTAACCTTATAGATGTCATTCCTGAGAATGTTCTTCCTGAATTGAGATGTCAGAAATTGGATTAAGTATAAAATTTCCTCGTGGAGCATCTGAAATAACGTTAAATCAACTACAATCAACTGTCTTTGTGGTAATTGACTTCAGCACAAAGTGTCCAACATTCGAAAACAATAGCATAATTGCTGTCTCGTTTTTTAAAAGCTCAAAAATAATATCAACTAAATTGAACCTGTTTTTTATTGAAATATCAACGAGAAGTTGAAACTTATTTATTTAGTTTATGTGTTAATCACAATAATTAAAGTTTATTTTTACTTAATCAAACAAACAAATTTATTTTGTCAAAAGCAAGTTGTCGTTGTTTTTCTTTTTTTGAAAAAATTATGCACCATTCTAATTAATAAAACACTAAATGATTTCAATGAAAAATGTTGGAATAAACAAGTAAACCTACTTCCTCAATTGCTTTTAGTATCATTTATTTAGAATTAAATGTTTGACAAACTTTCACTAAATTGATTATAATTTCCAGAAAAAATAAAAAAATAGATCTTATCATCCTGCATTTCATGAAGAATTAAAAATTGCATTTAGTGGAAGTCAACATGCATCTTTACTGCTCTGAAATTGTGCCAAATAAATTTGATTTTCATCGAAAAGAAGTAGCTTTTAACTAATTATATTTGCTTCAAATTTTACTGATTCACTTTGTTTTCAATTAATTTATTTAACCTTTTCAGAGTTCTAGGTTTTACCCTTTTTTTCGATTGTTTATTCACTAAAAGTAGTTTCATTTATTGTTTAAAATGCAATTTGTATTTATTATTGATTACTTCGTATGAAAATTATTTACAAGTGAACTAACTGTAAACAATAAAAAAATAGCTAAAAATATCTTCACAATTTAAGAATTGTTTTTGTTTAAATTTAATGTATATTTTCGCAAACCACTGAAAGAATAAACGATCAGTACTTGTTAATGAGTATTTTAAATCAGTATATTAAAAGGAATTATTTTTCTCATCGTAGATTTATAACATATTTCAAAAATGCCAACAATCTATTTGATAGTTTTATTGATTATAAGCCTCACAAATTATTTATTATTCATACTTTTTTCGATAAGAATAAGATTTTTAAATTACGGTAAAAATTTTGTATTTATTTGCTAATATTATTTATTCTAAGCAGTCTCTAATCATTTTTAAAATTTATTTCGAGCATTTTAGAATGATTTAGATCCACTTATCTAATAAATAATGATGCAGGAGCAAATTAAATAATTCTTACGGTGTTATTTCCAAAATTTCGTGCACACAATAATATTTGTTGCTGATCACTAAAAAAGAATGTATTTAAAATACTTAAATATTTCATTAAAGTAATTATAATTAATTACTTCAAATGTGCATTAAATTCTTTTCATTTATTATTATAAGTCGAAAAAAATAATTTTTTGGACTAAAAAAATTATTTTAAACTTTCTTAAAAAGTGACAGTACATACACAAATACATTTTAGTTTTCAAATAAGCATTCAAAACTGTAAAAATATTCAGAGCAAATTTCAGAACTGAAACAAGATATCAACTCAGCAATAGTATTTACAAAATATTCTTTATTTAAATGCATATTAAATTTCTCAGTGATAAGGACTTTTTTATAGACTCTTATTAGCTTTAAAGATCTAGAATATTCTTGAAAGCTCAAACATTAAATAATTCACTTCGAGCAGTTTATTATACTAAATTTACATTCTGTAAAATAATTCAGTACATAAATTAGCATATTATAAAAACGATAATGAGAGTTTTACATGTTAAGAAATATTTCGTAACCGAATTAAGTAACAGTACTGCAGTTATTTTTGGTGTTTCTCAGATGCAATTTTGGCTCTTTATTATAGTGACATTGTAGAGGCATAAAATTAATAATAATAAATAATAATTTTTAAGTCAATATGGTCTTGCATATTTATAATTGTATTATTTTTCATGTTTTTCGGATAATAAATTGTTTGGGTTCTGTAGCAAAATACCAATTGAATTTAAAAACATTATCTATGCATATTCGAAAAGGTTAAAAAAGTTAAAACTGAATGCAAAATTAAAATTACCCTTCTTTCACTAATAATAATAATTATCTTTTAAATTCAGATGATAAATAATTCACAATTTGAATTTCAAAAATGATTCATAACAGAAAGTAACCAAATAAAGGAACCCAACTCAACAAATGGATTTGAATCATCAAAAAATCAACAAAAAATACTTGAATCAACAATAAAGACTTCAAACAACAAAAAATCAACAAAAAAGACTTGAATTACTAATCCTACTACTCGGATAAAATGCGTTGAATAATTAAACGATTTAATCAAATAAATTTAAGGATTTTAAATGCAATACCTATTAGAGTAAGACAATTGAAATAAATTAAAAATGAATGCAAATCCAAAAAAAAAAAAAAAAAAAAAAAAAAAAAAAACTTTATTACCGCAAACAAAAGCAATAATCAAGCAATACTCATTTGTTATTTGTTTTCTTCGTAAGGACACATATCATACAAAATGACATAATTGTTTGATTACGCATATTATTATTTTTTTTGTGTAATAAATTACATAGGTTCAGCAACTGATTTAACGATTTTAAATGCAATACCTATGAGAGTAAATTAAAAATGTATGCAAATCAAAAACAACTCAACTTTCGCAAACAAAAGTTCAGTACCTTTTTAAAGTGCTAATCTTAAACAATTCGCATTTACAATTTCCGGTTCTATTCAAAACATATGACTTGAGGGAAATAACCCAACTTAACTCGACCGACTGTAAAGACTTGAATCACCAAATGTATCTGCTAGTCAGATAAAACGAGTTGAATAATTAAACGACACTGCTACTGTTCTATTCCTGAACTGTTTCTTGATTCCTTTGTCAGGAAACATTTCTCTGAAGACATTCCTTTTTGTCCTGGACGGTAAAAGTTAAATAAATTTTTTTTATACGTTTCTTATTTTTCGTCTATTACTTGTTTCCTTTGTAAGGACAAGTATTATACAAAAGATATACTTTTATGATTACAACATATTAACGTTTTTGCCTAACAGATTCGGTAGATTCAGTAACTTATTTATCAATTTTAAATGCAATTCCTATCAGAGTAAATCAAAACTGAATGCAAATCCAAAATAACTCAATTTTCACAAACAAAAAAAGTTTTGTACCTTTTTAAGTGATCTTGAGCAATAGTTCAGGAATAGAACAGTAGCAGTGTCGTTTATTTATTCATCCCGTCTTATCGCATATTTTATACCAAATGACATATTTTGTAATTAAAATACATTAATTTTTTTCGTCTAATAAATTACATAGATTTAGCAACTTACTTAACGATTTTAAATGCAATACCTATCACAGTAAGACATTTCAAATAAATTAAAAATAAGTCCAAAGTAACTCTATTTTCGCAAACAAAAGTTTGGTACCTTTTTTTAAGTGTTAATCTTAAACAATTCGCATTTACAATTTCCGGTCCAATTCCAAACAGATGACTTGAGGGAAGTAACCCAACTTAACCCGACCGACGGTAAAGACCCGAATTACCAAATGTATCTGCTACTTGGATAAAACGCGTTGAATAATCAAACGAACACTGCTGCTTGTTTCTCATTCCTGCACTGTTACTTGGTTCCTTTGTAAGGACACATTTTTATGAAGAACATTCTTTTTTGTCTTGAGTGGTAAAATTAAAATACTTAATTTTTTTGTTCAATAAGGTCATATTTTTATGACGTATTTTTAATAAACTGAGGGGGTAAAATAACAAATTATTTGATTATTCTTAAATACATTATCTATCAGAAAGGGTAAGGACATTAAATTAGATTAAAATTGAATGGTAATCGTAATATGTTATTAAAATGAATACTATAGATCATAATCTGTTAATAATATGATGTGGAATAATCAAGCAATACTCGTTTCTTATTTTTCGTCTATTTTTGTTTCCTCTATAAGGACACAAAAGGACATAATTTTATGATTACAATGCATTATTTATTAATATTTTTTTTACCTAATAAGTTACGTAGGTTCAGCAACTGATTTAACGATTTTAAATGCAGTATCTTTCAGAGTAAATTAAAAATAAATGCAAATCCAAAGTAACTCTATTTTCGCAAACAAAAGTTTGGTACCTTTGTAAGTGCTAATCTTAAACAATTCGCATTTACAATTTCCGGTCCAATTGAAAACAGATGACTTGAGGGAAGTAACCCAACTTAACCCGACCGACGGTAAAGACCCGAATTACCAAATGTATCTGCTACTCAGATAAAACGCGTTGAATAATCAGACGACGCTGTCTGCTTGTTTCTCATTCCAGTACTGCTACTTGGTTCCTTTGTAAGGACACATTTCCCCGAAGACATTCCCTTTTGTCCTGGCGAAAAGCTCATTTTCCTGGCGGGAATTCAAGTCCTCGGAATTGCAATTCTACGAAACTGGATCTCTTTCCATTTGCGGGACGTCCAATCGATGGTGTCGTGCAAAGGAGACATTAGACCGATTCCCGCCTTTTGCATAACATTAAAAGACTCGGTCTCCTCAGAGATTTAGAATTCGACATCTTGCGCCGAGGGAGACATACTTTTATGGCGCAAACTCACGCTCTCATTCTGCAAAGATTTTTTTCTTTTATTTTACATGGTGGAGATAGAGGTAGAATGGCTCCTGTCAAATAATGTTGTTGATGTCGGTTTCATATCTATCACGTGGTTCACTGAGCCAATCAGAGTTGAGGTGATATTTTAAGTTGATAATTATATTGAAATAAGTTCATGTGGAGAAAATTAGGCAATTAATATTCCATAAAATAATTCTAAATTTTTGTTGTGATTATTACAGTTAGATATTAGATTGTTTCGATTATATAAGAAAATGGACTTATTGAAATATTAATTTTAATTAATTCTAAATGGCGTTACAAAAGTAGATAATAATATTGAAATAATTCGTGAGGTGAGAATTAGACAATTAATATTCCATAAAATATTCTAAATTTTTGTTGTGATTATTACAGTTAGATATTAGATTGTTTCGATTATATAAGAAAATGGACTTATTGAAATATTAATTTTAATTAATTCTCAATGGCGTTACAAAAGTTGATAATAATATTGAAATAATTTGTGAGGTGAGAATTAGACAATTAATATTCCATAAAATAATTCTAAATTTTTGGTGATTATTACAGTGAGGTATTAAGTTGCATCGATTATATAAGACTATGAATTTATTGAAATATTAACTTTAATTAATTGATAAGTGCGTTATAAGAGTTGATGATTATATAGGAATAATTTCTTGAGGAGAAAATTAATGTTCCATAAAATAGTTATCTCAATAATAATAATACAACGAGTTTAGAAAATGATAGACTAGATTCATTCATTTATTCAAAATGATAACTAGACTGTATCATATCTATCAGGTGGTGTATTGAGCCAATCACAGTTGAGGTGACGTTTTAACAGGGATTTTAAAGTAATTCTAAATTTTATTGTAATTATTACAGTGATATATTAGATAGCCTCAATTATATAAGAATATGAATTTATTGAAATATTAATTTTAATTAATTTTTAAGGGCGCTATAAAAGCTGATAATCATACTTTTATTTGGTATGATACAGATAGAGGCAGAATAGCTCTTGTCAAATGATGTAGCTGATGTCGGTTTCATATCTATCACGTGGTATACTGAGCCAATCAGAGTTGAGGTGATGTCTTAACTGGGATTTTAAAGTAATTCTAAATTTTTAATGTAATTATTACAGTGATATATTAGATAGCCTCGATTATAAAAGAATATGAATTTATTGAAATATTAATTTTAATTAATTCTTAAGGGCGCTATAAAAGCTGATAATCATACTTTTATTTGGTATGATACAGATAGAGGTAGAATGGCTCCTGTCAAATGATGTTACTGATGTCGGTTTCATATCTATCACGTGGTGTACTGAGCCAATCAGAGATGAGGTGATTTCTTAACTAGAATTTCAAAGTAATTCTAAATTTTTGTTGTGATTATTACAGTCTATACAAGATTTAGCTTGTCTCGATTATAAAAGAATATGAATTTATCGAAATATTAATTTTAATTAACTATTAAGGGATTAATAATTATATATGATTGTTACAGTGATATTTAGATTGTCTCGATTATATAAGAATACGAATTTATTGAAATATTAATTTTAATTAACTTTTATAAATATTAAATTAAAATTATAAATAATTTATAATTATTAATCCCATTATATTGAAATAATTTAGAATTCGAAGTCTTGCGCCGAGGAGACATACTTTTATGGCACAAACTCCGCACTCCTTCTGCAAAGAGTTTTTTTTTCCTTTTATTTTGTATGTTAGAGATAGAGGTAGAATGGCTCCTGTCAAGTGATGTTGTTGATGTCGGTTTCATATCTAACACGTGGTGTACTGAGCCAATCAGAGATGAGATGATGTCTTAACTGGAATTTTATAAAGTAATTTCAATTGGGGTTATTACAGTGAGGTATTAGACTTTTTTCGATTATATAAGAATATGAATTTATTGAAATATTAATTTTCATTAACTTTTAAGGGCGTTATAAAAGTTTATATTTATATTGAAATAATTTCTTGAGGAGAAGATTAGGCAATTAATATTCCATAAAATAATTTTGGAATATGTACTAATTTTCTTTTTTTTTTCTAATAAGGCAATTATATAGGCAACATATTTTATTTTTATATTCCTTTACTATAGGAATGGATTGTAATTCATGTTGTATTTGTCATAAAGCGTAACATACTAACCAAATTTTCAACTCATTGATATTGATCCAAATAAAACTAAGTACTAATGGAATTTTCAATAAAGCGAATGATTAATGATATGTTTGGATGATTAAATACTTTGTACAATGCTGTATATTTACCGAATATGTAACACATTTTCTGTTTCCAAGGAATGGAGAGAATGCTTAGCTTTCTATAAAACATACAGGAGAAGGAAAATGAACAATTATTCATGACAAATTTTCAGGAAAGCACACCACACATTTACATATTACATGTAGTATACACGGATAAATGCAACCAGGGCAATATTACAACTTATTGTGCCACAATCTAACACATTCTACATCGAGTATAGTTGCACTTTAAAGCAGAAACTATCACGACTACAAAAAATCAAACTCGTACCGTCGCATACACTTTTGCTAGGATAAAATTAGGGTTAGTAGTTGTTGTATTAATAAATACATTAGTTGATATTATACCACATTTATTATTATCCCACGTCATTCTCAAGAAGAAATGAATTATTTTATTGCTTGTGGACGTATTTATAGTCATCATCATCATCATCATCATTGGCACAGTAGCTCCATGGTGGACCAAGACAATCTGCCTACTGGCAGATTTCGAGACAGGTGATGTTTTCTTTTTACGTTGTAGGGTTGTCAGCTCTACAACCACATTATACCAGGGCTTGCGATTTAAAGTGGATTCAGTGCCATTACAAAACCATGTCACTTACGGAACTCGAACCCGAAACCTGTGGCAGGAGCGCCAAAGATCTAGTCATTTGGCCATCAAGGCCTTTTGTCTATAGTAGTCTCAATAAATCTACAATAGTATAGATATGGAACAAAAAAATATTTTAACAAATTTCATTTCTTTTATTTCACTTCTAATTTGAGAAATGCAGGGTTATTATAAATCTAAGAACGATCATTAAATACCACAATATAACACTCTCCGTCGCAGACAAAAGCAATTTCGATTCGATTTTGAAGTAGTCTCTTCGGAATCATAACGCTGTAAAAGTTTGCCAATTATTAAGTAAAAATATTAGTACAATTTTCAATACGTTAGGAGTATTTATATATATTTCCAAATATTTTTTCTCACTTCTTATTTTGTAATTGGCAAGTGGCATGTAGTATTAGTAGTAAATTCATGTACACTAATTCTCAAAAATTAAGGTATTATGTTAAAAAAATGTTAAAATTTATATGTTAAAATAATTACGTTACAATTTTAAGAAATTTTGGCAAAAAAAAAAAAAAATGAAGCAGCTTACAAGTTAAACACAAAAGAAACAAGAATAATTTTATGTCTTTACTCTGCATAAAATGGAAACACACACAAAATATCTTCTAATTTCAGTAAGTGATCAGCTTCAATATAGATTTTGATCACTTCTGATATCTATATAGACATGACTGCGATGTTCCGTGCTCAAAATTACATCGTTTATTTAGATCACTTAGCAGAAGAGCCCATTACTATGTCAAAACAGTTAGTAGGCTATCCAGAAAGCTCTTGTAATCCAACTCCTGTAGCCTAAAATGGATGTGGGTTAAGTGCAGCAATACATCTTAGAGCCTACCAATATATTCAATCAGGTTCATGTTTACAGAACATGCTAGTAAATCCATACACACAACAGTTTCCTCACAAAAATAATTTATCACCATCCAAGCTTTGTATTCTAGAATTATTGATTTATACTGCAATTGGGTTAAGAATATATATAAGTAGCGGTGCTTGTTGAGACGATATACATGTCAGTATAACCATCGAAAGGGATACCTGCCCAAACACGTTCACTGGACTGATCAATTGTGTTACTTTCATGGATATAAGTGCTATAATAGTGGGTTCGTGGCTCTAACCAGGTCAGTAATTATTTTGAGTCATTTTGAGCACAAATTGTGGATTCCCTAGGAAAGCTTACAAACTTGATTAATTTGAACTCCAATTCACATTAGTGCTTGCCCAATGAAGCCAATCTCCGATTATTTTCTTAATTTATGTATACCAGTGTAAGATTCTACTAAAAAATTAACAACACCTACTTAATGAGCAGTAAATCAATTGACTGAAGTATAAATGCTGAAGTTAGACAGTTATCCATTTGGGTTGGTTCAGGTGGGATCGTCACTCATTTCAGGCTAACAATTTACTTGAGTCACTTTGAAAACAAACTCTGTTTTCACCAAGAAAGAATATAAATTCGAATAACCTCAACTCCAATTTACATCAGAGTTTGCTCTACTAAATCTTCCTTCAATTTGTTTCTTAATTTATGTAAATCAGTGTAAGATTCTACTAAAAATTAACAACACCTACAAACAGAGCAGTAAATCAATTGCATGTTGAAGTCAGGCAGTTAGCCACTCAAGAAATGGTTAATAATGTCGCCAAAGAGCGGCCTGATAGCCAATGGGTTAGCGCTCTGGCCTTTGGTACCACAGGATTCAAATCCTATCGATGGCATGGATGCTTGTTAATGGTTTTAAATCGACTTTAAACGGTAGGTCCCGGTCTAAAGTTTTCACAAAATGATCGTAGAGAGGCAAACAAAACAAAAGTGTCCAAAGCAAATTTTTAATTATACATCTCTGTGGCACTATTTAATTTAATACGGGAAGTAATATAATGGATAGATAGTTGTCAGAAAGAAAGAAATTTGATATTAGAAAAAAAAAATTCATAATGAAATTTGCCGTAAATTATTTTATTTTATTAGAACAATCAAATATAATTCTAATAGATAAAGAAAAGTTTTTTATGAACAATATTTATATCATCTTTGCATTGATCAAAACTGTATCGAAAGAAAATATATAAAGAAATGAAGAAATGTTCCATACAATCTGTCCAATTTTAGAAAATTGCGAATTTATTATTACTATCTCGGAGATATGTATCAAACTAAATAAATATTTATTCTGATACCAGCAACTAAAAAAAAAAGAAACTGAAATTGGTAAAATAAATAAAGCAGAATATTTCTCCAAGTCTTCCAGATATTATCTTTACATTATTGATATTTCTTAGACTAGTTTTGTTTTGTATAGAAAATATTGACATTTATCGAAAATTCAAAAATATACAAAAAATATTCATCAAAGATGGGGAAGGGTAACGAATATTTATAATGTTCTTTCTAATAATAATGCTATCTTTTAAACTTTAATATACGATTAGAAAAAAAAAAAATAAGCAAAAATGTTATGAAAGCGTTACATTATTTCTATATTTCTATCATATTAGATTTATTTTTCTCTGCGTAAACTTTTATATTAATCATAACATGTCAGAGTTTTAATCCCATATGATTGACTTTACAGTTTTAATTTAGAAAATATTACTACATTAACTTACTTTAATTTACTACTTTATTTACATTTTTACTGTTTTATTTACTGGAATGATGCTATTATTCGAACAAAATTATAAAATTATTTTTAACAAATGTATAATTCAGCATCTAATAAGCTTAATGTTGATATATTTTTAATAAATTTAACATACCCAAATTAAAAGACTATATTTTAAATTTTAAAAACTACCTAAGGAAATAATTTTTTTTGTAATAAATAGAGCACTTTTTAATATGGTACTTTATTATAAAGCGCAAAAAATATTTATTTAATATGCTTTATTTCAAGTTATTTTTTTTCTTTAATTCAAGTATTAATATATTTCTATCATTTAATATACTCTAATTTGGCTGTAAGCCTTTTAGTCAGAATATTTATTTATTATTCGTTATAGTATTTAATAAATATATATAATATCTCACTTAATATATGTATACATAAGCATAAAGTGCTTAATAAATATAACCAATTTATTAAATTAACAAGTTAAAAGTAGAGTTAGAGGAAACCACTTACATTTTCATATAAAAGAATAAATAAAAGCAAATTTAGTTTACTGAACAACATTCAATTTATGTGTTGGACCTATTAATTAATATTTATCAACTAATTCTAATACACTTATGATGTTTCTTAAGTATCCACGCACGCATATGAAGAAGTAAAACCATAAACTATGTTAAAGAAAGCTTTTTTTCACTTCGTTCACTTTTATTCTTCAACTAATTCTCTTTATTTTGAATTTTGACTAGTTGTGAGACGCCCTGAGTAAGGCTGAATCTGCTATGTGTACCATTATATTAGCAAATAACTACTCGGTGCGTAGTAAATAACAGTGAATAATGCTGCTTAGCATATGAACTGGATTATTTTTTAAATTGAAACAAATCAGACAACATGGCGTGGCCAAAAATAAGTAAACCTTCGTAGAAATTATCAATATAGAAATATAACAACGCTGCATCAGAACATGATATGCAAATTAGGTTAGCCACTCTTTCTAAGAATAATTGGACAAAAAACAAGTTTTAAAAGTATCGGTAAATAAATTTTTTGAACGAATATGTGAATGAGTACTTGAAATTCTATATTAAGAATTACGATGGTGATCTATTGGGCGACTAGTAAGGGACCAGAATTAATGGTATGAAGCAAAACGATTATATGTGAGCATTTATACAATTCACGAACTGCAATTACTTCAGAACACAAACTTAATGTGCTTAAAATAATTAATGGACCATGAAATGTATTTCTAAGAATAGTCTCAGCTTTTATAATGCGTAGTTGTGAAAGCTACAAATTGGCATTATTTGTAGCCAACTGCAAGACATAGATCCTCTGTAGGAGACTCATCATAGATCTTATCTTAAAGCAATGATTGAAATATTGATATCCATATCCTCCATTGTGCGCAGAAGGCTTCCAGAAAGAGGGACTGTGTGGATATGGACTGGGACTGGACCTACATATTCATAACTGTGTGTACCCCATTTCTTTCTCCATCGTACCCAGGGGCTACGTAGTCTCTTAGCAGTTAGAAAGGTGAGGACGAACAATAATGGGCCTCATGGAGACCATGAAGATTCTCCCCACCTGATGGGTGATGGGGAGGATAATGCCTTCCGGAAGGACTTTAATGGATAACTGCAACGCATTTGTTGCCGTATGAGGACTCCCATCAGACAGTTTGAATATCGATTTTAGACGGTTTTAAGCACATTGTTATAATCGCCATTGAATTTCCTAATTTTTGACAGCAATAACTACAACAACAATGCCACCAGCAGAATTGACCCTCAGTCCTCATGTAGGCATCAGTCCTTATTGCCACTGGGCCCTGAGTTGTGTAATATAATTTTACAAGAAGCTATTATTTACAATAAACGACCTAAATAAAATGAATACACACACATGGCAATTGAAAGAACTGACAGAAGAAAATCAGTGGAAAAAAAGGAAGAAAATGAAAGAAAGTCAGTGGAAGTCTGTGCTATTTATAACTACTTCAAGATTCATTTGTTTATTTTATTTTTTGCACAAAGTAACTTGAAGAAATTGTGGGTCTGCAATTGCTTTTTTCCAAACCATGAAGAGAAAGATTTGTGTATTTCACAATGTATGATATTTTGTGCATTTGTGTAACAGACAATTGTGTATAAGACAATGTATTTGTATAGGTAAGTTTCTCTTTAGATGATTACACTGAATTGTATATCGGGCCGAGAGAAATATTACTGCTCATTCACATAGAAACGACATTGTTGATCCATTTTATTAAATTTGTATACATTTAGTAGTTGAATCTTTATTTCTACAACATGATAATGATAAATCACTAAGACATTGGTTTGTGGAGAATTATCGTCGTGAGACTATTTTATCTATGGCGAAGATTTGAATCCAATTGAGAATAATTAAAATGCTCTGCAGACACAAATTTCTACACACAGTCGAACTTTAAGAATCTTTGAACTGAGTTGACGCAGCAAGGGGCTTAATGAATAAAATTTAATAAACATCATTATTGTGAACAAGAAACATTGCTGCTGTGTCACTTTTGGTTACTGACTGTTAGAGATGATTATAGCACATTGAACTACAATACTATATTTATTGATATGTTTCCATTTTAGGTATTTTCAAGGCAGAAATTAAGCTTATTTATTTTTTACTTCAGCACAAATTGTTAAATGCTGCTTTAATAATGTTTTTTCCAATATTTAATTTCAATATAAAGAAAGCATAAATTAATTTTATTTATGTTTCCTTAATTTTTTGAAATCAGTGTAGTATCGAATAGCAATGCGTAACATATTGTAACGTCTCGGCATATATTAGACTTATAACGGCTTCAAGAAGAGGACCACTTTTAGGTTCATGGGAACACTTTAATTTTTATTTATAAGCATTATACACAGCACTCTATTTACAAAAAAAAAAAAAAAAAAAAAAAAAAAAAAGTGAAATTTAAAGATAAATTGAATCACAAGTGCAGTTCACTCCAAGGAAGATGATTTTCAGAGTTCTCTAGAATGATACACGATACCACAATGGGCTAGCTTTGAAAACAGCCAGAAAATTCCGTCCTATTCAGTCACTTCAGAGAAAAGATAAAAAAAAACAGTTCTGGTCGACTCGTCGCAGACAATACGCAGGTTCAGCTGCCCTAACTTCTACTTGGAGTAGACATTTCTCAGCCCTTGATCTATCAAAAATCAAGATGGAACAACATATGGTATATTAAGTGGTTGATATTCAGTCCGTAATTGTTTCGACCTGTGAAGGGAGGTTGTTTTCATTAGTATAAAATACTAATTGCATGCTATATAACTACCCACAATAAAGCTCGTCTGCTGTGAAATTTGAAAGATGGGCTTATTATCTATTTATCAAATAACATATATTTCTCTCTCCTTTGAATAAAATGCCCAAAAAATGCTACAATATATATAAAATATTTTATTCCTAATATTTTTATTTTAAGATTAATTTCTAACAAGGAATTAAATTTTGAATTGAGGAACGAATTCCAAGTATAAATTTAATTAATTTCGAAAAAAAACTTTGATCATTTAATTAAAATTTGTTTTAAATAGAAAAAAAAAAAAAAATGAAGGAAAATTAATTACCTTAAGTGTCAGTAGCAATTATTTTTCTAACCTTTAAAAAAGACTAAAACCAATACGAAACTGATATCTGTCTTTTTTGCATTATATTGCATGCAATATAATAAAAAAAGATAAAAAATTACTCACAGTAAAAAAAACTTAATCAAAGGAAGAATAATCACTACATTTAGTAAAAAGTAATTACACGAGCGAAACTATTTGTTATTAATGATTTCTACAAAACCATTAACTAAATGACAAAATTCATGGCATTCAGTTCAAATATTAGTTGTTCGACCTAGTTCATATTTTTTTATGATTCCAATGAATTATTTTAATGAATTGCTGTCATTAGTTAAAATCTTCTGTTTGTGGAACTCAAATCAAACCGATTTAATTCTTTTTTTATATCCATACATTTGTATAATTAAATGTTTCTGGATTATTTTTTCATTTGTTTCGAACAATCACTTCATTATTAATCACAAAGAAGTATAATAATATCCTTTGGTGAAGGAAATAAAAGTTTTATAATGAATATGTTAGTTTTTGCTGCACTCAGTTAGATCGTTAGTTGTTGTTAATTTTTTAAAATTCCGTTCTGCTCATTTTAGTTTAAATAACAATCAACAAAATGGCAAAACAGTTTTTTATGACTTAAAAATTAAATTGATTATTTTTTGGATGGATGAAATTCCAAGTATTTTTTGTCAGAAGAATGGATTTAAGATTTGAAAATGAACACTCTTAGTGATTCCTTTCCTTTTATTGGTTATTAGGAAGAATTTTCTTATAGAAAATAAATTTTGGATGCATAAATTCATATATAATTTCGATATATTCAATACTACTGTGCCCAAAAAGTAAGACCAATTATAATTTTTTTCTCAAGAACTCATCATTTATTCTTCCAAATTTATTTCATCGCCTTCATTGCACTTATGCTCACTTTTTTTCAAATCCTCAATGCGTGCTAAAAAGTCATCGGCAGGGATGGCCTTTAAAGCTCACGGCGATTCACGTTGAATTTCTTCAATCGACTCAAAAAAGTGTCCACGGAGAGGTCTTTTTGAGTTTAGGGAATAGTCCTAAACCCATATCGCGGTTGTGGAAAGATATGAGTTTCATTTTTGGCGAAAAAGTTACGAAGAATCAATGCAGTGTGAGCTGGCGCATTCAGTGTTTTCGGTACCAATCCAGATTTGACGCGTTTGAGGCCCAGAATGGTCACAGATCATTTTGAAATTCCAACATCATCAGAAAGGTCTCTAATTGTAAATCGACGGTTTGCAAGTACCAAATCCTTAATGTTTTGGACGTGAGCTTCGTCGATTGCGGTTGATGGCTGACCAGAAGGCTATTCGTCTTCAACGCATTGTCTGCCTTCTTTGAACTGTTTATGCCACTTCTAAACATTTCTTTCCATATAGGAATGATTAACGAATGCCTTATGCAACATTCTACAAGTTTCCGCAACTAAAATTTCATGCAAGTTCTTTGCTCAATTAATTTAAGTATTTCAAAAATAGCCGGAATCGGCTTTAGCGTCTCACAAAGCCAAGCGTAACTCAAACACTAATGAATATTTCGACGTCAAATTTTACACAGATGTCATGGATAGTGCTGCCAACTTATAACAGTAAAAATATATTGAAATTCAATAAGTCTCTGGAAATTTAAATTGAAAATTTGTCTTACGTTTTGGACACAGTAGTATATACTATATATTCAATATATACTATAGTATATAGTATAAATTGTAAAAAATATAGTAAAAATATTATATAGGAAACTATCTATCCATTATATACTATATACTGTGTACTATAGTATATATTGAATACATAGTTTCCTACTTAAGTATACACTGAAGTGGCAAAAGTCATGGGATAGCAATATGCAAATTTTCAGATGGCAGTAGCATCGCGTAGAACAGGTATAAATGCGCAGTGCTTTCGCAGAGCTTTCATTTCTGTTCAAGTTATTCATGTGAAGAGGTTTTGACGTGATGATGACCGCACGACGGGAATTAACAGACTTTGAACGCGGAATGTTAGTTGGAGCTAGACGCATGGGTCATGCCATTTCGGAAATCGTTAGGGAATTCAACATTCCCAGATCCACTGTGCAAGAGTGTGCCGAGAGTATGAAATTTCAGGCATAACATCCCACCATGGACAGCGCAGTGGTCGACCACCTGCACTTAACGACCGAGACCGGCGACGTCTGCAAAGAGTCGTAAATTCTAACAGACAAGCAACACTGCGTCAAATAACCACAGAAATCAATGTGGGACGTACAAGGGACTTGTCTGTTAGAACTGTACGGAGAAATTTGGCTTTCTTGGGCTATTCCAGCAGAAGACCGTCTCGAGTGCCATTACTGACAGAACGACATCGCTTGCAGCGACTCTCGTGGGCACGTGAGCATATCGGTTGGTCCCTAGATGAATGGAAAACCGTGGCCTGGTCCGATGAGTCACGATTTCAGTTGGTAAGAGCTGATGGTAGGGTTCGAGTGGGGCGCAGACCCCACGAAGCCATGGACCCAAACTGTCAGCAAGGCACTGTACAAGCTGGTGGTGGCTCCGTAATGGTGTGGGCTGTTTTTTCATGGCATGGACTTGGTCCTCTGGTGCGACTGGACCGAACATTGACTGGAAATGCTTATGTTCAGTTACTTGGAGATCGCTTGCAGCCATTCATGGACTTCATGTACCCAAACAACGATGGGATTTTTATGGATGACAATGCGCCATGTCACCGGGCCACAACTGTTCGCGATTGGTTAGAAGAACATTCTGGACAATTCCAACGAATGATCTGGCCACCTAGATCGCCCGACATGAATCCCATCGAGCATTTATGGGACATCATCGAGAGGTCTGTTCGTGCCCAAAATCCTGCACCATCAACGCTTTCATAATTATGGACGTCTATCGAGACAGCATGGCTCAATATTCCTGCAGAAGACTTCCAACGACTTGTTGAGTCCATGCCACGTCGAGTTGCTGCACTTCGCCGGGCGAAAGGAGGGCCGACACGATATTAAGAGGTATCCCATGACTTTTGTCACTTCAGTGTAAATTAGATTTTATAGAAAAATTTTTGAATGCTTCAATTAAATCCGAAATCAACATTTTAACTATTCAATATTATTTTATACCTGAATTCAATGCTTAAAATTCTTTATGCAATTACTGATAAGTTATTAAGTAGTTATTTTAGATGTATACATATAGGAAAATTGCTTTGCCTTTTTTTAAATATAGAACTACTAGATGTATCCTTAATAAATAATATTTTAAAGAAGAAATAAAAACACAGAAATTTGCATTTGAAAATGCTATTAAAAACTAATTGGATTTTATACCTGAATTCAATGCCTAAAATTCCTTATGCAATTACTGATATGTTACTATCAAGTTATTTTAATGCTATACATATAAGAAAACTACTTTGATTTCTTAAATATAGAATTCATAGAAGTATAGTCATAAAATAATATTTTAAAAACTGAAACAGAATACAGAAATTTGCATTTGAAAATGTTATTAATCACAAATGGGATTTTATACCCGAATTCAATGCTTAAAATTCATTATGCAATTACTGATATGTCATTAACTAGTTATTTTAATGCTATGCATATAAGAAAACTGTTTTGCTTTCATGAAAATATGGAATTATTCGAATTATCGTTATTAAATAATAGAGAGCTTTTGCATACCGTACATTAAAAATACGGTATTTTTTCCTCTAGCGCGCATGCTCATAGGAAATTACGCATGCGCATCTGTAATAATGTTTTTTAAAAAAAATACCGTATTTTTAAAGTACTATATACAAAAACTCTCTAATATTTCAAAAACCGAAAACAGAAACACGGTAATTTGTATTTGAAAATATTATTAAATACAAAGCGGATTCTTTGGATTTCTTACAACTTTACAACAATGAAAATATATTTTTAACCTATTTAATCATACAAAATATTTGATTTATTTTTTAACCAATTTTTTGGTTGGATGAAATTCCAAACACTTTTTGTCAGAAAAATGGATTTAAGATTTGAAAATTCGAACACTTTTAATGATTCTTTTCGTTTCATTTCTTATTTAGATGAATTTTCTGATAGAAAATTAACTTTGGATTTAGAAATTAAATTGTTTCGTACTGAAATATAAGTTAGAATTTATTGAAATTTTTTTAAAATATTTCAACTAAATCGGAAATCAATAATTTAAATATTCATTATTATTTTATACTTGAATTCAATGCTTAAAATTCATTATGTAATTTTTCTTATGTTATTAACTAGTCATTTTAATACTATACGCTTAAAAAACTAATTTGCTTTGTTGAAAATATAGAATTACTACATAAATAAATAATCACAATTTACAATCGTTATTAAATAATATTTTAAAAACTGATACACAGAAATTTGCATTTGAAAATTTATTAAATACAAAATGGATTTTATACTTGAATTTAATTCTTAAAATCCATTATGTAATTACTGATATGTTATTAATTACTTATTTGAATACTATGCATATAAGAAAACTGCTTTGCTTACTTGAAAATGTAGAATTATAGAAGTAATGTTATTAAATAACGTTTTAAAAACAGAAACAGAAACACAGAAGTTCGCATCTGAAAATGTAATTAAAAACTAATTGGATTTTATATTTAAATTAAATGCATAAAATTTATTATGCAATTACTTATATGTTATTAAATAGTTATTTTAGTACTATACGTATTAGAAAAATAATTTGCTGTCTTGAAAATATAAAATTGTTAGATATATCGTTATTAAATAATACTTTAAAAACTGAAATAGAATATAAAAAATTGCATTTGAAAATGTCATTAAATACAAATTGAATTTTATACCTAAATGCAATGCTCAAAATTCATTATGCAATTACTCATATCTTATTAACTATGCTTTTAGTACTATACATATAAGAAAACTGTTTTGCTGTCTTGAAAATATAGAAATATTCGAAATAACATTATTAAATATTATTTCAAAAACCGGAAACAGAAACACAGAATTTGCATTTGAAAATGTTATTAAATAAAAACTGGATTCTTTGGATTTCTTAAAACTTTAAAACAATGAAATTATATTTTTTAACCTATTTCTCTTACAAAATATTTAGAAAATTAGTTTTTAACCAATTTTTTGGTTGGATGAATATCCAAATACTTTTTGTCAGAAGAATGGATTGAAGATTTGAAAATGAACGCTTTTATTGATTTCTTACCTTCATGGGTTATATGGAAAAATTTTCTTATGAAAAATAAACTTTGGATACATAAATTCATACATAGTTTCGATATTCAGAATATAGTATATATTGGAAAAATAGTTTCATCTTTAAATATAAGTTATAATTTATAAAAAAATTTTTAAATATTTCAATTAAATCCGAAATCAATAATTTACATATATAAGCCAACGGCCGTACCATGCTGAATATACCGGTTCTCGTTAGATCACCGAAGTTAAGCATCATTGGGCGCGGTCAGTACTTGGGTGGGTGACCACCTGGGAACACTGCGTGCCGTTGGCAAATTTGGGACCTGAATGGCCGAGTGTCTAGCGCCCTGGCGCTCGGTGCCACAGGTTTCGGGTTCGAATCCCGGCGGTGCCATGGATGTTTGTAGTGGTTCGGAATCCACTTTAAACCGTAGGTCCCGGTCTTCTATGACTGTAAGAGCGTCACGGAGCAAAAGTCAGGCTTCTACCTACGGGTGCTCCATCACAACAGAAGCTGCTTCCTTCCCCTTCAATCATGAGTCCATATGGGCTTGTGGGCTTGGCCAGCCAAGTGGGATAAAAACAACAAAAACAACAACATAATTTACATATTCAATATTATTTTATAGGTGAATTTAATGTTTTAAATTCACTATGCAATTACTGATATTTTATTAGCAAGTTATTTTAGTACTATACATATTAGAAAACATTGCTGTCTTGAAAATATAGAACTGCTGGAAGTATTGTTATTAAACAATATTTTAAAAACAAAAACACAGATATTTGCATTTGAAAATGCTATTAAATACAGATTAGATTTTACAATTAAATTCAATGCTTAAAATTCATTATGCAATTACTGATATGTTATTAACTAGTTACTTTAGTACTACACATATAAGAAAACTGCTTTGCTTTCTTGAAAATATAGAATTGATAGAAGCATCGTTATTATATAATACTTTAAAAACAGAAACAGAAACACAGAAATTTGCATTTGAAGATGCTATGAAATACAAATTGGATTCATTGGATTTTTTTAAAAATTTATATGAAAAAATATATATAACCAATTAATCGCACGAATTATTTAGAAAATATATTTTTAACAAATTAATCACATATAATATTCAAAAATATATTTTAACCAATTAGTCATACAAAATATTTAGAAAATATATTTTCAACCAATAAATCATACAAAATATTTAGAAAAATATTTTTAACCAATTAAAACGTACAAAATATTTAGAAAAAATATTTTTAATCAATTAATCATACACAATATTTAGAAAGTATATTTTCAAGAACTTAATCATAAAAAACATTAAGAAAAAAACATTTTTAACCAATTAATCATACAAAATATTAAGAAAAAAACATTTTTAACTAATTAATCATACAAAATATTTTGAAAAAATATTTTTAACCAATTAATCATGCAAAATATTTAGAAAACATATTTTTAGCCAGTTAATCATACAGAATATTTAGAAAATATATTTTTAACCTATTAGAAAACCAATTTAACCATCAAAGTATGAAGTTAACTAAAATAACTGAATTCTATTTCAGAATATTTCTGTAATTTTAATCCTTTAAAAATTCTG
Source organism: Caerostris darwini (assembly GCA_021605075.1). Classification (NCBI taxonomy): domain Eukaryota; kingdom Metazoa; phylum Arthropoda; class Arachnida; order Araneae; family Araneidae; genus Caerostris; species Caerostris darwini. The sequence goes on from BPLQ01009016.1 coordinate 964,606, forward strand.
AGCAAAATTTTTTTATTTTAAATCTTTTTTGGAATAATTATTAAGAATAAATTGAATATATATTGTAATTTTTTATTTAATAAATCTTCTTAAGAATACACAAATAAAATTTATATTATAGAATTTAATATAGTAGTAATTTTTTTCATACATATTTAAATTAAATTTTAGACATTAACCTATGAAAATATTACTGTATCAATTGATATACATATAAAATTTAAAACTTCCTTAATCTTGCTATTTATGTTTTTTAAACATTTAATAAAACAATAAGGTAAAGGGAATTTATTGTAAGTAATACTCAAATTATTTATTATTACGTAACTAAAGGAGTGATTGTGACTAGTAATTAGCATACTAAGAAAGGTTTTATTAATTTATAACAATAAACAATTTATTTTGCCGTCATTTAAACGAGAATTTAATTTTTATACATAGCAAAATCTATTAATATAGCATTTATCTGATCAATGTTTTTGATATTTTGAATAATTTATTTTATTTTACTTATTAAATGAAACTCATTTTTGAAAAAAGATGTAATTAAGTGTAATTTATTTAAATAAATTTAATTGAATAAAATGATTCCTGATTATCAACTTCCTTAATTACTTAATTTATAAAGTGAATTACTTTTCCAATAGCTTCGCGATGTTTAAAAAATGTCATATCTCAAGAATTTTAAACACCACCAAATTCTTTAAATTTTACCTGAAACTGTTATTCCCAGATCGATCCTCGCGAGTTACAAACTTCCCGACAGATGGCACTAAGTTCCCAACGAAAACAATTGCTGGATGAAACGTGATTGCTTTTGCTCTGCAACCCTGTAAAAGCCAGAGTCGGGATAGTCCTGAAGCCAGTCTTCGAAAGTTCTCCAGTGGAACAAGCTGCACATCTTCAGATGAGCCAGTAGGAAAGTTTTACAACTTTTTCCTCTTTAGGAAAATTATGAAACCTTTATATTTACCTGAGATCTGAAGCAATAAACTCAGGTGAAAGTTCTGAAGTCAATTCTTACCAAATTGCATTAATTTTTTGCTGCAGGAATTGTTAAAAATGCAACCGATTTGTGCAAATTAAGGTGTTAAATAAACTGATGCTGGTCCACTTTTTTTGAATTTCTTGTTGAATTCGAGATTTACTTGAGCGGGAAAGTGTGTTCTGAAGGAAAAATGAAAATCGGAGCTGTTGCAATGTTTGTTTGGAAAGGATTTTGTTTGAACAGGGTGAAAGCGTTTATTCTGTTTTTCGGGATGCTTCATGTTGGTTTTGGAGTGAGAGGCAGAGGAAGAATGCATGGTAAGTTATTTTATTTTTAGTTTTATGGATATTTTAATGGTGCATTGATTTAAATTTTCCTATTTTTCTAAATTCAGTTTTTGTCTTTAAATTATTAGGTGCCCACAATTTTCTTTAATTCTAAACCAAAAATATATACTGCGAGTACAAAATGTTTAAAGTGGATTCTAAATTTTTGTCATTTTAATATCTATACAATCTTAGCGCTAAATATATTTTTTTTTAAATGATTATTTAAAAGGCATAAATAGTTTTTGTTCTTTGATAGAAATAAAAAAAAAAGCTTCGAAAATCGATCAGAAATTACTTGGATAAAACGATTATGATATTGATGAATCTAATTTGTTGGGAGGAAAAATTGATATCAACCTATTAAAAGATAATTTTTTTTTAAAGAAACAAAAAATATTATATATTATATAGAAAAAGGTTATGAATATTTAAAAACATTAATATAAAAAAATTCATTTTTTGCTATATTGATGTTATTTCTTACGTTAGGTTTGATAGTAACACTTCCTTAAATAAATGCTTTTCTGTAAAGGTTTAGATTACGTTACATTGCCTAAAGGTATATTTTTAATGTTTTACAGAAATCTTTCAATGTCTATGTATGTAATCGTTAAAAGTAAATTACAATTTTTCATTTTTACAATCAATTTTCATAGATTTTTTTTTCTATTTGTAACTTACGTAGTGAGTCAATCTAAAAACAATTACTGTTTTTTGTCTAGGAAAATTTCGAATTTCACTTCGGTTAATAATCTATATAATCGAATTTTATAATATTTAGAAGTAATGCTTTGTTTCCTTGTTAAGAGATTTTGCAGTATATTAGTTTTTCAATAGATTTGACTTTTTAATTAGAATCTAAATCGAATATATATAATATATATTTTCTAATATTTATTAGCATCTTTGAAGAGGTTAGCAATAGTTTTAATACGCAGAATTTTTTGGTCTTAGAACAAAAGACTTGCAACTCATTAGTTAGGCTTTAGCTAATGTCAGAGAGGAATTGTATTGGGAGAATTGATGGCGTAATGTATCACTAATTACTCAATATTCTTACTGGCAAGTAGAAATTCAAGGTTTATTTTTAATCTTTGTTGTTACAATTTGTATAGATAGAAATTATTTAAAGTTTGCAAATGTGTATTTTAGGAGAAATGCATCAAAAATTAATTTCTTTGTTTTCAGTAACATGCCACTGTTTTGAAGCTCTAATGTGACGTAATTTTCATTTTTCATTTAATTACAATTTGTGAAATGAATTTAACAAAATATTGGTCATTATTAATAATTTTTTACTTTAATTGTTATTACCTATATTATATATATTATTGATGATATATATATTATATATATTTTTGATTAATTCATTACATTCTACCTGGTAATTAAATCAAAATCCAGAATGATATTATTTCGAAATTAATACATTTTCGAGGGTATATAAATAGAAATTATAAATGTGATAAAAATTAGTCTGAAATGCTATTCATTAAAATGTATTAATGTATCTAATTTTATAAAATTTTGCTCATAAATATACTTGACCGATAAAAAAAAGTTTATTTGTAAAGAAAAAGTGATTTTTGTCGGTTATTTCTTAGTAATTTAAGCTTAAATAATTTTTATTCGTTTCTATATTATTTTTAGATTAAATGAACTTTTTGCGAGTAGTTTTGGCTAAAAATACTGCTAATTGTAAAATTAATTTTAAATTAAACGTCTAGCAATTAATACATTGATAATTATAGTAATAATTCTAGTACAAACTTGTATGTTGGTAATATTTATAATTTAGAAAGTTTATTAGTGTGAAGGACAATTAGTTATTGGTTATTTTAAATTAAACTTTATTGGTTATTTTAAATTAAACTTTATTGGTTATTTTAAATTAAATAAAATTTCCAAAAAAAAAATATATAACGTTTTTGTGTAATAGCAATATCACTTAATTACTTAAAAAATACATAACACCGAAGAACGTTTCGTTGAAAATTTTTATATTCCTTTCTCGAAGATTTTTACAAAATTAAAACGCATCATCATATGTATTAAAACCTATGCCATACGTTCTTATATAAATGCATAATCTTCATTTTCTTTTATTAGTATATATAGAAATATATATATATATATATATATATTTAAATGGACATATATGTCAATTTTATTTTGTAATGTTGCTATGAATTTTTCAGATATATAAATTGTTAAACTAAATATTTACTTTGTTTAATTTTTTAGAAATATTTAACGTTTGAAAGTTTTTTTTTTTTAAATTTTGATTTATTTTGGAAAAATCGTAGAAATTGCTCTGGATTTTAATAATATGGTACTTTTGTACTATGTGGTACATTTTTAATTTTAAAGAAATCTATTAAGTTGATGTTTCTTTAATTACTATTAATCCTCCTGATACAGTTATACAGTGTTAGGCGGTTCTATGTAGTGTCTATGAAGACAACAATTCAATGACTTTGATGACATACGCTTCAATTATTGTTTTAAAAAGCGAGTGGTTTTTGTATGGATTTTAGAAAAGAATCCAGCATGACTATTTTGATATAATTATTGGAATGTACTGAGGCTTTCTTGATACAACATGCTACACTATCTGGAAGAAAGTGACGGGACACCTCTCGAAAAGTAGAAAAGGCGACAATACAGCTGACACATGCGCAATAATAGGTATCACGTGTCAGCCATATCCTATAAATACTCTGTGGAGTCGACTGGAGTTGTTTTTTGTCAAGATGCCGCCACGGGAAGAGTTGTCTGAGTTCGAGAAAGGTGTGTTGGTTGGATTGCATCTTGCCAAGGTGTCAATTAGGGAGATATCCCGTCTCCGTAACTGCTCAAAATCAACTGTAGCACGTGTTGTGTGTCGCTACAAGACTGAGGGACACTGTCAGAACAAACCCCGAAGTGGACGACCTACAGTTCTCACCAGCAGGGATCGGCGGGTGCTCTGCAGGGAGATTCGAAGTAACCGTCAAACATCCATGGATAACATCGCTAATGAGTTTAGACAAGTCACAGGTGTGGCGTTTCGACCAAGACTCTTCGTATCGAGGCCCATAAGTTAGGTTACACTGGACGTTCGGCGGCCCATAAGCCTTTGATTACGAAAACCAACAAGAAAGCGCGCCTTCGATGGGCCAAAGACCACCGTACTTGGACTCTGGATGACTGGAAACGCGTCCTTTGGAGTGACGAGTCACGATTTACCCTTCTCCGTTCCGATGGACGTGTTTGGGTATGGCGTTTACCAGGAGAACGCCTTTTGCCCGAGTGTGTCGTCCCAACTGTAAAGTTTGGTGGAGGAGGATTGATGGTATGGACCTGTTTCTCTTGGTATGGGGCTGGCCCACTGGTGAAGGTTGATGGTGCGATGAATGCCGATAAATACTGTGATATTCTCGACAATCATGTCCTTCCTGCCTTGTGGGCAACGTACGGTATGGATGATTGCTGGTATCAAGACGACAACGCAACATGCCATGTTGCAAGGAGGATTCTTGATTGGTATGTGAACAACAACGTTAAACGCATGGAGTGGCCGGCGCAGAGCCCTGATCTTAACCCTATTGAACATCTCTGGGACGAATTGGACCGTCAGTTGAGGGCCTGCACCCCACTCCCCAAAAGCAAGCCTGAACTATGGAACTTCCTGTTAAACATTTGGAAGGAAATTATTCTTGCCACTATGGCTAATTTAGTGGAAAGCATGCCCAGAAGGGTTGCAGCTGTGATCGCAGCCAAAGGAGGCCCTACCTCCTATTAATTTTAATAAATATGGGTTTATGTCGTTATAGTGTCGTGTCCCGTCACTTTCTTCCACATAGTGTATTTGATTATGATAACATCTCAATGTTCTGCTTAAAAAACTATGTCGTTCCCCAATGTTCTGAGATGATATCTATCATGACTTAGCTATTGATAAACTAAATCTTGCCATTACTTCATTTTGGCTTATTCTGCAATTAAACTAATCCCCTTTGTAGTATATTCTAAAGCATGGTACTTAGCAATACCTCGAAATATTAGCTTTATTTACTTCATATACGGATTTTTGCGGGTTTCTTTTATTTTTTTACATTCTGGGCGAATCTTTTCTGACTCTTAGGCATTTTTCATCAATTGCCATTTCAGATTAGATTTCGAGGTTATGTAATTGAACTTGACCACCACTGTCTATATTGAAACCATTAGCGACCATTGATCATTGAATTTAATCACATCTTTAATATTTAGTTTTTATTTTCTGCTATTTTAAGTGGCTGTCTTCACAAGTATAAGTTTTCAAATAGTTTGATTTTTTTTGGAAAAAAGTTGTGGATATATATTCAAAAAAAGTTCACGCTTATGATCAGAATTAAAATATGCTTTGTGAAAGCAGATTTTTTCCATGGTTTGAATGCGCTGTAGTCAACTTTAGGAAAATGACTTGAATCAATAGTGATTGCAACAAAGATTGTTGCATCGATATACGAAATACTTGATTTTATTCTATATAACATGCAGATGATGATGAATTATTCCTGAAAGACCATTGGAGAAGTATTATTTCTCATTACAATTATGTTGACATATCAATTTAACATGGAAGTATTAACAAAAACAAAGGACATCCTGGTGATAGCGCAAGTATATCCACCTTAGTAAAACGAAAAGCATGTCTAGAACCCTCTCCATGTAGAATAAATGTTGAATAAAATGAATATAAAGCACAGAAGACAGTAGTGAATATCTTCCTTTCTCAGCTAATGACAATACGAATAAAGAAATATATTTTGTCCTATTTTTTCCGTAAAAGAGAGATATGTTTCTCTATCTATTGTACTGAATGTTTGACTGTGAAATATTTGTTTTATTTGGATGTTTTGTATAATATCTTTTTGATTTTTCTTCTGAATGATTGTAAATACTAAACTATTTTTAAATTATTGCATAGATTGCAATTATTATATATTATATGTAGCTTTAAGTTTGGGTTTAATTAAAAATTGAAATATTTATATGTTCCTGCATCATTACTAATCATTCATAATTGCACTTCATAAAACAACTTTTGTGCATGCATTTACTTAGTGTTTCACTCCTAAATGAGTGAATTATATCTTTGATAAACGGCTTAAAATAGATATATTAAAATGCATTTTCAAAACGATATACTAAAAGAATAACCACAAACCTTTTGTAGGGATTTTTAGTTTAGAATTTTATTTTAACATTAAATGATTGTGTATTACTTTGAAATGATTAGAAAGTAATATCTTTTGAATTCCTCAAATATGTTTTATTTTAAAATTGGGTAACTAACATAGAATACTCTAAAAAGTTCTATAATATTTTTGTAATTAAACTGACACAAATAATATAATTTTTTCAGTGGCCATCGTAGCAATATTCATATTTTCTATCGTTTTTCTCTTTGATTTTTCTTCTAGAACTTCAATACATCCTATAACGCTACTTAGAAAAATAATTAATATTATTTTCTATCCATTATAATTTTCATAAAACAAAATTATACATTAATAACAAATTAATAATTAATTATTTCTTCTTTCACCAAATAACTTACATTAATTTTCTTTGAAAACTTTTCTGTAAGAACTAAATTCTTAAGTCGCAAAACACGATCTAGTTGCAAAGTTTATGACGTGCAACTACGTCTAAGCTAAAAGTACCTTATTTTTTAATCAAAATTTTTGTACGAGGACTTGAGATAAATTATAAATTTCGTAAGTTCTTCAAATATTAAATTATTTTTAATGACTCTACACCAAAAAAGAAGAGTTTAATATTGGTGATTTGAAGCACAAGCATATACTATTTGGTTAGCGTTGATGGCGACTATAATGAACATTACGTAAACTACATTATTTATGAAACTCATTTACTTAATGATGAAAACCGGCTGGCTTCTTGATTATTTCCTGAACTTCTTTGTAATTATGGCTTTAGTTAAAAACTTAATTGATTTCTCATTGGTTATTAAGAAAGTTTATGGAAGATTACGTTAGTTAGGGCCTTTGCAGCTTACTTAAAATTAAATTCTTAATGAAGTCAGATATGATGAATTAAGAACCTTAACTTTCAAACATTAGCATAAAAGACGAGTATTAACTTTAAAAGACATGTTAATGAAACGTATGGCAGTGATTTCTAAAATAAATACAATAAGAAAATGAAGTCTTCCAGCATAATTAAATTTTTAATATTTTAAACTTCCATTATTAAGCTGTTGTTAGTACATTCGACTACCAAAAATGAGCTCTAGAAAGCTTTAAAATGTTTGTTAAAGCATATGCACGAAGATTAAGGGATTACTGAATGATTGGTTGTGTATTCCCTTACATTCGATGAACTGAGGATTAAGCACAACATTTGAATTAAGTTTGTTATTCGAATTATATATATTAATAGACAATTAAAGTTAAAATAGCAAGTATTTCAGAGGTAAAACTGTATCTCTAATAAGGCGAATGTTTCAATTCATTAGTTTAACAAAATTTAGAAAATAAATGAACGTCATATCATTTTGGTTCCACTTTCGAATTACTGACAATATTATTTCAGGAGCTTTGTAATCCTGTTATTATTATTTCTTATATTTGTTTCTGCTATAGCTTTCATAAACGAATCATTCTATATATAGCAAAATTCGTTCAAAGGAATATTGTCAAATTGTATTTAAATTCTATCTACATCTCTCTAGACAATCTAAGACAATTTTTTTATCCTTCTCACCAATAGTATTGATATTTGCCGAAAAATTACAAATTGCCATCGTAAATATTAAACTAAAACACCATAAAAAGCCCGAACTAAAATAATTTTAAATTAGATATAATATTATTAGATCTGATTAATATATGAGTATTATAGTTTATTCGTCAAAAATTACTAATCTAATACTTATATTACTACATTGCATATAAATCACATATGGATATTCTTAAAACATTCAATATTCGTTCAACATAATAAGTAAATTAATTTCCTACGTAACAGTGAAGAGAATATTGATTTTATTTTTTACAAAGTTCTCAACATAAGTATACACAATGCTATTTTTAACATTTTTAGGGCAAAGCAAATTAACAAAGCGATGAGTCCCATGTAAGTCAGTGGGAGAAATTGGTGGAATATACGCCCATCACATGACGAGCATGTTGACTTCAAATTTCTAATTAGCTTAGGTGCGCTCTATTTTATAATTATTCTATCGTAAGACATGCATAATTAATTATTAAGCTAATGAATTGAAGAATAGTTATATTGTAATTAATATATAATTAACCTAAATATAATATGTAAGACTCCAGTATATTGTTAAGAAGACGTTGTGTGATTAAGAGTTATGGAGCATAATTGAACAGTGAAAAATTAGAATTAATACGGAATGACATTAAAAAACAATTTGCTTGTTTAACTCACAGTCATTAGCTCATCAATTAGCTATTACACGTGTGCGTAAAAGCCATTTTTATTACTAAACGAAAAAAAAAATCTCTAGAATTTCTATATATTTGACACGTTATAATTAGCAGACATGATATCAATTCGATATTGGATAATTGAATAATAATAAGGTAAATTTAATGTAAATTAATATATCTTGTGGATTATTTCATGGTAATTTTGGTAAAGAAAGCGTTTACACAATAAGTTCTTTAAATACACTGTTAAAGCACATAAGTTATCAAACATGAAAGCAACACACGAAGTTATCAAAATAGAATTAAAATTAATGGATGTGATGCATATATATATATATATATATATATATAAAATCGATTAAAATTTCGAGCGAATTGAATGATTATTCAGAGATATATCTAAATACACCATTGCTATTTTTACCATACTCTTTTAGTTGAAACTTTCCTTACAATAGTGCCGAATGACAATATCCATCCTAGTACAACGATACTTCAATTTCATTCTCCCCCTTTCTTTAAAAAAATGGTTACAAATGCGCATACTTTGCTCGAAAACGTAAGCCAGGCATTGGTATAGACAATGCGAGTAGGTGGAATTAAATTTTAATGAAATTTTGCTCCAGAATTGTAATTTCTCGTTTTTTATACACCACCTGAATGCGATACATTGGTGATCTAACTAACAAACAAAATTTAATCATTTTCTTGGTGGATCGTAATTTATTTCAATGCAAAATATTACTATATTCAAATAAATTCTTTCGAAAAGTATGTGCTTTTTTTGTATATGCGAAACTAAATTGACGATCTGACGTCAATTTTCTGTTCTTAATTTGTCCTTTTGCATTAAGCAAGTATACAAATTAGCCAACGGCCATACCATGCTGAATATACCGGTTCTCGTTAGATCACCGAAGTTAAGTTGTGTGGGTGACCACCTGGGAACACTGCGTGCCGTTGGCAAATTTGGGACCTGAATGGCCGAGTGTCTAGCGCTCTGGCGCTCGGTGCCACAGGTTTCGGGTTCGAATCCCGGCGGTGCCATGGATGTTTGTAGTGGTTCGGAATCCACTTTAAGCCGTAGGTCCCGGTCTTCTATGACTGTAAGAGCGTCACGGAGCAAAAGTCAGGCTTCTACCTACGGGTGCTCCATCACAACAGAAGCTGCTTCCTTCCCCTTCAATCATGAGTCCATATGGGCTTGTGAGCTTGGCCAGCCAAGTGGGTTAAGAAACAACAACAACTCAAATTATTTCGTGTTAAGAAAGTTTTCAAAATTATGATTCTAATAAACGAAAATTCTGCAATGAATAAAAAAAATTGTTAGATTTTATACAATGATGATAACGAGAATTTATACCATGATGATTTTTTTTTCGGTTAAAGCGTTCAATCTTCTCAGAAAACTTCATCTTACTACAAGGTAAAAATCGATACACAATTTGAAACAAATTATTTCACGAAATCTCAGAATATTTATGCAAAGAATTTTCAGAAGAATGTTAAAAACATTTTAAGCATTGAAATACATTCTAGAATATAGAAGATGAAGTAAAAAAAAAAGTATTTAAAGTATGTTTAAATTGCCGTAGAATGTGCGCTTTTTGAAGGTAAAAAAAAAGTATTCGCTTTTCAATCTTTGAATCTTACTTCTTTAGACCATGGACTCAATGGAGCTTTCAAGAATTCTTTCCCCCGTAATGAAATTTATTGGAAAGTTCAGCAAGCACGAAATTCGATTTGTTGATGAATAAAAGAAGATAATTTTCTAGAAATCCTTTATTTTCTACTTAAGAAAACTTTACATGAACTTTGTCATTTCTCTGTTGCGTGAGCATAATCAATAAATAAAAAAAAGTAGTTTCGTGTTTAGTTTTGCTCTATTAGAATGAATTGTAAAGTTAACAAAGGAAATTGCTGAAAAAGTTTTCTGTGTAATTCTTTATAACGATTCTTTTACAATTTTCCTCCGTGATTGAATTTTAAATATATATTTTAGTTCTGTCAGAACTTTTGAAATAAATCTTTTACAGATTTATTTATTTATTTTTTGCATCTATTTTAATAACATATACGTTATTTTAGCGTGCGGTATTTTAAAATTGGTAGAAAATTTAATAATAATTTTTTTTATTCACCTTAATTTTTATTTCGTCGACAACAATGCGGGAATTAAAGGTAATGCGCGTAGCTAGTTCGCAAGAGAAGCCAAATTCGAACCCACTAGTAGTATCCGTTGCAGTCACTGCTGGCAGAAATGAGGTTAGTTATTGGCGATTGACATATTCTGTATGAACTAGCGGTAATGTGCTTAGCTAGTTTGCAGGAGAGGCCAAATCCGAACCTACTAGCAGTGTCCGTTGCAGTTACTGCTCTCATTAATGAGGTTAGTTGTTGGCGATTTAGACAGTCTATATGACTATCGACTGTCAGTAGGTCTGGTGTGAGTTTCTATCATACAGTACGCAAATTAGACGCAGTTATCCGTATTACGTCTCGACTTGTACTAGACTTATAACAGCTTCAAGAAGAAGGCCAATTTAAAGTTCATAGGAACAATTACATTTTTATTTAAAAGTATTATATATGTATATTTACAGAAATTTATTTACAAAGAAATGCAAATTAAGGATATCAATTTGATTCACAAGTGTAGTTCATTGCAAGATTGGAGAATTTCAGAGTTCTCGAGACTACGACGAATCTAATGCACCCGGTCTGCGGCATACCTTAATTATCACACAGCGTTATACATGAAACCATGAGGGCCAACTTTGAAAACAGGCGAATTGTCCGGCCTGTTCAATTACTTCATAGAAAAAGAGAAAAACAACGCTTCTTGTCAACTCGTCGCAGAACTCTTTTTTTTTTTCCTTTTCCAAAAACCTCCATTTAAGAAAATCCGTCAAGAGGGTGGATGCCAGCTTCTCTCAATACTCTTTTCAGTGGTCATTTCCTCAACATCTGGTCTATTACCAATCACCATGCAGTAACTCATCACGTAGACTATATCCCGTCTGTAATTGTTTCGACCTGCGGAAATATATTAGGTAAATTCAACACTTTTGGGGCTACATGCACTAATATTTAGCACAAAATTTGCTAACAAATACCTCAGGGGATTGCCTCGTGGGTTTTATATCACCCCTTCCTCCTCCTCGAGCATAAATGAAGGGCTTTCTGGTCTAAGGATCTACAAGGAACACCATGGTGATCTGCTAAACTCCGCCCATACTTTACTCAACAATTGTAAGCCAACATTTTCAGGGACAGTATGTGTGGGATTTTGGGATTAACATTCGCCTCCTTTCTTTCTTGAGCATGACAAATGGATTTTCCAGCATACGGTTCCATAAAGAATATCACAGGAATCTGTTTCACTGCACCCGTATTTTGCACACAATTGTGAACGAACACCTGCAGGGATGGCATCTATAGTATTGAAATCCTCTTCCCTATTTCCTCGTATAAAACGGAAAGACTTGCTATCCTACAGATCTATAGTTGTTGTTGCTACTAATACCCTTGGTGCAGGAAATCCTACACCAGGTCCAGAAGACCCCATCGAAGGCGACTGGGCCATGGTTAGATAATATACAGTTTCACTTTAGCGAGTGAATCACGAGGGCCGAAGACGGACTAAACCTCAAGACAACGCTCTACGATCATATTAGACCAGGACCTACGGTTTAAAGTGTATTCCGAACTACTACAAACATCCATGACATCGCTGTGACTCGAACCCGAAACTTAAGGCACCAAGCGCCAGAGTGCTAGACACTCGGCCATTCAGTCTCACAGATCTATAGCGATCATCTTCAGCACATACACATGATCCTACAGCTGATTGAGCCATATTTTCGGATTGAAAGATGATTGACTTAAAAATTGACTTAATGTTTTCATTTATTTTACAGTAAAATAATCTCCCATTGAAAAAGTATTTTATGAGTAATCCTATCAGGTAGATGCATATCTGATTTTAGCCAAAATATACTTTGCTTAAAAGTGGCACCTTACAAAGCATATTTAATTTCCATTTAATTTCTTCCCAGTAACACTCACATCACCATCCACGGTAGCAAGAAATTGCTTATTTACTTTCCCATTGCAATAGACAAGCTACCTTCTCTGCTGTGGAAGACTTGCCATTCTACAGATCTATAGTGATCCTCTTCAGCACATACACAGGAACCCACAGTTGTTTCAGAATGAATTTTCTGAATGATAGATGATAATTGACTTAATATTTTCACCTATTTTATCGTAAAATGTCCGCCTATTAAGATAATATTTTATAGTTATTGCCATTCGGTATATATCCGAATTATGTGTTTCAAGTAAAGAATTCTGATATTATTTTGCTTAGAAATGGAACCTTGCAAAGCATATTTAATTTCCATTTAATTCCTTCCCAGTAACACTCACATCACCCTCCACGGTGGCAAGAAATTGCTTATTTACTTTCCCATTACGGTGGACAAGCTACCTCCTCTGCTGTGGTATTTCTGACAGTGCAGAAATCATAACATGGCTGGCAGTCCCTCCCTGCGTGTGGTCTTACTCTTGTCAAGCAATTAGCTCTGACATGTACAGATGTTTATCATGGAATGCATTGCTGACAGCACTCTCCCCCTCTACGAGGTTGCCCCCACCTTTTTTTTTTATCCCTCTTTCTCTGGGCGCACAATTTATTTCGCTCGGCTTGGCGAAGAAAGCAACAAGATACGTGATTTTTTTCGCCACTCTTACCTTCGGATTAATGGGTTGGAGTCACGCCGAATTTGTTCGACTCTTTGCTGGCGTTTCTCATAAGTTATGTAGAAAGGATTTCTTTTTTTTTTTTTTTTTTTTTATCTTTCTCCCCTACTTCTTTTCTTTCACATCTGTTGGGAAACTAAAGAGAGACAAAAAAGAAGAAAAAAAAAAAAGGTCTTCGTGTGTGTTTTTGCCTGTAAGCGTATACACATTGAAAAGTGTGCAAAAGAAATAGGTTGAAGTTTTGTATAAGAAAAAAAAAAGTGTCAAGGAAGGAATATTTTTATGCCAGGAATAGTTTTAAGTGCTTTTATTTTTATTTTTGATATAGAGTTATTTGTAGAAAAGAGAAAGTTCGACATTTTTTTTTTGTTGTTGTTAGAAATATTTCTTCGAGTGTAATAAATTACTTAACTACTTAAACTTGTTAGAGTTCCGAACATTTTTGCGGGGTCACTACATCTCACTCATTAGTAGCAGAGTTGATGATACTAACATGGAACTACCTTATATGAATCTGGCTTGTGAACTGTGGGGTTCTATACACGGAATCTGTTACTCTGCACTCATATTTTGCACAACAGTTGTGAACTAACACCTGCAGGGTTGAAATCTATTAGATGAATGAGTAACATAGCGCTGGAATTTGCAACGATATCACATGATACGTAGCCACAGCCATAACTTTATACACATACAGCGGTGGTTTCCTAAAACGCTTTTTTCTAGAAGGCCATCCCAAATAACGAATTTATTATATAGAGGACATTGCACTAGATCTGGTTCCTAATAATCCAAGTTCCAGTTCCAAGATATAGCACCATGCCGATTTTCCATTTATGCCTTTGGAAGACAGTACGTGAGATCGACGTGCATCTATAGTTTACCTTTGTAACTTTTGCCATTTTATTTTTGGCAATTACTTTGATTAATCAACCGCATATTATTCACTCATTAATATGTGGTCTCCTTTGATAACTGAAATTTTCTGTGCACACTATCACATCAGAAAGTATTTCCGTTTTAACTTTGCTATGTAATTTCCAATCATTTACGTGTTCCCTGCCTCTTCTAGAAGATTTGCAAACTTAGTACTGAGACAATCTCGCTGCTAACCCCACAACAAATTATGCAGAAGATTGAACGTAGATTAGACGTAGTTCTAATTATCATCAACCTTCTAACAAAAGTCCTCCAGTAGAAACCGATTAAATTTAAAATATTGAGAACATTTGCATCCATAATTTTATAGAAATATATATAAAAGGTTTAAATTGCATGCATTTCTTAAGTGTGTCAAATAGGTGAACATCTAGCAAGATTTTCGAAGAGCGCGTAGATGACAGTACTTATTATTTACTTTAAGTGGGGCCTTTTTTTTTTTCGCTGTTTACAAAATTTATTTCACTCACTTTGACGACAAATGTGATGATATTCGATTATGTCTCACTGCTTTTTCTTTTCTTTTATTTCAGATCTTCTTTTCTTTCCATCTGTTAAGAAATTGAAGGCTAAAAAAGTTTTGCTTGTCAATTTTTTTCTGTAAGTGTAGCCATTAAAAATATACAAAAGAAAAGCTTGAATTTTTCAGAAAAATATTCCTTAATTAAAATTGGGATAAAAAGTAGAGTGTAATATTTTTAAACGAAGACGTGTTTTAAATATCATTTTTAATTTTAAAGGTACTAACTGAATAAATTGCAAAAATTTCTGAGATTTCTACCTATATTGCCAATGGATTCAAATCTTTTAAGCCTAACTTGGTAACCTGAAGGGATATCACGATAGCGAATATGTGAGTATGTAAAATATATATTAATATATATTAAATATATATTAGGGAGTATGTAAAATATATATTAATACACTGAAGTGACAAAAGTCATGGGATACCTCTTAATATCGTGTCGGCCCTCCTTTCGCCCGGAGAAGTGCAGCAACTCGACGTGGCATGGACTCAACAAGTCGTTGGAAGTCTTCTGCAGGAATATTGAGCCATGCTGTCTCGATAGACGTCCGTAATTGTGAAAGCGTTGATGGTGCAGGATTTTGGGCACGAACAGACCTCTCGATGATGTCCCATAAATGCTCGATGGGATTCATGTCGGGCGATCTAGGTGGCCAGATCATTCGTTGGAATTGTCCAGAATGTTCTTCAAACCAATCGCGAACAGTTGTGGCCCGGTGACATGGCGCATTGTCATCCATAAAAATCCCAACGTTGTTTGGGTACATGAAGTCCATGAATGGCTGCAAGTGATCTCCAAGTAGCTGAACATAAGCATTTCCAGTCAATGTTCGGTCCAGTCGCACCAGAGGACCAAGTGCATTCCATGAAAAAACAGCCCACACCATTACGGAGCCACCACCAGCTTGAACAGTGCCTTGCTGACAGTTTGGGTCCATGGCTTCGTGGCGTCTGCGCCACACTCGAACCCTGCCATCAGCTCTTACCAACTGAAATCGTGACTCATCGGACCAGGCCACGGTTTTCCATTCATCTAGGGACCAACCGATATGCTCACGTGCCCACGAGAGTCGCTGCAAGCGATGTCGTTCTGTCAGTAAAGGCACTCGAGTCGGTCTTCTGCTGGAATAGCCCAAGAAAGCCAAATTTCTCCGCACAGTTCTAACAGACAAGTCCCTTGTACGTCCCACATTGATTTTTTCGGTTATTTGACGCAGTGTTGCTTGTCTGTTATAATTTACGACTCTTTGCAGACGTTTCCGGTGTCGGTCGTTAAGTGCAGGCGGTCGACCACTGCGCTGTCCATGGTGGGATGTTATGCCTGAAATTTCGTACTCTCGGCACACTCTTGACACAATGGATCTGGGATTGCATATTGCTATCCCATAACTTTTGTCACTTCAGTGTATATTAAATATATATTAGCGAGTATGTAAAATACAAAAAAATTCGACTTGGTATAAAATATTTTTGAGAGGATTTTCTTAGCAGTGAGGAGTTTATTATTAATCACTTAAATTAGAAAGCAACAATATCTAACATGATATACTAAGCCATTATAAATATGAACAAATATTTTTCAATGCTAGTACATACTCTTAAGGTTATTTGATATAGATATGTGAAGCTTTATTACAAGCAAAAAAATAACACAGAGGAATACTTTCCCCAAAATGATTCTAAGTGTAAACATTTTACATTTAAAAGTAGAGCAAAAATTTTAATGCAGAGAGTCCACGACACTGAAAAGTTATCGAACTCGTGACTTCTGTAGAACTACGATCTGACTTCCGTTATTCCATACTTACGATCGTGATATCGCTTTAGGTTAACACCTTATGCTTAAAATATTTGAATCCACTCGTAGTATAAGTTAAAATATCATAAACACGGTGGCGATTATAAGACCACGTGTGTCTTGCATGAAAGTCAAACTCCAGAGTTGGTATGCAGATGTAAATGGCAGCTAGAAGTTTCCCAATAAACTCTCCATTCTGCTAGTTACGAATTGACGATGGCCTACTATTTAAAATACGAGTTTTTAGGTGTAAGAAATATGATAATTCTCGATACTCTCATATCTGTGCAATGAAGAAATCAAACTAAATTATAAAAAAAAAATATCAAGTGGTTGCAAATGAATATTTTAACTTGCATGCATAAAATACAAAAGCAACAATTGATATTTGGTGAGCATAGATCTTTGTAACAGAAAGCATAGATGATAGTACATTCCGTATATGCGAGGATTTTTTTAACATGATATTCAATATATTTCAAACTCAAAGCTTTATTCTTGTTGATTTCTTTGCTTGGAAAAGAAATCAACAATATATTTTTTTTTGGCCATCCCACCTTCGAATTAATGGATTGAAGTCACGCTGAATTTGTTCGAATTTTTCTTGACGTATTTCATATGTTATGTAGAAAGGAATACATTTCTTTCCTTGTTCTATCTTTTGTTTATCGTTTGTTGGCAAAAATAAAAAAAAAAGGAAATAAATAAAAAATTTGGTTAGCTTCGTATGTATTTTATTTTGTAAGCGTTTCCTGTGAAAAACGTACAAGAGAATTTGGTTGAAGTTTTCACGAGGTTGTTTTTCATTTTGATAAAAAAAATGTGTTGGGAGATGTTTTGGTGAAGAAAGATTCTATGTGGTATTGTTTAAATTTTTTTGTGGGAAAACATATTTTTCAGGGCATGTGCGTTTGTTATTGCATCAGTCCTTTATGGAAATTGAAGTTTCACAATATAAAGTAACCATACTTGATGTAAGAAATGTCGTTAGTTTAGCCCAAAAATTTCAAGGATATTTATATGATTTTTAAATTGTTATAAATAAAATTTAGATTTATTTCGCTTTAAACATTTCTATAATAGTAAGTCATTAGTAGACAATGTTTAATGTTTTTTTTAATTTACCTGCAAATAAAAGTTTAATGAAATTACTTAATTATGCCTTTTCCTACAACTATTATATTTATCTCCATTAACTTTTGAGATAATTCTTGGAATATTTAAATTTTAATTGGCCTGACAATAATGATTTCTTAATTAAAAAAATAAAAAAAAATTAAAAAATATTGTATTGTATTTGAATTAGTTTGCTTGATTTGTCTAATAAAGTAAAAAATATTATTTTTTGAGTTGAATTATTTGCTGATTTGATCGATTACTGTATAAAATTATTTTTTTCAAATATTCATTTATTATTAAATTATAAAAAATTAACATTAGGTTTCGTTTTATTTTAATTATAAAATACATTTTTTAAAAGTTTCTCTAAATATCTTTATTAAATCTATTAATATCATAATTTTCTTAAATTACTACTTTTTTTTTAACGTTTTCATTTCTATAACAAAAAATATGCAATGTGCCTAGCTCTTGTCCTACTTTCTTTATGCTCCAGCAGAACTCATTACATTAAGGACACCTTCACCCTTATAACTGCCAGTCAATCCTTCTCCCTGCAGGTGACTTCAACAGTTAGAAGAACCAGACAAGGTTGAAGCCATGACAAAAACGAGCCAGTAAACTTCCCAATTAGGGTAAACCGCAGCAGGATTAACTGTGCGAGGGATTGACCAGCAGGGTGGACTCTGGTCAACCACACTCTGCCCTGGTGTTGGGGGACACACATTGCAACCTGCCCCAATCAATCTTCCTCTTAATTAGTACAGATAGACTAAACGCTTTAACTGCGACGACTTAGCCGGAAATCCACTTAAAGGAGGCCATCGCGCCATTATTTATGGGCGGCTTAATCCACTTCTTTGTCTGTAATTGTCCCGTTCGCCCTATTCAGTGATAGAAGGTGGCTTTTTCGACCATTACGTGTCCGGTAGTGACAAATATCTGGTATAAATCTCGTGAGGTGTGTATCTTAACCGAATGCATACTCTTGATCATATGTCCTTTTTGCAAAGTACTTTTGATATGAGGATAATTCTTCAAATATATGACCTGTTGTAAATTAACTTATGGTATTAATCAATATATAAAAAATAATATAATAAAAAGAAGTTAACTTTTATTTGCACATTCTCATTCATTTATTACAGGCTTGGCACTCCAAACCTTTTCTGAACTTTTCCTCCACTTTTTTTATAAATCATATTCACCTTTTTTATAAACCATATTCGCTTTTTCATAAACTTTCATCTTTTTGCAAATCAAATTCACCCCTCTCAAAATTAGGGTTTTATTTATATTTTAGAACTTGTACGTGTGTATGTTTATAAAGACGTATACGCATTATGTATAAATAGGTATTTCTCTATTAGTAGTGATGCACTGGTATAGTAAAGATCTATGCTTAAATATGCCGGAGGATATATATATTTTAATTTGTATTTTTTTTTCACAGTTAACATGTTAACGTGTGAATCGTTAGCTACAAGTGCATATTTATTTATGTATGTATGCAAATGCATTTATATGGTTTACAAATGTTATAGAAACATAAACATACAATTACAAACACAAATCTTCGGGTATACGTATACGCATACAATCAAATGCACAAATCTACACGTATTCACACATATACATTCACACCCACATACCCACAGGTGTTTAGTAGGTTAATGCATTTGACTATATGCGTATACGTATACCCGAAGGTTTGAGTTTGTAATTGTATGTTTATGTTTCTATACATTTGTGCGCATGCACAAATTATACGTATGTATAGTATATTAATACGTATGTATATTTCTATATTCTGTATCTAAATCTATATCTATCTATCTATATATATATATATATATATGTGTGTGTGTGTGTGTGTGTGTGTGTGTGTGTGTGTGAGTATGCGCTTTTATATGAGATGTACGTGATGCTTTTATATGAAAGTATGTGTATTTATCTATGAGCATGGGAACGCGTGTATATGTGTGGGTGCTTGTGCAAGTATGTATGCTTGTGACTATATGTCGAAATGCGTGAGTAGTTTTAGTATGTGGCATTATAATGTATTTGTAATTTTGCATGATTGTATTTAATTATGTATGTATGTTTGTTAGGCGCATGTATCTATGTGCGTGCGTATGTATCTGTGATGAGGATGTATGTGTCTATATGCTAGGGCATATGTGTCTTTGTGCGTGGGTGTATATGTATGTACATGCGTAGGTGTCTGTATGGTTGTTTTTATATGTGCTGATGTATGTGCGCGTAAATATGTACATGTGTATATAAGTGTGATTGTTCATATGCATGTAAGTACGAGTGCATGTAGGTGTGTATGTTCATGTGTAGTGTGCATATATGTATATTTAAATGTATAAATGTGCGTTCGCGTGTATGTATGCAGTTTTTTTTATCTCATATGGGGAATTTTATTGTTGTTTTTTTCTGTTAAGGAAAAAATATTATTTTAAATATTTTTAAAAGGCACCATTGTTAAAAAAAAATATTACCATTGTATTTTAATGCAGCTTCTGGCTTTTGGGTTATTATGTTTAGGTTTCTTGTTAAAAATATAAATTTGTATTGTCATACTGAATTCTGCACTATTTACTATGTATAACGAAATGAAATAATTAAAATTACTTAAGGTTTCTACTTGAGTTAAAATAAATTATAACAACTTCATTCAAATTTCTTTTGATGTAATAAGAAAGATATTCAAAAATATGAATAATAAAATATTTTATTTTTGATGAAATAAAAAGCTTTAAATAATAACAATATAATTTATGTGCAGCCATCCATTTTTTTTTTATAATTGAAAGTGAAGTAATTCCTTTTATTCATGTAATTTAGAAAAAAAATTAAACTATGACAGGTAATTTCTTATGTCAGAATGTCTCTTTGAATAACGAAAGTGTTTAAATAATATCTTATTTAGAAAGATATATATATATATTGTTTTATAGTATTTTAAAGAACAAGCAGATTTTTAAAAACATATGAAGAATATATTTACATATTTAAGAAGATATTTTTGAAAATGCAATCTGAGAATTAATCTAAGATTTTATTTTACTTTATTCTTATAATTTTTTTAAAATGTATTTGTGAATTTGAGAATATAATTTTATTTTCCATTTGCAGAAATTTGATTATTTCTACTTTCTTATTACATAATTATCCTTTTTCAAAAGAAAAATTCCTTAAAAACAACCTGATATGGAAAAAAAACATTAAAAAGTATGAATATAAATTAATATTTCAGAATTTCTTTTCTTTTTAATAATTTTATATTTTGCATTTATTATTATTTTTTGAAAAAAAAAAAAAATGATTGGAATTGCATTTCAATCCTATTAGGTAAACGGAAAATAAAATCCTATTGGAAATTTTAAATAAATAAAAATTATTATTTTTTGTCTGATTTAATCCTATTACAAAGCTCCTTAAGCTAATCTTATTTTTTTACACTTGTGCATTTTTTTTATAAAATTAAAACTTAATTTTCATTTCTCGCAGTTATAAATTTATTTAAATATTTGATAGGCTCCCAAAAACTTGCCTTAAATGTAAATACTTGATTGGTTTGTTTTTCGCTAGAGAATTTCAAAACTTAAAGAAAACAAGGATTAATAATCCAGTTTTTGTTGATCTCTTAATGCAATAAAATCTAGATTAGTTTTTAATTTCAAAATAGTTTTTCTTTTGAATTGGAAATAATCGTTACACTTAAATAATGCTAAAATTAAAAAATAAATTTAATAAGAATATATCTTACTAATAATATTTTTTGAGAGGAATGTATTTTATAAAAGAAATTTGATAATATAAAATATTTTAAACTGAAAATATTTATTTCTGTTGAGTATTGCGTACACGTTTAAATTATATGTTTGTTTGGAAGCAAATCAAATAAATTTTAAATAAAATATTTTATTTGTCCTTAACTAAATATAAATGTTGATTTTTTTAAGATATTAATTACTTTTGTTTTAGATTATTATTTAATATGAATTTTATTTTAATATTTTGAAGCTTCATGTTAGCGTAATTTTTTTTTACATTTCTTGATTTAGTAATGATCCACGTATATCTTTTTTACAATACATGTTATACAATACATGTATATCTTTTTCAATAAGATTAAAATTAAAGATATTTAAAAAAATATTCCATATTGTGAAGTAAATAACAAACAAATTTACGAACGTCATGTTTTCTCAATATACTATTTGATTAGATGAATAATTTAATGTAATGATATATTTTTTTATTACTATTCTTTAAAGTTTATAATTTGTATTTGTAAAACATTTAAATATTTTGTGATTTTATTATATCATAAATAACAGTATTCATTAATAATTTCAGAAAATAAACTTTTGAAAGCACAAAAAATATTAAAATAATATTACTGCAAAGTATATTAATTTAAATTGTAAAGCATATACAGTTTTGAAATATTTTCTTAACTGTTGTATCTTATTGACCTTCTAAAATTATACTTATTTTAAAATAAAGCAGTTTAAGTGATATGAGTTATTTTTCTACAATTCATATATATATTATTTTCAATAAGCTTACCAATGTTATTGTTATAATTATCTTTAAATTTTCAAAATCTTTATTACATTATTTTTAAGTCACTTATATATAATTTTAATAAGTTTTATAACTTTTTTCAGTAATATAATCATTGCATAAATATTTAATTATTTTACCATCTGAATAAATTATCTCTAATTTTGATATTGTTAATAGAGTTTCAGGTATAAAGCATTTATACAGGTATAACAATAATTAACATAAAAGTGATTTATAATAATTATTGATCAGTTATGATTACTCATCAATTATTTATATATGATGTCTAACATCTAAATAAAATAAGTTAATAATGAGGGTTTTAATGATATGGCTATTTCAAAGATAGGCATTTGGAAACTGCTGGTAAATCATATACTAGATGATATGACCAGCATTTCTCAGTTACAGAAAATTTATTTTTAGTTTCCATAATCAAACAGTGGGCGTTTAAATTTTTTAAACATTAACTTTTTATAAATCAAAGAAAAAGTTGATGAACAACTTCATAATAATGAACAATGCTAACGTCTGCAATAATAAAACAGAAAAATATGAAAATGTTGCTGCCAGTAAGTATTAGTCTAGAAAAAAAAAATTCTGTGCATAAAAGAATAATTCACAACGTGAAAAAGAATTTAAAAAAATTATAACGTCTTCAACTAGTCGTAATTCTTTATTTGCACTAAAAAAATACTCGAGCCATCAACAATTAAAAAATGAAGTTTTTATTTAATAGAATAAATGACAATGTAATATATGAGAATAGCTAAGGGCCAGATAAAACAAAAAAGAAAAAAATTGAAGAGATAATTGAGCTTCAAGTGTTATAGTTTTTATGCATTAAGAAACACAGATCACAGACAAATCTCTTTTTTGCTTCATATATAAATGGCTGTTCACGCAGCTGACGCTTTTTTAAACCTGATTATAAAAATCATTTTTATTTTTACTTTAAAGTGCTAGAGTAAATAAATCCTTGGGTAAACTCACCGTTGAGTAAACAACATAAAGCTGACCATAATAGAAACATGGCTCTTTTTGTAAAACATCAGCAATATTTAAGAACTGCCCCTGTGACTTGTTGAGCTTGATCGTGACTGGAGATTGATCTTAAAGGTAAAAGAGAGATCCGTCGGAATGTGTAATATCCGGTGATTAAAAACTGTTTCATCATTTCCTTTCCCTGCTAAAATAGTTGCTTCAAACACGTTGCCTAGCATCTTCTTTACGCATAGCATTGTGCCATAGCAAAGTTTTGATGCTTCGAGATTCCGCAGTTGTTTTGGAGATCTCTCTTAAGTAAAGGGCTATATGGTGGCAATCAAGTGAGCTTATGGACTAGGGAGGATAATTGACGACATCATTGGCAATATATCAAATGATTTGCAATAAAATAATTTGCATATCAAATGATTTTGGTCTTTTGCAACCAGTTTAAATTGTGATAATTTTGATCCCAAAATTTGTGATTATGTAATGATTTTGATCAACCCCAGAGCCATCCCTCATAGCTCTCATCTATTAATTCTGTTAAGGGTAGACTGCAAAAATCGGACGACAATTTTATCTTGGGGGAAGACTCTACTGCTAATGACCCCTTGGTTCACTTAGGCGAGCAATCAAGTGGTGTTAGGAACACTTGGAGGGTAATTGAATACTTCAGTGGAAATGTATGTATGCTTGGTAACGTAACAAATATTTGTATGCCTGGGTATGCGAATGATTTGTATACATGGTAACATGACAAGTATGTGTTTTGTTATCTCGCAGATTTTTCGTTTTTAGCAGTAAGAATAGTCTTTTCTGGCAACCAGTTAACCTCACAGCAAAGCATATTGCATCCATTAGCTCCGCGACGGACAAATCTACACTACAAAACTCGGAGGACATTTCTTCTAGCCAAAAGACTCTACTGCTGATGACCCCCTAGCTCACTGACGCTACATAACTACAACCCCGTTATCCAAGTTTTTATTGAGGAAGGGTTAATGATCGGGACTGTCTAATTTCCTAGAAGACAGACATTTCTATTTTACTGACTCAACAGTGCTGATCTTTCAATTATTTCCTCTTTTCAACTTAGCTGAACTGCGATCCATCGATTGGCCATCTATAGAAAATCAAACAGTTTTAATTTTCATTCATGGAATTAAAGTATACAGGAATATATCCATCATCTTAAATTTTAAAATTTCCTTATTTTTCGTTTTTCGTATGAAATACTATTTTTAACTACCATTTTGATGGAGAAAATAACATGATAACTCTTTCAAGATTTCGATTATTAGTAAACATTAGAGAAAAAAAAAGTGCAAAGTGCAAAGCAAACAAAAGGATAAAACATTGCTTGATTTATTTTCACAAATTATAAAGAAGAAACTATTGTAAAATATATTTATGAAAAATATTTACAAAGTATAAAGAAGCTTATATAGCAGAATATTTTAAGGCAACAAAAATAAACTTAAAAACAATACAATTGCATAAATACTTCTAAAAATTAAAAAAAAACAATTAACTATAATTTACTTAATTTTATTTTATCAATTTACTCTAAATTAAATAAATAATCTAATTTAAGTAACCCGGTAGCGAAAAATGGTCTTGTTTAATTAAAAAAGTTCTTTTTTAATTAAACAATGTTCATAATTTTTTTTTGCTAGACAGAATGTTAGGGAATAATAACTTAAGAAAAACAAATGCTACGTATTATAGTTTTTAAATTACTTTGGAATACAGGCCATACATATAAACAAACATTAATCTTTTATATATACGAGATATAAATATACATTTAATATATTTCAATATTTATAATTATGAAATTTACCTGATATTATCAATATTATAACAGTCAGTATTTGATAATTGATCAGTAATTATGATATAAATATATTATTGCATAACTGCTTAAATAATGTGTCTTCCACTCAAAAAGAATTAATGAAATTATCTTCACACAGATCTCCGATAACTGACACATGTTTTGTAGTTGTAGTCAAATAAAACTATATATTTATTTTTCTTACGTATTATCTTTATTTGGAATCTTGGGTGCTACATTCCTTCCTCTTTATTGGAGGATTTACTTTTTTTTTCTCTTCTTATCAAACATATATTTCTAAAAATACTTTCTTGCAGGATGGTATGCGGTGACTTTCACACCAAAGAACTTCAAACTAATTTTCTAACTGCAGAGAATTAACATTTACTACAGCGACGCCTTTAAAACGAACAACAAATTTAACTTCCCAACAAGCAAATACCACTTTTTTTTTAAATTGCAAAAAATAAAAATAAAACTACATGCATATCTGTAAAAAGAAACGTAGAAGTTACGATTAACTCGACTGTTCCACGCTTTTAATGTGAGGGAAAAAAAAAAATATATATATAAAGAAGTAAAAAAAGGGGGAGGGATCGTTTAGCGGGGAAAGAAGGGTTCGCAAGAAAGAAAACGAACATTAATAAAAAGTAATTAGAGGTTCGTAGAAACATCGTAAATTAACTCCTGACTCACTATTCACAATGGACTCAGCAGCCAGCATAAGAAACGTGACTTTGCATTGTATTTCAGTTAATGTTAGCTTAATGATGCAAAACTATTAAGACACGGGTATTGAGGTGACACGAGGAAGATATATTAAGCTTTTATTCCCATAAATCAAGCCCTTTTTTTCGGTGTCTCGCACAGAAGACGTTAAAAAAAGAATTTTCATACGTAATGAGCGAAATATTCATAAACAAATGGGTTCCAACTGAAAAAAATATGACAAACCGGTCTCTTTTGTTTCCTTTGAAACTTATACAAGAAGTGTTGAAGTTCGTAGTGGTGTAAGTTGAATAAATGATAAACCAGAAGTATCTTAAAATGCTGTTTGCAACAATTTTGTATCACATTAAATTAGTATAATTGTTTATCTTTTCTCATTGGGAGATGTACTATGCAGCAATAAAGCGTTTTCATGCTAGAACATGAATTGATATACCTGCTGACAAATTTATTGTAGAAACACCAGTTTGATGAATAACCGTTGTTTCTCGATGACATCACGTTAAAACAAATGTACGCCATGAGGCACTATTATACGCCAGTATCATGGTGATGTCTAACTTATATTAGTCATGCAATCCTTCAAATCTTATGTAGGAATTTCCTGATTTAAAAATTGAACATGCCCATTACCTATACAGGAACGGAAACAGCCTTATGATACTATCAAGACTTTTAATCTTGATAGTATAGCCCGTTACTCTGAATAAATGATAGCCCTGGTGAACAGGTTACCACCTATCCATTTCTCTAAATATTCTTTTAATGAAAGCTTATATATTTAATTTGGCATAATTAAAATGGCATAAAAACTATGCTGCTTAAAATAAAAGTAGTGGGAAAAACTTGAAATTTGTTCTTTTTTATATATAAGTCATCAAAATGTATGGAAAAGCCACTGAAATGTTGAAAAGGTAATTAAAATATAATGACATAAAATAAAATAGTGTAGAATGAACCATGCTGGGTAATTACAAAGTACGAGGCTGCTATTGTTGAAAGTATATGTATGGTTAATAAAATGGCCATATAAATGTAAGCCAGTAATATAACCAGTAATATGCCAGTAACATAAATCATTAAAATGTATGGAAAAAATACCTAAATATAGCGTAGAAGGAACCATGTTGTTTAATTTCAAATTACGTAGATGTTATTGTTGAGAGTTAAGATATGGTTATTAGAATGATTCGAATTAAGTATGACAAATATAATTCATTATAGTTTTACAAATAATAATAATAACAATAAAATAAAATAAAATATGCCAAAATAAAATTTTTAAACTCCCATATCGGGTTTTATTTTGACTACATGAAAATGAATACTGTCATCACAAATGCAAGTTCCGTAGAAAAACAAAGACTGATTTTTTTTTACAACCGTCTACAAATATATATCAAAATCGAATTATTATTAATAGTTCACATTAATTTTATATTAAAAATGAATCACATACTCCCATTTCTAAGCAATAACAACACGTACGATGGCCCTAGTTCAAATAAGCTGGTGACATTCGTTACAGTAGGAACTTCAGACAGAATAGACTCTATCGTAATTATGACAGCGTCAATCAAGCATCTCGCATCAATTGTCAATCTGTGTAGAGAAAGCTTTCCAGATTGTTCTTTATACTTCATTCTAAATGTGTGGCAATTGCAAATAAAACTATACCAAAATGCAATGCTCTTCAATCATTTCTCTTAGCGGCTGTTCGTTTGTACATGTGTAAAACACGAGATCCAATAATATAGAACAACAAAAGAAAAACAGAACAGTACATACTTTGAAAGCTTGATACAATTTATCAAAAACTTGACTTACGCCATTGTTGAACTGAAATCTTCATATCATTAGGGCAGAAAAGGACATTAAAAAGTTTACGTTAGCTCATCAACGTAATTATGCTAAATATTGTTGGTTTAATTTCTGTCTTTTTTTGTGTGTGCTTGACGTAAATTAAAAAGGCTAGAAAAGAATCATTACTGATAGAAATAATAAAAATGCAGAATAGCCTTTTATGATGTTAAGATAACGTTCATTTATTGTAAATGAAATGTTGATTACAGAAATATTTATTAAAGGTTTATTTAATGAATATTTATGGAGGCAGTTTTTGTAGCTATTTTTTGATTAGTGTGTTGAATATAAAAGACTTTAAACCGGAGTGTTTAGTGATTATAAAATTCGTTAAAATTTTTTTTTTTTTTCGTTAAACAAATATTGTATTCGAAGAGAAATTTATTCATAATGAAATTGAATTATTTTTTTCTTTTGTAATTTTTGCAAGAAATTATTCGTTATTTTAAAAATAATAATGAGCTTTGTAATTTAATTTTTTTTTGAAACTTCATCAATAGTATGGAATAATAAATTGGATGCTAGAATGATATTAAAAGAAAATATGGTAAATAATGAGCAATAAAATGGTAATACATTCATATAGATACATTCAAATCATTGTAATACATTAAAAAAATAGAAAATAGTAGATTTCAAGTAATGGTAATAAATTCAAATAGATACGTTCAAATAATGGTAATACATTAAAATATATAAATTCAAATAATGTTAATACATTCAAATAGATAGAATCAAATAATGGTAATACATTTAAATAGATATCAAACAAAGGGTAAAATATTCAAAGATACATTCAAATAATGGTAATAAATTCAAAGATACATTCAAATAATTCAAATAGTAAGTTTCAAATAATGGTAATAAATTCAAATAGATACGTTCAAATAATGATAATACATTCAAATAAATTGATTCAAATAATGGTAATACATTTACATAATAGTAATATATTCAAATAGATAGATACAAATAATGGTAATTCATTCAAATAGATATCCCTTTTTATAAAATAAGAGTAGAAAAAACAAATAGATATCTTTTATATTTATATACCTTTTTCCGTCAATAAATTTAGATTAAAATGTAAATAATTTGCTCTGCTTCAAATAAAAATTGCTTTGTAACGGATTTAAATATTTTTTAAAATTGTTTTTCTTAGTTTACTTTATGAACAAGTTTCGCATTTTTAAAATGTTATTACATGCTATATTGTAATGAAACTAATATATTATTTCTCAGAAACATAATATATTTAACTGTCATCTATTAAATCCAACAAATTTTTTATTATTTTTTCAATACAGATTTTACTACTTTTGTTTAATCTACTATTATTTTAAATTTTCTTACCAGTTCATGCATGCGTCGTTCCGACAATAGTCAGAATCGAAGAAATATTAGAATTTGAAAATTAATTTGCACCAATAATATAATAATATAGACAAACATTATTAGATTAAGATTAAACATTTTGTAAAAAAAATAAAAAAATAAAAATAAACCACTAACACATAAAAAAAAAAAAAAGTATACATAAATATTTTTAAGATATGATGTCTTCCTTTTTTAACGATACTATATTTCCCATAGAACCTGCTTAATAACCTAACGACTATGTTGTGCTGCTTACCTAGCAAGCAAATCGACTACAATGGGATTTAAGATGGTTGGTTGTATTTCTTTGATACTTTATAAAATAGGCCCTATGAAGATTCTGTTAAAATATATCTTTATTCGAACTTATGTCAGCTCTTTTTTTTTACGATATTTTCTGTGAAATTTGTTTAGCAGCCTAATGGTTGTATTTGTGCTGCTTAACTAGCAAGAAAATTGACTACAATTCGATACCAGTAGGTTGATATGTCTCCTTTGGTGGTTTAAAAAATAGGATCTATGACGATTCTTGTAAAATGTATATGTTTTCAAAGTTTAAGGTAAAACGAGAAGTTTGTATAAAGTTGTTTTTACTTATCCCATTTGGTAGAGACAACCCGCAACATCTAGACCAAGTCCATGAAACCGTATGCCGATGACTCATGATAAAGACTAAAAAATGCAGCTTCATTTTGTTCTTGACCTTGCGGTACAAAGACATGGGACACCCAAAGGAAGAAGTCTGACTTTACAACACCTGGTTTTACCCCTGGGCATTAGGTACCAATTTTATCACCTTTTACGATATGCATGGATTACAGTAGGGCTATTCTAATCCGAATCCACACGAGGCACACACATTGTCTTACCATATGATATACAAAAAGAAACAATTATCTCTATGAAGGCTAGGAGTGAAAAATAACATTGATACACCACAGTACCGTTATCTTAGAACTATCAAAAATTCATATTTTAAAAGTTGAATGTTTAAAAAAAATATTCTCTCAATCATTTTTTGACATTTTTTTTGTCCCATTTTCTCAAAATGTCTTTAATTTATTATTTCACGTCTTTAAAAATCTTATCGAAACCGATATATCTTCGATAGAAATCGAAAAATAAACAAACTAAACGAATACTATCTTTTTAAACGGAACATTTCTTTTCTAAACGAGGTTTAAAAGTACGAATTCCATCGGACTGTTATTGGCTGATGACATGAACCAATCAATAACACGCACACAAGATTTCCTTAACTTCCAACCTCAATCTAGTGGGTCCCCTAGAATACAACACTTTATCGAACTCCCCTTCATCTTCTTTCTTTTTTCCGATAACTCATTTCGCTTTATCTAATAAAAATTGGTCTTCCTTTGAAAATGGGTCGATTTCTAAAATATATTTCATTGTGGAATTGCTGGATTTAGAAGGTTAATGTTT
The DNA here is from genome assembly GCA_021605075.1 of Caerostris darwini. NCBI lineage: Eukaryota > Metazoa > Arthropoda > Arachnida > Araneae > Araneidae > Caerostris > Caerostris darwini. The sequence continues at coordinate 995,340 of BPLQ01009016.1, forward strand.
CGGACGATCTGGTCTTCTTTCGATTCCTTCGAGTTTTAACGATCGAAAGAGTCTTCCGGGGTGTGATTTTGTGGGATGAAAAAAATCAAAAGAAAAATACCGAGAAACTAAATCCATTTAAAGTGTTCGCATCAGTGGGCATCATTTAAATCCATCATTGCTGCTTGGTGCTTTCGTTTTTAGGCTCTCATGATTAGTGTTGTCCATCCAAGCGGGTTTATTTCTGGCGATTAACATGCCCATCTTTTGTGATTATTCGGATTTATTATCTACAAAAGATGTTCGAAGAAAAGATGGAGGGATGTGAACAAAAGAAGAAAACATTATAAGAGGAAAATGCTATAAGGAGAAAAAATAAAGGTTAAAAATAATACGGAAATATTTGATTTTGAAGCAAATAAGCCTTTTAAAACGTTGTTTTTACTTATGTAAGTAGCAACTTCAGGTTCATTCTGGAAAAAATGATTCAATTGTTCTTGATTGGGATTCTATTAATTTTGATGTTAGTGTTGTTGTGAAGAGGAAGCCATATTTTTAAGCGGGCTTATCAATAATCTGAAATAATGAGGGACCAACCTCTTTATTTTTGTTACTTTATGTTTTTTATTTAAAATTTTATAAAAGATAAAAACATATTTTATGCTTGAAAAATGTAAACACGACTCTTTTTTGCGAGAATTCATACTATTAATCACTTGAATATGTCTTCTTCATTGCCGCAATATCCTCATGATGGGCCAAAGCCGTCTGCCTATCGGCAAATTATGAGACAGGATATGTTTTTCTTTTAAAGTGATAGGGTTGTCAGCAATATGCCAAATCTTCTACTGGGGACCCTCTACTAATTAGACTGCACCTATTACGGTTAAAAGTAGGGTTTTGTGGTGAAAAATAGATCTATTTACAGTTTAAAGTAGATTCCGAACCACTACATACATCCATGGCACCGATAGCCTCTGCTCTATTCATTCGGCCATCAGGCCCACTTGAGCAGGAATTAAATAATAGAGTATTTTTCTTCTTTCTTTTTTTCCGATAACTCATTTCGCTTTATCTAATAAAAATTGGTCTTCCTTTGAAAATGGGCCGATTTCTAAAATATATTTCATTGTGGAATTGCTGGATTTAGAAGGTTAATGTTTCGGACGATCTGGTCTTCTTTCGATTCCTTCGAGTTTTAACGATCGAAAGAGTCTTCCGGGGTGTGATTTTGTGGGATGAAAAAAATCAAAAGAAAAAACCGAGAAACTAAATCCATTTAAAGTGTTCGCATCAGTGGGCATCATTTAAATCCATCATTGCTGCTCGGTGCTTTCGTTTTTAGGCTCTCATGATTAGTGTCGTCCATCCATGCGGGTTTATTTCTGGCGATTAACGTACCCATCTTTTGTGATTATTCGGATTTATTATCTAGAAAAGATGTTCGAAAAAGGGGGGATTTGAACAAAAGAAGGAAATATTATAAGGAGATAAAAATGTTAAAAATAATAGAGAAATATTTGATTTTTGATGCAAATAAGCCTTTTAAAACATTGTTTTTAATTATGTAAGTTGCAACTTCAGGTTTATTCTGAAAAAAAAATGATTCAACTGTTTTTGATAGAGATTCTATTAATTACTAGATGTTAGTGTTTTATGTCGGTTAATCACTAATCTAACGTTATGAGGAAATAATGAGAGACCAACCTCTTTATTTTTATTAATCTATGTTTTTTATTTAAAATTTTATAAACGATAAAAAATATTTTATGCCTGGAAAATGTAAACGACTCTCTTTTGCGAGAATTCATTGTATCAATCACTTGAGTATGCCTTCTTCTTCATTGGAGCAACAAGTCCATGGTGGACCTCGGCTTTCTGCCTATTGGCAAATTTCGAGTCAGGAGATGTTACTTTTTACAGCGTAAGGCTGTCAGCACTACGCCTAACACTCTATAATCATATCAGACCAGGACCTACGATTTAAACTGAATTGCGAACCACTGTAAACATTCATGGCACCGCCAGAGCTCGAAACATGTGGCATAGAGCGCTAGTCACTCGGCCCTCATACCTATTTGAGTATGTTTTAAATAATAACATTTAACACTGCATAATTTTATAAGAAAATAAGTGTTTACAAGCTACCTCTCACCCATACTTTATTAACATTTGCAAGTCTGTAATAGGTGTAAAAAATATATTTAAATTTTAGTATTTCTGGCAGTTTACCATTCCTTTCAATAAAAAAAAAAATGAAAAAGTGATATAAATAAATATTATGGAATAATATTTATTTATATCACTTTTTCATAAGGTTGTTTCAAAAGAAAAATTAATAAATGATCTGGCAATGATTCATTTTATATATATTTCAATATTATGAATTAGAAGTACCTAGTGATATTAGATGATATAAGTTATCTTCACTTATGAAGTCATTTATTTTACATGTTATATTTTCTTTATTTACGTTCTTCTCCAGAAAAAAAGATGCATTCAAAATTAAATTTAAAATTCCTATCGAAATAAATGTGTATACAAATTTATAAAATATAATTAAATATGAATATGAAATGTGTATAAAATTCAAAAATATGTGAATAGGAAATATGTATAAAATTCAAAAATATATGAATGTGAAATATATATAAAAATCAATAATGTTATAATGTAATTATTTGTCGTGATATAAAAACGAATAATATTATCCAAATTCTCTTGAATAAACGATATATAACCCAAAATAGAAAATCACAAAAGAAAAATAAAGTTAAAATATTAAAATAAAAAATCCTGTTAGGAAACGAGATGTACAAAAAAAGTCATTATATAATATTTATTTTCTTTAAATAAACAAATAAAAACTTTGTATATGGTTTTAAAAAATGAAAGTAGGGTGCAGATTTTTATTTATTATATATGTATTCCACTAGGAAATGCATTTAATAACGAAATAAGAGATATTCTGTCAAGATATTAACTAGATAAGATGCTTAATACTCATAAAAGTATCGAGAAAACATTTTCGTAAAGAAAGCTCTTGAGAAATGTTAAGAAACAATGTTAAGATAAACAATTTCTTAACCTTATCTTCTTAAATTTGCTTAAACTTTCCACATCAACAAATCCTTAGAAGTTATCGTTAATATATCGTTTCAGATAGTTTAAGTTTCATATTAAAGTTATTAATATTAAACTCCTAAAAAATTCTCAAAATAATTATAATTATGAAAAGAATGGTAATTTAAAAAAGTAATAATGTTAAGTAGCAATAATAATACAATTTATTGTCCCTTATTATTAATTAAGTTTAAAATTAAGGAACAATAAATTTATTACATACAATAAATGATGTTTAGTATGTTAGTTTATGTTTGAAAGAAGGTTGATTTAAAAAAAAAAATTGTAATATGAATATTTTCATATTTATTGTTTAACACTAAATTTATAATTTGTAAAATTAAGATCCATTACAAAATGATCAATTCAAAGCTAAGCATTTAATTTATTAACGTTAATGTTAAAATTTTCAAGTAATTAACTAGCATAGAATTTACGTTAATATTATCCAGTTTATTTAAACTTTTTTTATAAAATCATTTTTTTTAAGTAAATTAATTAAAATCATTATGTTTAAAAAGTAACGATGTTAAACTGGAAAAAAATAATTAAAGTTATTTTATTATGTATTGTTAATTTAAACTTTTAATATTAATGATTTGATAATTTGAATATTATACTAATTTTGACAAAAAAATTACAGAAATGTTTTTTTATATTTTATTTTATATATTTTTCTTTTTAAAATATTTATAAAATATTTTTGTATTTTGATTAATATTATAATTTAAAAATAATAAATTATTATATTTTTTTTTTTTTGAAAAACTGGTTTTGAAATTACCATCTTTTTTAAATAGATTAATTCTTTCAGATCAGTTTTTTTTTTTTGAAGAATAAAAACCAGTTGAAATAAAATACAAACTTTCTCGATTGTTATTTCATATATTATTCATATATAATTATATATTATATGTATATATCTATATGTTATGTCTATATTAGAAATTACATTATATCTTTATTTATCTAGATTATTATACCTTATCAGATATTTATATTATGTTATATCATATCATATATTTTCGATAGCAGCTGCAATATCTGTAGTTCATATAAAAAAATCAGCAATGATTTTAGAATAGCATTTTTCAAATGGAACTACATCATTTTCTCTAATAAAATTTAAAAATCGATTTTTAATTCAATTTTAATTTAACAACATACTTGTATGGCTGAAATAGTTGGCAGACTACTCGAGAAATACATTTTTTCCTTTTTCAAATAAGGACTAAGAGTTTTTTTTTTCTCTGAGGCATCCATAATTATATTCCAAAATCAAAATAAATACTATAAGTTTACTTTTGATAATATAAAAAATTATCTTTATATATATATATACATATATATTTCATAGAATATAATAGCCATGATTTATTTAAACATAAAGGAAAAATATATTTATTTTCCTCTCGAAATATTTTATTTTAATTTAACTTCCCAAATAAATTTTAACGATATAATCTGATCGTTAATCAGAATGTAATGATGCTGCAATTCATCTTACAATGATATTAAATAAATTTGTTCTTCTTTAGATGCTGGATATATGATACAATTCTAATTTTTAAGGAGCTAGATTATTAAAATAATATTTGTATGATAATAAGATGTTGGAAATAAATAGTAATATAATTTCTTAAACTTAAATGATTTAAGAGACAATTTATTTCATTAAAATTATTACGAGAGTTTGTATAAATTATAACAATAAAACTTTCTGGATTAATCAGACGTAGATCAATGCAATCAGATTAATCAGACAATGTATATGAGTTCAATGTATATTGAATTATGTACAAATGGCATAATCATTCAATAGACATTGATCTCTCCATTGATTATAAATACATTGCATACATTGCACAACAAATGCATTGATTTTTTGATTTGCATAATTTGTTTTTCTAAGAAAATTGTTGATAGAATTTAAATAAATCTTCAGCTTCGCAATATCATATACCATAAATATAGTGATGGATAACAATTAGATCTAAACATTTTATTGGAAAATTTTTTCAACGAAATGTGTTCGTTGAATATTTCGCCCTATTTCTTTACTATAGCAGTCATAGCAAAAAATCGTACTTATATATATCCATGAATTAAATAAATTCTTTGTAAGTATAATTATATATTTTAAAATGCATAAGCAGACAATGCATATAATTTTTAATTCTGTTTCTATATTACCGCTAATAAATGATAATCGATTCCCCGAGGTTAAGCTATTGTTGTTGTATTGTTTCGCATCCCACTTAATAGACATCTAGACCAAGCCCACCAATCCGTATGGTTTCATGGTTGTAGGGAAAGAAGGCAGCTTCTCTTGTGTGGTGGTGCAACCGTAGGTAGAAGTCTGATTTGGCTCCGTGACGTACTTATAGTCATATTAGACCGATACTTGCTGTTTAAAATGAATTCCGAACCACTACAAACATCCGTGGTATCGCCGGTACTCGAAAACAAAACCTGTAGCACCGAGCGTCAGAGCACTAGACACTCGGCCATGCAGGTCCCCAAGATTCAACTAAATAGATATTAGATCCGTCATAATATTATATTAATTCGATGAAAATTCTGAAGCTAATAATCCTTAAGAAAATCCTTATTCAGAAGTTAATAACTTATATAACATACGTTAATTCACATATAGATCATTTCTATGATTATCAATTCTACACTTTTTTCTGTCTTGAAAGAAAATTATTAATGATATTTTGAAACGCATCTGTCAACTTGGCGTCATTTAGTAAAGCAAATATAGCACACTGCTATCATACATGGCATCATAAACGCGTCATCGCAATATTAAGGCCATGCAATGTGTTAAAAGTCTTTTTTTCAAACACTTTTACACCGAGACGAACGTATTCCTAATTGCCTTAAAAAAGATAAAAAAAATAGATTTATTTGGAGAAAATATGAAGAAAAGCAAGTATAAAAAAATACCAAGGAAAGAGAAACTGCCTAATCTTCAAAAGCATCATTAACTGACGGAATATAACGAGTAAAGCAAACACTGGATTTTTTTTCCCTCCTCGCCCTTAAAACTGATGAGTTGTCAAGAGTAAGATAAAATGTAATTCATCTACGAGTGAAAAATAATTGCTCGGAAGGACAGCTTTCGTTAAATGCTCAGAAAAAAGATAATTTTGGTGAAAAGATGAGAGATTTGGGAGGTTTAGTTTTTTAGATAATTTGAGGTGCAGATTTTAATTCGTATTTATTTTGGATGTCTCCTTATTTTGTTTTGGGTTTTCCTTGGATAAGAAATATCTTTATAACATAGTATTTTTTTACTTTGAACTTTCGAAAAATGAAACAATTTTATTAAGATATCACATTCATTTTTTAATGAATTTGTTGTTCTTTGCAGATTATGATATTTATGTTATATGTATGTTCATGAAATATTTATTCTTGTGCGATGGGTTAACTTGTTTCCTTGGACACTTGATTTTTTTTTTAAGGCTTTCCTGAAATAAGTAATAATTCCATTGATTTTAAACATAAATTGATATAAAGAACTTTATAAATTTATTATCAATTTGCTTTAGGATAATATAGGACTAGAATATTGTCATCTTTTATAATTAATGCACATGCATAAAGCATGAAAAAAAATTGTAACTCAAAATAGGGTCATTTGTTTGCCCACTTTAGGCTAATTATACCGGGATTTACTGTTTGACGTGAATTCCGAACCACTAACAAACATTCTTACCACCGCCAGAATTCGAACTTGAAGCATGTGATACCAAAGGCTCTAGCCAATTGATCATCAAGCCGCGAAAGTGATTGGAAGTAGTAGACATTAAGAACATAACGAAAGATTTTGTATTGGCTACAGCAGATATAATATTTAATTCAACAGTATTAGCTTCATGTGTAACACGCTGCCATAAATTTATGTTGCATGTATTTGGAAAACTTGGTTTTCAAGAACAATTTCATTCATGGTTTAAGTAACTCCAAGCAGTGGATCAAATTAATATTTCTAAATGGTTTGAAAATTCCGATAAATAAATGGTTTTGCCTATTCCAAATCTACAAGATACAAATATGTAGAAATTCAAAAAGAAATAAATAATTTTCAGTCTTCTTTATTTCTAAGATTTTAAAGAGTCTTCTTTAGTTCAGTAGCAATTAGCAAATTGAAGAAAAAGCTGATTCTAAAAAGATTTCTCACAGTATGTAACAGTCGTCCGTCTTGTGGCTTGAACATTGCACTTCAGTCATAATTGTTTGGTAATGAAAGAATTAAAGAGATTTGGTGAATTAGATTCACCAAACCTAATTCATTAAAGCTGGAAAGGTCATCATTAAAATTAATTCAATATAAAAGAGTTCCGAACGAAATAAGACTGAAAACACTTGAAACTTTTAAAGATCACGAATATATAATTAAAGATTACTAACTGAAAAGGCAAATAAAGTTTTTCAGGACTATGGCACAAACATGCATTCACGCCATCGCCAAGGTTTGAACTTAAAACTTGTGGTACCAAAGACTAGAGGGGTAGCCAATTGGCCATCAAGCAGCAACTCGAAGCACACATGAAAGTAATTAAAATTATAATAGTATATATAATAGAAGTTTCTAAAACTTCTTACACAATATCAAATTGATAAAGTCTTACTAAAATTACAGATTAAGTTATGGTACAACGACTTTATGTGTAATATCTTTTCATAAATTCAGTATTATCAAAAATATAATTGGTTTTATAAAAATCATAGCGTTTTTAGATAGTTACGAAAGTTTTTCTCAAATGAATCTATTTTATATTAATTAAAAGCATAAAATGCATTTTCATTTCATATTCACTAATATGAAGAATCATCTTTAATAAATCATTCTTTAATAAGCTTATTAATTATGCAAGAAATTTCTTTTCTAGGAATAAATATTTGAATTAGATCGTCATTAAATTTTCTTTGAAACAAAGAATAATAAATGCAATTTTTATCCGTTTAACGAACGGAGGCTTTTGGGAAATAAAAGAAAGACATAACGAAGATAATTAAGATATCAAAATTAATCTCTTCTTTTGTTTAAAAGTTCATCGGATTAAAGTTTTAGCACTCGCATAAGTTATTCATAACACTTTAGGCTGTTACTGTATTAACCAAACAAAGTTCCTAGTTTTTATGCCATATTAGTCCGTAATATCATTTATTAGATTTCAGTGCTCTCAGAAGCATTTGAAAGGTTTCTAAAGAGATTTTTATGAGATACTGAAGAAATTTGAAAATATTTAATTCAATAGACTAAATGATTCCGGAAAAGTCAGACGATGATTAAATTATATCTTTAAGAAACTAACTTAACGCGTTTATGAAGATAATATTAATAAATGGATTACAAAATAGTTTAGGAATTTAATGAATAAGGGATTTATTAAAAACAATACTTGCTTTTTTTTCTTGGATGAATATTAAACTCATTTTCTACACATTCTTAGTGATTTATTTGTGGATCTCTTCAATTTTTAATTGAATAATATTTATATCAGTTAATTAATCTCTTCTTTTTTTGAAGTTCATTGGATTAAAGTTTAATACGTGCATAAGTAGTTCAAAGACTATTATAGTATTAACGTTTTTATGTCATATTAGTTATATATGTATTTGTTCCCAGCTGTAAAAAAAGTGTTTATGGATAGTAACATTGGGAATCTATTAAAAACTTTTATAATATCACTAGGGGGCGAAATTAGGAATCTAATGTGGAAGCTGAGTATCTACTAAGAAATGAGTATTAACTGTGAAACTGAGTAAGATACCATCATAAATATATGTAGAACTCTTCAATGTGTTATTGATTAATAATTATATCAGTTAATCTCTACTTTTGTTTTAAGTTCATTGGATTAAATTTTTTAGCATTCGAATAAGTAATTCATAACACTAACTAACTATAGGCTGTTACTGTATCAACGAAACAAAGTTCTTAGTTTTTATGTGATATTAGTTAGATATATTTGTTCTCAGTTGTAAAAGTTGTGTTTATAAATAGTAAAATTATGAATATATATTCTATTAAAAAATAATTATAATAACATTAGTGGAAAAATTAGAATTTATATGTAGACGCTGAGTGCGAAGATATCATCGTAAATGTATGTAAAACTCGTCAATGTTTAATTGAATGTTAATTATATAAGTTAATTAATATCTCCTTCTGTTTTAAGTTCATTACATTAAAGTTTTAGCACGCTCATAAGTATTTCAAAGGCTGTTATAGTATTGAAGACACAAAGTTAATGGTTTTTGTGTGATATTAATTATATATATTTGTTCCCAGTTGCATAATAAAACCAATTACTTATGTTAGATGATACAGCAAAGTAACCATGTTACTTGATAAAAGCAATTACTCATGTTACTTGATAAAACCAATTAATAATGTTATTTGATAAAGTCAATAAATTATTTTACAGGAGAAAACCAATTAATAATGTTATTTGATAAAGTCAATTAATTATTTTACAGGAGAAAACCAATTACTTATTCTTAATGAAGAATTATTAGTTAAAATATTATTTCATTATTATTTCTATCTATGATATTTTCTCTATTATTACGTTTTTGAAAATGCTGAATTACCTCTCAGTACATAATTCAGATTTTACAAACTACTGACTTAATAAATAAATTTTTGAATATTAAATATTTCTGGAAATATTCTATTCGCTATTACCTTCCTGAGTAAAAAGTGAATCATTAAAATTAAATAAGGTTTTCTCAATCACTTGTTATGATGCTTATCATTAAAAATGTAAATGGAATCACACTGATAAAAAATTCATTTCTAATCGGGAACCCAATCTTTTAAAAGCATCGCATTTTGCGTCGCAATTCAAATAAGATATTTTATTTCCCTTTTGAATATTCAAAACTTATTGGTCTCTGATGGGCTGTAAAAGGCGACTCCATAATATATTTCAGAGAATCTTCATTAAAACTAAAAAAAAAAAAAAAAAAAAAAAAGAATTTATTGAAAAATTAATAGTATCCGTAAATTTTACGGACTCCCGAATTTTAATTAAACACTTTTTAAAATGGAGTCCATTTTGTTATTCCGAGATTTTGTCAGTTTCAAAAAGCAACGAGGAATCATTAAATACTGGATACTTCTCGTTGGAGAGTTTATTTGCCAATAAACGTATTCGCGCGCTGTGTTCATTTGGAATATTGATATATGCAGATGAGATAGACTGCTCTCTCTGAAAGCATAGCAGTTAACGAGGCCAAAAGCACTTCATTGATTTCTCAATTCTCTGAGCATTTTACAGGATTCTATGTCATTATATGTAGATTTAAGCAGATTACTTATTGGATATGCTATTACGAAAAGAAGAGTTTTGTTTGGAAGCAAAATTTAAAATTAACGAATGTTAGTCATTTATTCTTGAATTAAAAATGGTAATGGTCTGCATTATTTTTATGTATTTTTAAAATAATTCCAAAATATATTTTAGGATAATCGTTAAATTTTGGATACATAGTTAAATGAAAAATTAATAGAGTTTGCAATATTTGCTGGCTTCATTATTACTTATATGTATTAACTACCATTCCCATAAAACCATATTTCATAAGAATAAAATCAATGGGAATCAATGGACAAGTTATGGGAATAAATTAAGCAAATTAATTTACATGATAAAATAAATTACTAATATTACTTGGTAGAGGCAATTAATTATATTACATGATAAAACAAATTAGTAATGTCACTTTATAAATCAAATTAATTATTTTACATGACATAACAAGTCACTAATGCTACTTCATAAAGCAAATTAATTATATTGCATGATAAAATCAACTACTAATGTTACTTGATAAATCCGATTAATTAAGTTACATGATAAATTCAATTACTAATATGTCTTGATAGCCAATTAATGATGTTTGATAAAACCAGTTACTAATGTCATTTGATAAAGCCAAATAATTATGTTACATGATAAAACCAATTACTAATGTTACTTGATAAAGCCAATTAATTATATTATATGATAAAACCAATTATTTATTCTTCATGAAGAATTATTATTTAAAATATTAATTCCTTATTATTTCTATCTATGATGTTTTCTCTATTATTACATTTTTTGAAATGCTACCTTATTAATTATCTCTCAGTACATAATTCAAATTTTATAAACTTCTGACTTAATACATAAACTTTTGAATATTAAATATTTCTGGAAATATTCTAATCACTATTACCTTCCTGAGTAAAAAGTGAATCATTAAAATTAAATAAGGTTCTCTCAATCACTTGTTATGATGCCTATCATTAAAAATGTAAATGGAATCATGCTGGTAAAAAATTCATTTCTAATCGGGAACCCAATCTTTTGAAAGCATCGCATTTCCGTCGCAATTCAAATAAGATATTTTATTTCCCTTTTGAATATTCAAAACTTATTGGTCTCCGATGAACTATAAAAGTTGACTCCATAATATATTTTAGAGATTCTTTCATTAAAAACTAGAAAAAAAAAGAGAGAGAATTTAATGAAAAATTAATAGTATCCGTAAATTTTACGGACTCCCGAATTTTAATTAAATCCTTTTTAAAATGAAGTCCATTTTGTTATTCTGAGATTTTGTCAGTTTTCAAAAGTAACGAGGAATCATTAAATACTGGATACTTCTCGTTGGAGAGTTTATTTGCCAATAAACTTATTCCCGCGCTGTGTTCATTTGGAATATTGATATATGCAGATGAGATAGACTGCTCTCTCTGAAAGCATAACAGTTAACGAGGCCAAAAGCACTCCATTGATTTCTCAATTCTCTCAGCATTTTACAGGATTCAATGTCATTATATGTAGATTTGAGCAGATTACTTATTGGACATGCTATTACGAAAAGACGAGTTTTGTTTTGGAAGCAAAATTTAAAATTAACGAACGTTAGTCATTTATTTTTGAATCAAAAATGGTAATAATCTGCTTTATTTTTTATGTACTTTTAAAATATTTCAAAAGAATTTTAATCAATATGAACTGGAAGTGTAGAACTATTTTATAAGTTTCCGGTTTTTAAAAGTTATTCCAAAATATATTTTAGGATAATCGTTAAATTTTGGGTAAACAAGTTAAAGGAAAATTTAATAATGTTTGCAATACATTACGATTACATACGGCATTACTTATATGCATTAACTACCATTCCCATAAAACAATCTTTTATGATTTTACGACATGTTTTAGTAATTGTTATAAAAGGTTTGTCTATAGATACTTAGAATTTGAAAAGAAACCTGTAATTATATAATTTTTGAATAATTTTAATAAGGAAAATTTGGAAAATAGGTTTGGTAATTACATTAAAATTTTATAAAAAAGAGGTTTAATTTTTAAGAAATAAAAATTTCTTTAAAATTTTGAGTCTGTTAAAAAAATTAAAATTCGAAAAAATATAGTTTCATTTGCATTTCAAACTATTTTATGTTATTATCAAATATTTCAAATGATATGTGAAATTTTGTATTTCGCATATCATTAATGTAAGATGTTACTTAACATTAACGATATGCGAACTACTCATTAATTACATTAATAATATGCGAACTACTCATTGCTTACATTAATGATACGCGTATTAACTACCATTCCCATTAAACCATATTTTATGATTTGACTATGTATCTCAGTATTTGTTCTAAAAGGTTTGACTATAGATGTTCATAATTTTAATAAAAACTGTAATTATACATCTTTTGAATAATTTTAATAAAAATTTAGGAAAAAAAAAAGGTTTAGTATTTGCATTTACAATTTTATAAAAAAGAGGTTTAATTTCTAAAATTTAAAAGTTGCTTTAAAATTTGAATCTGTTCAAAAGATTAATTTTCGAAATAATACAATTTCAATTGTATTTCAAACTATTTTATACTATTATATAACTTTTCAAATGATCTGTTAAATTTTGCATTTCGTGTATCATTAACTTAATTGATATTTTCTAATATTAGTATATTGAATAAATGTAATTTCGTTGCAGCATTTTATAGCTCTTTCAAAAGTGACTTTACGTTATTTTCTAAGTTTTCAAAAGAAATTAAAAAACATTAACAACTTTAAATATTCAATCATTTTCAGTTTGTCATGAAATATACTTGAAGAAGAAAAAAAAAAAAATGGAGGTAAAAAAGTCCATTGTTTGAATATATTGCAATCAAAAGTATATACACGTTCATAACTAATAAACAAGTTCAAAATTTCTCTGACATCTAAGTTTGCAATCACTAACTTAATATCCATATTTTGTTCTTTGAAATTCGTGACTTTTCTTTTTAAGGTTCATTGTAGACAAAAGTTATGAGGATTTGAAATTTTTAACTAATGCAATAATATTTCCAAAGCCAAAGCCATATTTACGAGAATCATACTTCAATGGAAATATCTTTACATTTTTATTTTAACTACTTATAAAATAATTTTTCTAAAGCTTTTCTTCTGAAATGATCATGATTTTTAATATTCTAACTTATACATGGAGATATAAACATGGTTTTATCAACCTTAAGAAACATTATTTTAGCTTCATTTTTATTCCTGACCATTCGTAGTCTTTGATAAAGATTAAAAATATTTTCGAATTCTCAAAGTTATCAACATTGCATTTAAAAATATGCAACTTTATCTGTCTCATTCTAGGATTTCTATTTTTTTTGTGTGTGTTGGATTAAATTTATACTAAAAGTTAACTATAAAATGGTTGCTTGTTCATCCGACGTGTTTTGAATTGTAACATTAAATTATGTGCATACTAATTAGGAAGTAAAATTCAAATAACATCAATTGTACGTATATAAATATTCATGAATGTGTAGTTACATATTACGAAATGTAATTAATGCAAGGTAGTCGCTCTTGCTAATTTATTCATTTTATGTGAATCCTGTAGTTTACGAACATACCAGTGTGTAGCAAATTTCTAAAATTAATTCAATTTGAAAACCTTTATTTTTCTCTTAAAATACCGCATGCAATATTCGAACTAATTATTCAAAAAGTAAATACTTTTTAAAAATGGGTCATTTGATAAAAGGAAGATAATATTTTAGATTCCATCAAGAAGATTTTGACATTATGTGGTATAGATGTAAGTTATCTTTATTTATGCAAATTAGTATACTTCAAAGAGTCAATAATTGTTACAGAAATGATATTAATGAAAATTTACAACATAAGCCAATAAAATATTTTTATTTAAAATTTAACAATTCAAAATATACAGTCTTTTCATAAGATGGTAAAATCAAAGTAACATTCTTTAAAAGCAAATATGAAGAACTAAGAGAAAATAAAGGGCTGGAATAAATATTATAAACTCAAATCCACTACTGTGCCCAAAAAGTAAGACCAATTATTTATTTTTTCAAAAACTCTTTATTTATTCTTCCAAATTTATTTCATCGCCTTCAAAGTAATGCCCTCCGGGCACTTATGACAACTTTTTTTCAACTGTGTCTTTCCATCGCAACTTAAATCGAATCCCGGCGGTGCCATGGATGTTTGTAGTGGTTCGGAATCCACTTTAAGCCGTAGTTCCCGGTCTTCTATGACTGTAAGAGCGTCACGGAGCAAAAGTCAGGCTTCTACCTACGGGTGCTCCATCACAACAGAAGCTGCTTCCTTCCCCTTTAGTCATGAGTCCATATGGGCTCGTGGGCTTGGCCAGCCAAGTGGGATAAGAAACAACAACAACAACAGCTTAAATCGTCCTCTTCCTCTTTGTCCCTGTGGCTTTGCCAAAACGAGCCTTTATACAGGGTTTAAATCATTCATTCTATATACATGAGCAGCCCAGTTTAATCTATTGATCTTAACACATTTTATAATATCTAGGTCTTTATATTAACTATATGTAATATATTTATATTATAAAAAAAAGAAAAATAACTTTAACAATGTGTTATGATAATTAGTCTTTTATTTTCTGTTACGTGCAGTTAATTCTGCAAAAGAAACAAAATTCAAGTTGTTTAAGTTTAGATGTATTCCTGTCATACAGCGTAGCCAAAGTTTTTTTTTATTAAACAAAAAAACTAAATTGTAGTGATTTATTTTATTCATCAATCAGAAAAAAAAACTTTATGATTTATCCAAAAATCTTTCTACTTTTTTACAAAAAAAAACTTTTCGAAAAATTCTGGAGAAATTACAAACGTAGCATTATTGTTGTTTTGTCCAGAATAACTTTTATTTTCAACCGATGCAAGTGATATGCAATTCTTTTTTTTTTCTTCTTGGCCCATCAAATAACATCATTTCCGAAAAAAAATCCCTGATACGCGTACGAAACATATAAAAAAGGGAATATAAGTGAACACAAACCCACTCAAATCTCTTAAAAGGTAATCTTTAACCTCATTTTTCACCCCCAGATTTGAAAGCTGTCTGAATAAAGTCCGCCATAAGGACGAAAGCGACACTTTTATGATTTATGGCTTCGTGTACAGAAAGGATATTATTAATTTTCCTCCTCTTGGGTGACGGGTACAGTTAAGGAGGCCATATCTTTTCGAAGAAGACTTCATTTCTCATCCATTTAGTGTGCGAACCGCTTTACCTGCGGAGTCAGCCACAGACGAGTGATGGTCAGAAATTGAATCGTTTGCAGGGGTGGACAGGCGTTCGGAATGCCCCCATAGACAAGAAGGGGAAAAATCAATTTCGATTATGGTGCGTAGGATTTTGAAGGGTGAAGTTGCTAGGTTGGCACTTCAGAAAGTTTTAAACAGTTATTATTTTTTTTTTCTTGTCATTCTCTTCTCATTGTATTTTGTGCGTGTGCGTGATACTTGAACTTGTTTTACAATTTACTAGTTTCTAGCAAATACTGTTCAATACATTATTAACTATATATAATATATTTAAATTATATAAAAAAAAAAAATTTTAATTATGTGTTATAACAAGCGTTTTATTTTCTGTTGCATACAATAAATTCTCAAAAAAGCAAAATTAATTTTTAATTAATTAATGATAATTTTTTTTTTTCGTCATCAGTGGCACAGCAGCCCCATGGTGGGGCAAGGCCGTCTGTCAAGTGGCAGATTTCGAAGCATGAAATATTATTTTTATTTTTACGGTGTAGAGTTGTCAGCCCTACGTCCAACGCTCTAAAGTCATATTAGACCAGAACCTGTAGTGTAAAGTAGATTCCGAACCACTGCAAACGTCCATGACACCGCCGGGACTCGAAGCCGAAACCTGAGTACCGAACGCTAAGAGCACTACACACTCGGCCATCAGATCCAATAATTTTTTTTTTAAACAAAAACTAAACTGTACTGATTTATTTTAAGTAAACATAAGTTTACTTAAAGAATTTACAATTTACTAGTTTCTAGCAAATACTGTTCAATACATTATTAACTATATATAATATATTTAAATTATAAAAAAAAAATTTAATTATGTGTTATAACAAGCGTTTTTTACATTATTTTAAGTTTAAGTATTCATCCATCACTAAAAACTTTCATGATTTATCCAAAACTCTTTCGACTTTTTACAAAAACGCCTTTTCCGTAAAATTCTGGAGAAATTACAAACGTGGCATTATTGCTGTTTTGTCCAGAATAACTTTTATTTTCAACCGATGCAAGTGATATGCAACTCTTTTTCTTTTCTTTCTGGATCATCAAATAACATCATTTCCGAAAAAGAATCCTCTGATACGCGTACGAAGCACATAAAAAAAGAGAATATAAGTGCACACAAACCCACTCAAATCTCTTAAAAGGTAATCTTTAACCTCATTTTTCACCCCCAGATTTGAAAGCTGTCTGAATAAAGTCCGCCATAAGGACGAAAGCGACACTTTTATGATTTATGGCTTCGTGTACAGAAAGGATATTATTAATTTTCCTCCTCTTGGGTGACGGGTACAGTTAAGGAGGCCGTATCTTTTCGAGGAAGACTTCATTTCTCATCCATTTAGTGTGCGAACCGCTTTACCTGCGGAGTCAGCCACAGACGAGTGATGGTCAGAAATTGAATCGTTTGCAGGGGTGGACAGGCGTTCGGAATGCCCCCATAGACAAGAAGGGAAAATCAATTTCAGTTTTGGTGCGAAGGATTTTAAAGGGTGAAGTTGCTAGCTTGGCACTTCAGAAAGTTTGAAACAGTATTTTTCTTTTCTTTTCATTCTCTTCTCATTGAATTATATGCGTGGGCGTGAAATTTGAATTTGGCATTTCTTGTAATTTATGGAGGATTTTTTTGCTTATATTGCAATGGATTTTTTTTCAGCAATCTCATTTATGGTTTTAGTAGTGTAATGTACTGAGTAATGAAAATTTCAATTTGTGCCAGGAATTATGGTAATCTAGTAATTATTTCCATCCATTTATAAAATTCATTTATAATATAATAAAATATTAACAATGAATTTATGGATAATATAATAAAATATTAACAATAAAGCCATGTATAATATAATAAAATATTAACATGAAACTATGGACAATATAATAAAATATTAGCAATGAATCATATAAGTTATGAAATTCACTTTATTTTTTTTTTCTTTTTATTGCGCTTTTATTAACTTTACCTGTATGTTTGTTTGTAACTGACTCTTTGGGCTCGATTTTGCACTACTTTTATTTTAATTATTTAATTTAAACGTTAGTGACTTTTCAAGGACCGACGACAATGAAATATTTTGATAAGTGTATTATCTCATCATGATTAGTATCGCCAGGATTAGTGACTTTTAACTTCTGAAGAGCAATTTAACTTATGTAGATTGAAAGTACCTAAGACATTCGAGCCTACGTGTGACAGTGGCACAACGGTTAACGCGCCTGACTGCGGATCAGGAGATTCACTGCTCGAATCATGGCTGGCTCGACATATTCGCATTTAACCTTTGTTTTACTCACAATTAAATTATTGTAAGAACTATAGTTCCAGTCCTTGGTACCGGGACCTCATTTAAATAGTATAGTTTAAAATAACTAAAAAACACACTTTTTGAGTTAATCAAACTAAAAAGTAAAAAATAATTGGCACTTCAGAAAGTTTAAAATGTCATTTTTTTTCTTGTCATTCTCTTCTCATGGAATTTCGTGTATGTGTGCATGAAACTTGAATTTCATATTTCTTGTAATTTATGGGTTTTATTAATGGATTGTTTTAGAATTCTCATTTATTGTTTTATTAATGTGATGCACTGAGTAATAATAATTGTATTCAATTCTCACTATGAATTGTTAAAATCTAATAAATACTGTTAATACAAATATTTGATTCACTGATAAAATGGGCCGAGTGACTAAAGCCATGGCGCTCGGTATGACAAGTTTCAGGTTCAAATCAAGGCGGGCAATAATTTTTTTTTTCTTACAACCTTCTGGGAGGATTTCTTTTTGAGATTTCTGGGAGGATTATTATAAGCAATGATCTAAACTTACAGCATATCTGTCCATATAAAAGCGAAAAAAAATTTTTGCGAACATTCCTTTCTTATCATTTTATTAATATTGTTTTGTTGTTGTTGTTGTTTCTTATCCCACTTGGCTGGCCAAGCCCACGAGCCCATATGGATTCATGATTGAAGGGGAAGGAAGCAGCTTCTGTTGTGATGGAGCACCCGTAGGTAGAAGCCTGACTTTTGCTCCGTGACGCTCTTACACTCATAGAAGACCGGGACCTACGGCTTAAAGTGGATTCCGAACCACTACAAACATCCATGGCACCGCCGGGATTCGAACCCGAAACCTGTGGCACCGAGCGCCAGAGCGCTAGACACTCGGCTATTCAGGTCCCAAATTTGCCAACGGCACGCGGTGTTTCCAGGTGGTCACCCACCCAAGTACTGACCGCGCCCAATGATGCTTAACTTCGGTGATCTAACGAGAACCGGTATATTCAGCATGGTACGGCCGTTGGCTTTATCAATATTAAAACGTTTATTGTTATGATACTTTTATTTTTGTTTAAAATAGTTAATAACTCTTTTCTTCATGGACCTTATGATATAATAATTAGGAACCGCATACTCAACAAAGACTTAAAAGATTTAATATCTAGCCATGAATGCATTAAACATTTATATATGTGTATAGATTTCCATTTTATACCACTGAAATATGTAAACAATGCTTCCATAAAAGTAGTTTTACATATTTTGTGAAATTCAGCCTCATTAACTAAATTATTAAAAATCTATTTTATGTATGAATACAAATCACTCGCTCACTAATATCTGCAAAAGGCATTCTTGTTTAAGGTTGGTTATTTTTAGGCAGAACACAGCAAATTATTAAATGTTAAGCGTTGGCCCCTGGGAGTAATTTATCAAAATCAACTTGGCACGCGTTGGGTTAAATTCTTTAAAAGGCTACACACCGGTTTTCTAAAATGTGAATAGTTAATCATTTTAATATATTTCTGTTAAAGTGAATTGAGAAAGCAATTCTCAGTTATAATTGGAGTAATTACTACTTTGCAGAATTAATGAATTCACTTCCTCTCATGTTGTAACAACTGCAATTTTTGTCTAATTATAAACTATAACTGTAAACTCATTGTGTTTTAATAAATTGTGATTGATTTATTTTCGAATTTGCGTTTGTGTATTTTTAAAGTTGTGTAACAAATAGTTTCACCTTAATTTTATGCAAGTGGATTTGCTATATGAATTTGGTGAATGATTTGTATTTTCGAACTGGGAAGGTTAAATTAAAAATCTGGCAAATGATTTGGTTTATTTGGTTGTTTTGTTGCTCTACGGTTATTTTGTGCACACTTTTGTGCACAGTTTGACGTGGATTCTGATCCACTAACAAATATTCATGATACGGACATAATTCAAACCTGAAGCCTGTGGTACCAACGGCTAGAGCGTTAGCCAATTGGCCATCAGGCCACCATCTATGAAATTGAAGATGAACAAAAATTCTAATGTGTATGTTGGGGATAGCTAAGACAAATCCCTAGACCAGAAAGTCTTTTCCGTTGATCTCGAGGATGAGAAAGATGCAGGAGAAATGCCATCTGGAAGATTCAGTACCCATCATATTAATTTAAAATTGCTATGACAAAATACGGGTGTAATGCATTCTTCCGTGGTGCATTCTGGGCAACTCTGAAATTGCTATGTATATGTTCTGATAAATAGTGGCATCAGATAAAATAGCAGGCATTTGAAAACAATATCAAATGTCATTATCTATTGTTATTATTAATATATAATCACAAATTTTTATTATATTTAAATAATACTAAAATATCACATTTGTATGCATATTTTTTTCATATTTAATGCATATTTTTTTTGTAAACTACTTATTGTTACTTTTACCATCCATATACCTAAAAGTTTATAGTTTATTCAAAATATTTTTCAAATAAATTTTAAGGCTATATTTATTATTCTTTAGCACTATACTATAAATAAGTTTTTGTTGATAAATTGCGAGAAAAATCTTGATTTCTGCATTTTAATTTTAAAACAAACCTGATAAGAAGGTATTATTATCAGGAATATATGAAACATTATTACAAACAGAAATTAAATAAATAACAAGACTTACCAAAACAATAAAAAAAAGTGATTTTCACAATTCCATCGTTTTTCATTTTGATTTTTAAATTAATATATATCCGGTAATTTATATCTATTACAAGCATTTGAACTGTAGAATTTGAAACTAATTTTATGAAAAATATAGTCAAACATATTTTACAACACAAATGGAATCATTAAATATTTCATAAAACTAATTTAAATTAATTTTCGTTTGTGCTTCTAATAACGAATAAAAATACATGGTGCATTGTTTGCAATTCAGAAATTGCTATGTATGTATTCAGATAAACAGTGCCATCAGATAATTATAGCAGGTGTTTGGAAACAACAACAAATATTATCTTATACCATATGCTTTAACTATACTCTTAAACTATGCTTTATCTTTATATTTTTGTATACCTTATCTAAACATCACACATACATATTTACCAACAACACTTTACATATTTACCAACAAACTGATTGCTTTTACAAAGAACATGCAATTAATGTATTCCGTAATACTAATCTTATTTGTAATATTCATAAATTGTATCCATTGATGTAACTCAAACGGTTTAATGGCTCTACAATCATAGCCCATGAATCCTCGTGATACATTACATCCCTTCATGTTTGACGAATCAGAAGGACATTTCTATTAATCCATAACACATGAGCAGAGATGGTTAATGGGTTTCCGAAAGCATTTATTCCGGTATCAAATTGATAAAGAGGTTTTAACTCATGGAGGTCAAACTGTCTCGAGTATCATTAATTGTAATCAATCTAATCCGTGTAATGAGAGGCAATCGCACTGTTCCCACTCAAATGGTTCGATTGCAATTCTGTGGTGTAATGCTGAGATAGATTGGAATAATCTTCGCTATCCGAAATAGATAAGAAATAGTCGTCATAACTAATAAATATTTGTCTACTGTATATAAAAGTTTAGTCATGTTTATATCAGTATACACAGTGTTTCCTTGGTGATTTATTTTTAATATGGAATATTTAAAAACGCAATTTTGTATTTTTAGTACTCATAATTTCTGATTTATGTAACAGTCATCTGAAAGACTTCTTGAGGTAAAGGGACTTTTTTACTTAGAAATAAATATTTATTAAATAATTATAAATGTCCGATAATTGGACTTAAGGCCATATCAGAAGCCTTGATGGAGAATTAGACATAAAGCCTTGATGAACTCAAGAATGATTGGCTTTATATTTAATTGCTATCATGTATTATTTATTATCTGTGCAAAATTCTTAACTGATTGTTTAATAATTTTTTATTTGTTAGTTAATTCGCCTTTCGTATTCCCCTTGAACCCTCTTTCTGTCAAAATGTTAAGAGTACAAACATTTTCATTTTTTTATACAAAGTTTATGAGTAATCTTAATCTTATATTCATTTTCAAACAATATGTCATCAAAATCATCATCAATAGTACAACAGCCCAGGGTGGGCCAAGGCTTTCCTTTGAAGAAATTTCCTTGCATTCCTCTGGGTGACAATAGTTCTCCAATTCTTAACTTTTAGTACAGCAAAATCGTTTTCAACTACGTCTATCCATTGCAAATTAGGTCGTCCTCTTCTTCTTTGCCCTTGCGGCTTTGCAAAACGAGCCTTTTTTAAAGGGCTTAAATCATTCCTTCTAAATAGATGAGCAGCTCAGTTTAATTTATTGATCTAAATAAATGTTATAATATCTGGGTCTTTATAGCATTTATAAATTTCTGAGTTATACCTTCTTCTCCAACAATCACTTTCCGTAACACCTCCAAGAATAACCCTTAAAATCTTCTGCTCAAATATACCCAAATGGGCCTCATCAGATCTTGCCAATGTCCATATTTCAGAGCCGTAGACCAAAATAGCTTTAATAATTGTTTTATATAACAAGAATTTAGTTTTTCTGCATATGAATTGTGATTTAAACAGATTTCTTAACCCATAAAAGGTCTTATTGGCAGATACAATTATGTTTTATATTTCAGGTAAAATATTATGACAATTAATTTCTGAGCTTAAGAATTTAAAACGAAGTACAGATTCAAAAGTATCAAACAATATATTATTTAAATTTAAATTGTTGAATGATACCGAGACCAACGAATTAATTTTCACTGTAATAATTTAAAAAAATCTAATATTATTTGTAATAGAAGTTTACAGTAACTTTTTTTTAGAATTAGTTAGTGTTTCATACAAATCCTCCAGACGTGCTGCTTCATACAAATCCTCCAAAATCCAATAATTTTTGTTTTGGAAGATCTTGTTTTAGGTACAATGATGTGGTTTGTGTAGTAGTAGTAGTAGTTAATATTTTAGTGTAATATAAAAAAAAATAAAATAGGTTATTGAAACTAAATAATATTTCAGAGGTTACAAAAATAATCTAACATCTTAATAAGTTGGAAATAAAGTGTTTCAAATTTCATAACAAAATTAATTTTTATTTTTTGTAGGAATTAAAAACAAGACAACTGCGAGAAATCGAAATGATAAAAATGTCTTATGGTGTAATAATTAACAGCCAGATTTCCATACTAACTAAAATACTATCAAAATTAAAGCTACTTTCATCTAAGTAATTGAAACATTTTTATTACGTTTTCATGAAATATGCAGCAGTAAATGAAAAATGCAAATCTTTCTTTTCAAAAGGACAATTACAAAGTCTTTTGAACTAATTTTTATTCTTTTTAACAAGAATCTACGATTTAACCATTAACTGATTGTGATACCTTAACAAAGCATGTAGTCCAGAAACTCTTTTTACTGGTTACCCAAATGACAATTGATTTCTCTATTACTGTGAATAACGAGCTACAAAACAAAGAAGGGTGTGACATTCCACAAATACTTCTCTAATTCCCTCTGCATTCAACTCTCTTTCTCTCTTTTGATCCTGGAAAATTTAGTCATCAATCTTCATTTGGCGAGGGAACCCTTCAACCGAATGGCCCAGCACTACAATGGACCTTATGCTTAACTATTTTTTTTTCCTTCTTCATAACCAATTTCTTAATGCAATATGAAGTGGATGAATCATGTCTGGGTTTGCCTAGTTTTGTGCCATCTTCACTTTTTGGAAGTATTCCAGTTTTTGTCGTGTTTTTTTATACTGCAGTACTTGATTTAAGTGGGACATGATAGTACCTACTTTTTTCTCTTCAGGTGACCTTTGGCAATCAAATTGGTACTAATTTTCAACATAAAAATAATATTACCAGTTACTAAAGATTGGCTAAAAATTCGATAAATAATATAAAATAAAAGATACATGAGTTAGATCAATAATAAACTATTATTATTAATTTAAAAACGTCAAAAATCTGGCAATTGTTCAATTGCATGAATTGGTTATAATGTTTTGGTAAAATCATTATAATCACAATTGGTTGGCATACAAATGATGTCTTTTCATTATTACTTTTTTCGAAATCTACTCATAAAACAAACAAATTTGTATTTAATGAAACTCCTTGGCTACAAGATAGCCGCAAGCCTCTATCAGGGAAAAACATTAGCTACTACTAATAAAAGAAAAATTTATATCTTTAAATCTGTAAGGACCATCAGTATATTTGTGATATATAGATATAATCTTGTGGTTTCTCTTTTAAGAAATCATAGCTCTCTGGAAATGGTTCTATATATTTCAATAAAAAATCATCGTCTCCGTTCTTAAAATTCAATCAGGCTGTGTATATATGTCAAAGTTAACATTGAATATGCCACCGTCAGTCATATCTTCTCACGGTTAAGCTTATTTAAAGATCATATTTTAATTTTTTTTTTGAAGTAAGTGTAATCTAATCTATATAAAAAAAACATATAAAAAATATATATAAAAAAACAATTAGTAAAATGCATAACAACAACCAAAATAAATGTTAATATTTAATTATTTTGTTCTTTTCATTCAATTTTTTTGGGGGTATGATTCATACCTCTTATCTACCATTAGAGGCATTTTCATTTTATATCAATTTTGTAAAATGGATGGATCAATTTTATAAACAGATCAATTTTATAAAATTCTAGGATGTCGATGAGCTTTTTTTATTTCATTTTTTCAAATGATTCGTTTCTTTTTTAGAAATGACTTTAAGGGACAAATAGTACTTTTAATTGAACTACTGCAAACCACCTAACACCTAAAGTTATGACATACCTCGTTTTAACTGACAAGGAAATTAATTGGCAAGTTTGTATTTTATCAATGTATTTTACTACTAGAAGAATTCATTAAAAATTCTCTTTAAATTTATTTGATTCTGGGAATTAATGACATCTTTATTTTTATTCGTAACACTTTGCTAGGAATAAACACAGACGCCTGCCCAATAATTGCTTGTGATTCCGTTTTTCCATGTTTTTCAGTAAATTTAATAAAAAAAATTCGATATGTAATTAAAGTAAGAGAATTATTATTTACATTTTCTTATTTACAAGAAAAGTCTGGATAATTTAAAGTAAATTTCAGAACAGCATGCCTTAACAAATTTATTATCTTTCTATTAATGTTTTTTCTAATCTTCAAAAAGTAAAACTTGCAAATTTTATTTAGTAATCTGATTTTGTTGCTTATTTTATCTTAAAATGCCACCAATCAATACAAAATTGAATTCAATGAAATAAAAAAGGAGAACTTAAGTCAACTTATGTTTGTGAAGTTACTTTTTATGTTTTTTTTTTCTAAGTACAGTATTGATAAATAATCCTAATCGGAATCTCTTTAATAGAGAAAATTTTAACTTCTGCAAAAATTATATAAATTATTCAAACAACAGTTACGAAAATATCAAAATATTTAGCAATTTACTTTTCAATATTTTTTTGCCATACATAATAAAGTGTAAACATAAATAAAATAAATATCATATGGAAGAGAGTTCTTTTTTTTTCCCTCAATCTGGTCATACGTCACAATGCATCTATGTAACCTTTGGTCTTGATAAGTTTGTGTATCCTGACCTTGATGATTCATGATTTGACAGCTGATTTATCACCCAGCATTGCCCAGCTTCAGTGAATATTTTTCAGTGTTTACTTGGGAAAATTTAGCAAAAAAAAAAAAAAAAAAAATTGCTTTGAAATCCAACGTAAATATTATAAATGCTTAAAAGTCTTTATTTAAATCAAATATAAATTATTCATATAAACTGGCAAGTGAATCTTAATTTATAAAATAAGTGTTTTTGTTTATTTCTAATTAATATAATCCATATCAAACGATTAAAGCAGAAACAACGCTCACAAATATTTAATTTTTTTCATTAAAGCAAAATAAAAAGTAAACATAAATTAGAAAGAATTTTAGATTGAAAAAATAAATGTGATATTACATTTGAACGAGTAGAAAAATAAGAATACAATCACAAAAAAGAGAAAACAATCTAAAAAAAAAAAAAAAAAAGGAGAATACAATCATAAAAAAATTAATCATTTTATTTTCAAGAGATTGTTTTAAACAATTTTTAATCTCGTTCACTCAAATAATTATGAATTATTTATTAATGAAATAATCACAGAATACAAATTATATTAAATACGAATTAGGAATAACAAAGGTAATTAATAACGCTAGCGTAATTATGTAGTCATTTTCCATACATAATATTTTGAAAATGATTTTTCAGCTAAATAACTAGAAAATGCTATCTTGCAATAAAAAATAAGAAATATTTATAATAAAAATAAGATTTATTCAATTAAAAAATTAAAAAGCAAGTATAAATAGAAATTAGAATGAAAAATAAATTTTAAGCTTATATAATAAAAAATGTAACTAACAAAAGTATTATAAAAGCACAGAAATACTTTTTTTTTTAAATTTCAAGAGAATATTTTAAATAATTCTTAATCTTGCTCATTCAAATGACAATTATTTACTATTTACACTGAAAAAAAATCAAAGAATAACAGAAGATTAAATACAAATTAAGAATCACAAAAGTAAATACGAACATTCATTTCCCATTCGTAATTTTTTACAAATAACTTGTGATTTGTATACCTATAAAGCGCAAATTGACTATAAAAATTAATATTTTATTTAATTAAAAAATAATAAGACTTTTTTCCCAGGACCTTTGAAGATAAAAAAATTATATATTTAATGAAAAAATTGAAGTACGTTAACTTACTTGTTATTTATAATTCTAAGTATTATAATTTTAAAAATATATATATATACTCATTGGGATATGTAAACTCATAGGCATCTTGATTTTTATATAGAGATTAATTTGGAATTATAGGTCCCCAGTGTTTAAAGACAATAATACAGTTAACAATATTAATGCATTCTTAAATGCATCCTATTATTCCGCAATAATGTGAACAATAAAAGTTATCAGTAGAACTACACTCTAAATACTCCTCAGTATTAGTCCTAGACTCTTTACACTCCTCAGTACTGATGTTGAAACATAATGAATAAAAAGTAGTTGAACATAAAAATTCACATAATCGATAGACCTATTAAGGAAAAGAAAATGTTAAAAAATGAAGACAAAGCATTCAAATCTATTTTATTTAATATCTAACGTTATTAAATGATGATAGACTTTTACATGTTTTGACATGCTATTGATGATAATGATAATGCACCAACTTTGCTACAGCTCGCCAGTAACATCCCAGAAATATACTATGATAAACAGACATTCATGGTAACATGTTGTAACATGTTTAAAGTAACACGAGCGAAGTGTTTTCTGGCGTTATATTGCCGAACAATGACTCTAGGGATCTGATAAATGGCCCTACCGCTGGGAAAATGATTCAATCAAAGTGTCAAACAATTAAAATGAAGTTTAGAGCCCATCATATATGATGTCACACTTCATACATCTTACACACCATAATTCCAGGTTTGGAATCAGTGTAATGTGCTCTAGTAAAGGTCTGTTCATGAATTAGTCATATGGTCTTCATACCAATTTCCGGTCTTCAAGCTAATCTCTCTATCATTGCATCCGAGAGCTTATGATAACACGTCTCCATTTGAAACTCCCTTGCTGTCTTGCTCTGCATCATGCTAGTGTGGTATCATGATGTCAATTAAACACCAATAGCCAGATATCCATATAGCACTCCAATTTCATGTAAATTAATTGTTGTGAAGTGAACATGTTGTGTTGTGAAGATGTCTTTTAATTGTTTGTGACGCCATTTTTGAACATACTAAACTTGGAATGTGATACCTAATTTCGTTCTTCGTTGTTGTTCGAGTCAAACTCCTAATGAGATGATCGGTTCATGCTGATGAGTTTCCACTTTTTTTGTGTGATTCGAGTTCATCGCTGTAGTCTCAACCACTAAGAAACATCGTGTTGACATTCCGGCTAAGTAACGTTGTGATCCTTCAGAATATTAAAACAACATATTCATTCTAGTACTCTCAAGTTGTAACAAGTGATGATAGTTCAAATGACAGGGAATCCGAAGAGTTGCACACATTTTCCACGTTTTTAATTGGTTAAAAATTTTTACTTATATCGCTGAAGCGTTTTTCCATTTTCGATTAGATAAGAGCTAGGAATTTTGATCATGTGGAACTATATAAAACTAATATGAAACCCTATATTAAGCTTTAATAATTTGCATATCTTTCATGAGTCTACCGATCTACTGCCAAAAATCTATTGCATTTCCTTCTTGCTGTTGCAATTTAAATATTAAGGAGTATGTTAATTTCTATACCAGTATCATAACTTCTTAACAAATCTCTTTAAACTTCACTCTTGCATTAACATTGATAAACATTATTACTCGAATAAAATTATATTCTGATACTTATAATGTTAAATCTGTATAAATATATAAATCAAATATATATTTTATTCACGAAATTATACACGCTATAATTCTCATTACTATTATTTTATCACCAAAATTATGTACGGAATTTAACTTATTGACTATTTAATTAGCTCATGATTTACAAGTTTCCTTAACTTTTATGCCTCGTCATTTTAATTAGGTATCTTTCAAAACATGGGCTGCACATACACGTTATTTATTTAACTGTTTGTAAGATTTGGACATTTTACGAAATAATTTCCAAGAATATTCTCACAATATTTGAGTCAATATTAAGATTGCAGGAGTTAGCAAACGAATTTCGTTGGTGAAATCAAAATTCTGCAGGTATTAGATTCAGACATCACATCAAATATTCATCCAAATGAAAAGTTTTGATGAAATGTATAATTATGTCCATATATCGCATAAATTATTCCTGAGAAGGCTTAAGTTATTCGCTGAAAATATATTCTCTCTTGTGTATTATGCTACAGATTTCTTTTTAAAAATTATTAAATTTATCCTACGTACATTTGTAAAGTTTTTATGAAACACAAAAAAACATAGATATTTAATACAGATAAACTTTGCTATGACATCTGTTTAACGTCGTTTTTTAAAGTTTTACTAAACTAAATAAAAAATTGTTCGTTAAACCTTTTTCTCTTATAGCAATCGTATTTAAATTCCGATACCATTTATAAGCTTCTTGACCTTTCGTTAACTATGAATGAATTTTTTTTCCCATTCTACATTTTAAAACTCACTTATAGAAATAGTTTTCTCTTATATAATGGACGGAAAGTGTTTGTGAATCAGAATATAATTACATTAAAGTAGTAGGCCTAAATTGACCAAAAGTCACTTATTGGTCATCGAAGAAAGCTGTAGAGTTCTGGAACAATTACGCAAAGTGTTCGAAATATTAAGCCTACTAGAGAGTAATCTTGTTCAACTAATTTTCCCACATTGCACTGTGCTTCTTAACTTTCCTGTCACCCCCCCTTCCCCCCCCTCCCCCCATTTTTTTCTTTAGGAAAACAATTATTGAATATTATCCTTCAAATCTACTTTTTTTAAGAAATCAAGCAGAAAATATAGTAAAATACTTAAATTATAGACATCAAATTAATATAGTGTGTACATAATATGTAAATAAAAGTGTTGTGTTATATACTTTGAAAATCAACATATGATCGTTACTTTAATTTTTAGTATTACATTCTCAAGAAGTTATTACACGACATATTATTGCTGATTTAAGCTGGACTCATCGACACTGAGCGACACGCTCGCCAGCCAATAAGTGCTAGCTGGTTAAGACCTGTCGATTATGACTTGTATTTTGTTTACCTAGGAAATATTGTTACAGTCTGGTACACACGAGTTGAAACATGTACGAATAGTTTTTCTAAGCGTTCTTCTATTTTCTTTTTTATTTCACTGCCTTCTAATTATTACTAAACACAACCTCCAAATGCACCTGAGGTTACTATCACATTTTCAATCGTTCCACTGCTCCCCAAGGATAGTACACTTTGGAAACCAGTATTACCTTTAAAATTGCCATAATATCTTCGAAACTCTGTGAAATTCCTTTATTAATCATCAAGCCCTATACTTCATCCTGAAAATTACTTCTACACATGTGCATTCAATTCTGCACAAATCCATCCTTCCTGTCTAAAGTGAACTTTTGCATCTTTATTAAGAACTTATCTTAATAGATGAAGTCATTTCAACGTCACTACCGTTCAGCAGGATTTACACCAGATTCCCTTCAATTCCTTTGGATTTTTGTCACCACTTCCTTTGCCAATTTAAAAGTTTTATATTTTTTGTTCTTTCATTTTTTTCATTCTCTTAATTTAATTATTTCCTTTTAATTATGTAGCGCCTCCTACTTTCATGCTACATTTCAAGAAACTGAGTGGATGTATACCATGCACACATGAATTTAACCCTCCCATAAAATCATAAGTGATACTATATTAGAAAAATATATTAGAACCAGCAATATATTAGAAAAAAAATAATATAGTAGTATCTGTAAAATATAATAGAAAAAAGATGTAACAATAGTAGTAATATAGTATATAGTAGAGTAATATAGTATATAGTAGAAAAAATGACTTATAAATCTCTTTTTTATTATTAAATAATCCTGAAACAAGTTCTGTTACTTTAACATCATATTTTGATAAGTTTTATGCTAACTATCATCTTATGTACATATAAAAAACTTATTTCAATGTAATTTCTTCTATTATTACGTTTCTATAACTACCTCATATTAATTTATTATAATTTTCTTCCAATATAATTTCCTGAAGTATATGTTGTAATTAAAGTAACTCATTATTAACTCAACTCAACTAAAAAAATTACTTAGTGCCCTGTGCATTTTACCGAGAAGTTGTAAATGTATTTATAAAAAGCTAAATAAATATATTTTATGTTTTATTTTTTCTCTGGAAAAAACAATTTAGTAACTCTATTGTGCTATTTATAACTGCTTTTTAAAATTCAATGCAAAATGTGCAGCACTTTTTTAACAATTTGTTTTAAAGTTATGTCATATTTTCGTTACATCAATTCCAGATAATGAGAAAATGAAGAACTAGAATAAATGATAAACAGTACGTAAAAATATTCATAATAATTCAGAACGCCTTCTGTCTGAAAATATTTTTAAATTATAACTGTCTTCAATTTTTAATCTCATTCGGTAACATGTTTATTGTCATTCTCTTTTCAAATGATGCACGAATAATAACAGATCGATTTTTTAAAAGGAACAGATGTTTTGAAGCAGATGTTTACTTTAATAAGATTTTCCCCAAATTAATTCTTTTCCGGATGACTCAGTGTCAATAGAGTCTTATTTCTCCGGCATTATTTATTTTGCTAATTATATTGGAATCTCTTTTCGTCAAAAATTCTCATATTATGTTTGAAGGCGAAATATTATGCTGATTGGATATTTTAGTTTCTTTAGATATTATCATAATTATATTTATTATCATTGGTTGTATGGAGAGATATTCGTTTAATTTATTAAAATATGAATTATGAATGTTATTTAGACTTAAAAGGACAACTAAATCAAATGCAAGATTAAAAACATTGAGAATCTATTAAGTAAGAGACATTCGGTAAAATATAATTAAAACATCAAAGTTTGATCCACTAACGTTAAAGATGAAATATTAGATTTTTCGTATGATTTGTTTATAGTATTTTATCCCTAAATAAATACAAAATATATATATTTCAATTTATTTCATTTTTTCACATTTAATTACAAGGAGAATACTGTTAATAGGTATTTCGTATATTGAAATTTCTGTTATTCTGTTATTCAATTTTTATTATTTTTTATATTTCTATTCCTTGAATATTTTAATTCCTTGAAATATTATTTAATTCTTTGAAATTTTTTCAAAGTAGAATAATTTTTAATTGGTTTAAATGCTTTTTTAATTTATATGTTTACATGTCAGCAGAACTTACTAACCATTTTAAAAAGTGATCCCAATTAAAGTGGTGAATTTTCATTACTGTCGTCAATGCTATTTTGAACAACCATAATGGAGGAGGAAATTCTGAACTTGCAACGGTTTTTTGTAACTCAATAGTGCCTTCCAGCCTATGGATTTAGGGTGCTCATCCCTGTCAGCTCGAATTTGCGAAGCTCTGTTCGGAGCTGTCTTATTTAGAATAGCGCTCTAACAGTCAAGTTAAATTTTTATAATTTTTTTTCTACAAAATTGTTTTCCCTTTAAACCTTTCCATGATTTTACGTGTGTAACTTATGAAATTAATATTTAAAGAAAAAAAAAAGACACAGATACTTGAATTTATTGATGACAAAAATATTCAATAACATTGTTGAAAATCAAAAGAAAATGCCCTTGACAGAAAAGTACGAAAAAAATCGATTATTTGTCATTTATTTTATACCTAATCGCTCGAACGGCTGCTAATAATAAAAAATAAAAGAAAAAAGAAAAACTTTTGCCGACCTATTTTCAAGAAAAACTTCCACTATAATGTAGAGTCAGCAGTTTCCATCACCTTCAATTACGAAATAAACTCTTACTCTCTACTAATAAAAAAAAAAAAGAAAAACCCTAACGAAAAAAAAAAAAAAAAAAAAAAGAAAAGAGAAAAAATAGAAAGAAAGAGAGAAAAAAAAAAATCCACCTCTGACATTACGAGCCGTCCGCTTGCTTGTCACAACATAAGCCGTCTAAGCAGCTGCTATGTTATGAAACCGAGTTGGGGAAAACACAAACACCAAATAAAGAGTACATTGGCGAGAGAGGATCAGTTTATAGTCGCCATTCCAAACCACTAACAAACATCCATGCCACTGCAGGATTCGAACCTGAAGCCTGTATAACCAACGGCCAGAACACTTGCCTATTAGCCATCAGGACATAGCTTTGTTCGGGGATGTCTAATTTAGAATAACAATGTATTAACATTCATATTAAATTATTATTAATTTTTTTTGGTTACAAAAATGGCCTTCTCTTTTCACCTTGCCATGATTTTACATGAGAAACGTATATAATTAATATTTAAAGAAAAAAAATCACAAGTACTGGAATTTATTGATGACAAAAATATTCAATAACATGATTGAAAATCAAAAGAAAGTGCCCTTAAAAGAAAAGAACGAAAGAAAAGAAAATAAAAGTACGAAAAAATCGATGATTTGTCATTTATTTTATACCTAATCGATCGAACTGCTACTAATGAAAAAAATAAAAATAAAAAAATATTTGCTGACCTATTTTTAAGAAAAACTCCCACTATAATTATAATGTAGTCAGTAGTTTCCATCACCTTCAATTACGAAATAAACTCTCACTCTCTACTAATAAAAAAAAAGAAAAGAAAAAGAAAGCAGTAACGGAAAAAAAAGAGAGCATCGTGCTTTTTGAACAGAATAGTGTATTCCAGCCTACAGATTTAGGGTGCTACTCCCCGGGAATAGAAACTTGCAGTTCGAATTTGCCACGCTTTGTTCGGAGCTGTCTAATTTAGAATAGCGCTCTGACAATGAAGTTAAATTTTATTTTTTTTTCTACAAAATTGTCTTCCATTTTTCACCTTGCCATGAGTTTACATGAGAAATATATGTAATTAATATTTAAAGGACACATACTTGAATTTATTGATGACAAAAATATTCAATAACATAGTTGAAAATCAAAAGAAAGTGCCCTTAAAAGAAAAGAACGAAAAAATCGATGATTTTTCATTTATTTTATACCTAATCGATCGAACTGCTACTAATAATAAAAAATAAAAATAAAAAAAACTTGCCGACCTATTTTGAAGAAAAACTCCCACTATAATGTACAGTCAGCAGTTTCCATCACCTTCAATTACGAAATAAACTCTCCCTCTACTAATAAAAAAAAATAAAAGAAAAAACACTAACGGAAAAAAAAAAAAGAGAGAAAGAAAGAGCCAGAGAGGAAAAAAAAATCAACCTCTGACATTACGAGCCGTCCGCTTGCTTGTCACAACATAAGCCGTCTAAGCAGCTGCTATGTTATGAAACCGAGTTGGGGAAAACACAAACACCAAATAAAAAGTGCATTGGCGAGAGAGGATCGGTTTATAGTCGCCAATGTTTTCTCACGCTGTGCCAGTCTTTCGGTACTGTATCGAGTTGCAGTTTAGAAAAGGGTACACGGCTTAGTGGCATACATGTTCTTTTTTTTTTTTTTTTTTTTTTTTTGTTCTATTTCGTTCCATCATTTCCCGCCTTTTGATATCTATCGTTTAAATGACATTCCACGCATGAGTGATTTTATTCGGGATGAGTTATCGTGTTGTGATAGTTAGGCTCTGATAGGTGTGAAAAGCAAAGATAAATTCATTAGACACGTTCGAAATGACGTTAGAAGTTCTCTCGCCAATTATTCTCTTTCAGTGGAGATAAAAAAAAAATGTTAAGAAAGACGAGGGCATGTCAAAATGTGAATGTTTTGTGTATTTATTCTTAATGAAGTCCTGAGGATGATATATGAAGTATTTTTTAGGCTTTTTACTGACAGAGCTGTCTATTTAGAATGAAAATTTTTCTTGGCGATATTTAGTTTATTTATTAAAATAATATTTGCTTTCCAAATATAATTTTTAAACAAGGAAATGCATTCTATATTTATTCATTAGTTTCTTACTCTTATGTTACAGGAAAATGGAAAAATGTTACATTCAGCTAATACTCTTATAAAATTTTAAATTTCATCATTGTTTTATTTTCATTTCTTTGATTAAATGTGGTACGTATAGTTTTAATTCAGTTTTGGGAAAATTAATAAATAGAATATGTGAACTTAATAATAGAATAGAATATGTGAACAAATAGAATATGTCAATATATATAAATAGAATATGTGAATATGTGAACTCTATTTATTAATTTTGTGAAAATTAATATATAGAATATGTGCGTGTACTAATATTTACATGTCTCTTATTTTTTTTATGAAATTCAATGGATAATATTACGAAATTATTTTATATATCTACTCGTTTCTTTAATGGAGCTCTAAACATCGATTTAAAATCATCTTAGTGATAGATAATTTATTTACAAAAATGTTTATCTCTTATAAATATGTAAATTTAGATAATATTATTAATTTATCGAAATTATAATAATTATCTAAATATTATAAATCATCCAATATAAATTTAGATAATTTAATTATTCTTTATGACTTACATGGATAATAATTCGAAATTATTTTATATATCAACTTGATTTTTAATGAAGCTCTACAATTCGATTTAAAATCCGTCTTCGTGATAGATAATTTATTTACAATTATAGTTATCTTTCGTAAATATATAAATTTAGATAATATTATTAATTTATCGAAATTATAATATTATCTAAATGTTATAAATTATCCAGTATAAATTTAGAAAATATATTATTAGACATTTTTAACGTATTTATTGTTTTTTTATTTTTAATAATGATTTCATAATTTTGAATTAAAAATCATTATTGAGTGAGTATTTTTTTACTAAAATATTAATTAGTTCTAAGCATAAATGTAATAAAATGAATTTACTACAGCAAAATTAATTGTTGATTATCTCCGCAGGAAACTGTTTTTCAATTATTATTTATTCTATTTCTCAAATTCCCTTTTAAAAATTTATGAAAAAGGTTTTCATGTTATTTTCAATTTATGACTTAGTTGAAAGATTGTTAGTTAAAAAATTAAAAATGAACTAGATATGTTAAAACATAAAAACATTTGATCATTTGCCCTTTTTCCTTAATAAAGTTTTAAAGATTTAAAATCGTTCTTGTTGATATCTATTTTTTATTAAAAAAATTCCTTTGAATAAATAAAAGTTTTGTGCAAACTTAAATAATTGTAAATTGATTAAACTGAAAATTAACAAATAATTACTTATAATAAGTCTTTTATTAAGTTACACAGGAATATCCCATGGACAGTTATTTAGCAATATTTCAAATTCATATAATTATCAACTATTCTTTTAATTATTTATACATTTGTAATGCAACAATTAAAAAAAAATAAATACACAAAAGAATTAAAATATGAAAAAACCCTAATAGATGCTTCGCAATTTTAAGAGTAAGGAGAAATTCGGCGAATAAATGTAATGCTACTATTCCGAGTTAATTTTTCCTGTAGTTAATTTAATAAATTTATTTATTTATAAATAAATCTATTTATCAACAAAAATAGAAAATTATTTCATAGTATATGCTAAATATTTTTAGTGTTTCTTTTTTTAATTATTACTAGATTGCATGAATGAATTTTAAATTTAGTTCGATGAAATTTCATCAACTTAAACATATTAAACTTTCCATTACATTTGTTATTTATGGAAATATGCACAAAAAATAATTATGAATTTAAATATTTTGGTACTATATTTTTTTTTCTTATTCATTTTTTTGCTCTTGCAAATTTAATTTTAAACATATCACCTTTTATATTTTCTTTCTCATGCCTTGCAAAAAACAAATTGCGATAAATAAACTTTTAATTTAAAAGAAAGCAAAAAAATTGTTTAAAAAAAATGTGCATAAGTCAGTTAAATTTAGAAAAGTTTAAACCCTGGGTGGGCAAAGTTAAGTATTAAAAATAAAAGGTCATAGTAAAACATTCTCGCCATTCAATTTCGTAAAACAGACTGCTAAAAAATTTTTACGGGGTGAAAAAAAAAAGTTATATGTCTGAAACGTGATCCAAACTCCAGCTATATTTAAAAACTTTTTCCTGCTTGGCTCTTTTAATCAACGAATTTTGCTTGCTGTTCTAGTTTACTTTCTAAGAGGTCAAAATTTCATTACCCCCTGCTGCAATATTCTAAAAGAAACCTTTCAGTACAGGAGCAGAAATTGCACTGACAAAGAAAAAAAAAAGGCAAGCACTTAAGACTTACTTGTAATTTAATAAGATGATAATAAACTTTTTTTTTCAACCCTGGTCTTGTAATTCATTAGATTAAATCTGAATTAATGACTTAAGATCAATAAAAAGCGGACTGTATTATTTTAATTTGGAGTTTTTGTCTGTTTTCGTGAAACAAAAAAAATCAAGGTAAAAATATACATATAAAGCCAAAGGGCGTCATTATCTATAAAATTGCACAAAAAGAACCCGGATTTATATTTATTAACACAAGGACATTTAATTAAAATAGAATATGCATAGACTTATTAAGTCAAACAGACAAATGCACACCTTTAATTATGGTAGAAATATAACTTGAGGATTATTTAACATACACAGGACGCTTAAAAGATTTAACTGTCTTAGTAAAAAAATTCAATACAACATAAACA
This sequence comes from Caerostris darwini, assembly GCA_021605075.1. Lineage (NCBI taxonomy): Eukaryota > Metazoa > Arthropoda > Arachnida > Araneae > Araneidae > Caerostris > Caerostris darwini. The sequence continues at coordinate 1,032,695 of BPLQ01009016.1, forward strand.
TGGTTTGTAAAATCTAAGGAAGAAGATTTGAATTTTTTTTTTAATCTTATCTACTATTGTTTTATGAGTCCATCTTTTCGAGAACATCAAGTCAATCTTTATTGGAGAATATCAAAAAAGTATTTCAATTCTCGAATAATTTTATGATGCATTATTCGGAGAACATCAAGTCAATCTTTATGGAAGAATATCAAGCCAATCTTTATTGAAGAATATCAAAAAAGTATTCAAATTCTTGAATTATTTTATGATGCATCATTTAAAGAACATCAAGTCAATCTTTTTGGAAGAAAATCAAGCCAATCTTTAACGGAAAATATCAAAAAAGTATTCGAATTTTCGAACTGCTATACGAGTGCATCTTTTAGAGAACATCAAGTCAATCTTCATTGGAGAATATCAAGCCAATCTTTATGGCAGAATATCAAAAAAGTATTCAAATTCTCGAATTATTTAATGATGCATCTTTAGGAGAACATCATGTCAATCTTTATTGGATAATGTCAAATTAATCTTTATCAGAGAATATCAAGCGAATCTTTAACGGAAAATACCAAAAAAGTATTCAAATTCTCGAATTGTTTTACGAATGCATCTTTTGAAGAATATCAAGCCAATATTTATTGGAGAGTATCAAGCCAATCTTTATTGGAGAATATCAAGCCAATCTTTAGCGATTATTATCAAGAATATATTTCAATTCTCACCATGGTTTTGGTATTATGCTTATGTCAAAAAAATGAATATAGTTATTTACAATACGTTCTTTAAAAGATGGAAATTTTCCTTCTATAGTAAAGTAGTTCTGAGAACATTGTCGCAAGGTGTACATAACTGTGGTGATTGGGTTGCCAAGCTCTAAAGCTTATCGATTTCCTTGGACTTCAACTAATGCTTAATATTGATAAAGACTAAACATTGAAAGAATCTTGAACATTTGAAAATAGAAACATTAGTTTTTTCTTCCTTTACAAATGTTATAAACAGTACTTTTCTATCTTTTGTGCTTTGAAAGAAGACAAGTCTTTCCAACCTTCATTTAATATTTTTATATATATTTCATATGTATTATTATTAAAAAGGTAATTAAAAGTAAAAAAATAATAATTTTGATGCCTTGCATTTATTAAAAAACTCTTATCTCAGACTGATGGCCAATTGGCTGGCGCTCTGATTGATGGTATCATAGGATTCATGTTCAAATTCTGGCGATGGCAGGGATGTGTTTAGTGGTTTGTAATCCTCGTTAAACTGTAGATCCCGGATTAATTGCCCAAAGCGTACAGGAAATTACCATAGAGTAACTAACCAAACCAAATAATTATTGCCGTAATTAGTTTTTTTTTTTTTTTAGTACGCCAGATGGCAAATTATTGTTATTGAAGCAATAGTTACTTTTATTATTAATGTGATAAGTTTTCTTCTAATATTTTTCTTAAAGTTTTTTATGGTCACCAAGAGAGTCCGTCATTTTATCGCGTTTGTCTGAAATTTTAAAAAATTACTTTTTATAACATATAAATGGAAAAATAACTGATCAGATTCGAGAAATCGAGGTTTCATAGATTACCTATTTGTACGAGGTTAAGATTACCTATTTGAATATAATACTTTTAATAAATATATAATCATCAAAAATCTTTGATGAACCGTAGGAATTTGAGTTAATGTGAGAATCTTTGACATAATTTCCTTTTTGCGACAAAGGCTATTAGTTCAAATTCAAGTCATTTCGATTGGTATAAAAAAAATTAAAAAATCGATACAATTTTATAATTTTTATTTCTGTAACTTAACAACAAAAACAATTAAAACCCTAAATCAAATCATTTCAGACATTTGAGACTTCTAAGACTAGATAGACGTATCTCCCATATAAAAAAAACGATTGTTCACTGTTTTTGAAAAGAACCGTATAAATTCAAAAGACACTTGTATTATATTTAGTGTACTCTTTTGAAAATAAATATCTCGCTACCTCTTTTGAATGCTCTTTATCAATAAGACAAAAAGCAGTGTCTTTTAAAAAATACGAGATGTGCAATATATCATTATGAAAAATGTCCTGTCTTCTAATGCTACTTCTTAAATATGAGGATCTGGTGCTTTGAATCAGCATGATAGAAAGCAGCATCTTGAGATTTTTATTCACTGGTAATTCTATATATCTTTGGTGGAAGATCCAGAATTGTTTGAATTATTTTATAAAGATAAGCTAGCAAGTAAAACAAAGCGATCTTTATAGTTAGTGATTTTATTGATAATGTTTTGATTGTCCTAGGTTTCATGCTCTTATAAATGGCATATTTGTTCAAGTATTTTTTATCATGAGAAATTCTTTCCTTTCCTGATCAAATTACTGAATAAAATAAAAACAAATTCGTATTTCTTTTTGTTATTACATGATATGACTAGTGAAATCGTCTTTGTTTGTGATCATTGTCATTTTGTTGCTGTTTGAAATAAGAGTTGTAGCAAATTAATTTAAAATACATAACAGATAAAAAGAATTGAAAAATCAGACAATAAACTAGATATATCATATTTTTTTTATAATTTACATTGGAAATATGTTTTCAGCGTTGTTAAACATTTTTATTTAATATTTAACTACACATTTTAAAACAAATTCAGAATATTTTGTTATTTGTCACATTATTTTATAAAATAACTGAAACATTTTTATTTTGAAACTCAAGAGAATTAAAAAAGTTTAATGTAATATTTTTGTGATTATTAAAGTTGTTTTACATAAATTCTCATTAAATATTTTTTATTAATTTGTTCTATTCTATAGTTTCTTCTAGTTTTTTAAAAATTTTATCCGTAAAATTTCATTAGTGAGGCCAATATTTATTTTCATTTTTATACAATGTTCATTTTTATACAATGTTGTCCTGGTGATTTTCATTTCAGTTTGATTCCCTCTTTCTGAAAGGATTTTATCTGTATTATATAGGTTTAATACCATATGTATATTGTATAGGTATTATATATAGAACCATATGTATATTGCATAGGTATTGTATAGGTATAGTACCATGTGTATATTGCATAGGTAGTGTATAGGTATAGTACCATATGTATATTGCTAGGTATTGTATAGTTATAGTATTATATGTTTATTGATTAGGTAATGTATAATTATAGTATCATATGTTTATTGCATAGGTAATGTATAGGTATAGTACCTTATGTATATTGCATAGGTAGGTATAGTACCATATGTATATTAGATAGCTATTATATAGGTATTAAATTTAGAGATATACATGCATTTTCGTCTTATTCGAATATATGTCATATATATTCACATTTTCGCATATTTCGTGTCATGTCATATATTTTATAAAATGCCCTCTTCAGGAAACATGACCGTTAAGTCATGACTTTTACGGTATATGATTATCTATTCATCTTGTTTCTAAAAACATACTGCAATGGGTACTGTCAGGGAACGAACCTGAGTTCTCCTGCACGCTAGGAGCACTTGTTAAGTATAAGTTCTTAAATGTGCCCAATAAATATAAAAAAATATTTTACATATTTCTAAATCCAAACTTGTTTTTAAATTTCATCTTATAGAGTCTAATAATTTTAAACTTTGTTTCAAAATATAACTAAAAGATTACCTAAAAATAAATGTGTCTTACGGTAATTCAATAACAAGCATTAAAAAATTACAAATATCATTAACATACTTCAATAATAAATAAGCATCAAAGTAAATTTTTTGGTTTTTAGTTTTTTTTTTCATTCCATACATCCTTTACCATTACTCAGTTAATGACAAAGATAAAAACATGTCTTTCAGCCATAACTGAATTTTAATAAACTACCTCTAAGCATAATATATTTAATAATTGACGTATCTCCAAAGCAAATGATATAATTCCAAAACGAATTATGAGTTTCTAGGAAACACATAAACTTTTTATTGAAATTAAAAAAAAAAAAACATCTAATAAACCTTCTGTTGTTTGCTGACAGAAAACATAACCATAGAAACTGATCGGATCTATATCCATTCTCAGCTTTATGATCTCATAATTTATCTTTTTTTTTATCTGCAACGAACCTCTCACTCAGTTTTTTTTCTTCCCACTGAAAAAATATTTGGTTTTTTCACGTAACTTCCAATGATAACGAAATGAGGTTTTAGATTAAAGTCGAAGTTCAGAGCACGCAAGCATGGTAAGCAATTCTGAGAGGTTTTGGAAATAAATGAAAAACAATCCCTAGAGTACCCTGTCATATAAATCATTTGTATCTGCCTTCCTCTCCGATATTGGTGTATTTGATGATTTTTTGAATTGTTCAGAAAAAAAAGTTATTTTAGTTTTTTGAAGAATGTCTGATTTGAATTTAACTCATTCCATGAATATTTTTTATTCAGTGTGTGCGTTTTTTTTATTCAGTCTCATGTTTCATAAGATGTGCCACGAGTAGTATTTGGTCTCGAAACTTGTTGATGATTTTGTGATGGTGTCTATTATGCCTGACTATTGACGTAGACTATTGAGGAATTAGAGATATTTAGAACTTGGAGTATTTTAGAGTTAACATCCTCGAATTGGTGTCGTGTGGAAATAAAATCAGAAAAGATTCTTCCTGAAGTAAAAATGCTTCCGGTTGATGCGAGATCCTGACATAGTCCTAGTGTCGCCATCGAGACTCCTCTTTTTTCAGATATCTGACTACTTTCCGAATATGGCGTGACCGTGACTGGAGAGCACCTCATCATATACCCTACTGTTCTTAACTGTATCCCTTTTTTTGTGTTACTCTCAATACCTTGAGTGATTGTTTTTGTCGTTCTATGTGTAGCTGCTCGTTGACTAATGATCCTGAGGTCGGAGACGGGCATATGATAAAAAGATAAAGTTTTGTAACATTTGTTACATTTGCTAAACCAGTGTCTTTAAATCAGCAATGGCAGAAATATACTTAATTGTTTAAATCAATCTTTACCAGTTTTGAAACATGATTTATTTGGACGTTGTCTCTGATGTTAGCAAGAAATCTTCTCTTGACTCTGTATTGAAATATACTGTCTTGGCTACTATACATGAACGTTTCCCTGATGATACTTGACTCCATGTTAGATATTTGTATAAATTGATTAATAGATTGAATAAATTTTAGTCATACTATATTATTATATATATGACTAAAATTTATTTAACTATATTGTACTATATTATTTTCTATTTATAATGGCCGCTATAATGGTTTATATGTAACAGATTCGACTTTATTCAGAGTGCACTATAGAAACCCTTCCGCTCTACACCCACATTATGTCATAATTTAGTATTAAAATCTCTAAAAGCAGCGTCTGGGCGTACGAAGTATACATATAAAAATGTAATAGTTTATCCCGTATAACTATATAAATAATGATTTATAAATGTAAAAGATTGTAAAGTAAATGTAAGATAAATGTAAACGTATTTTCTTATATATGCATTTTTCATGTATTTATGAAATCTTGAAATCTTAATATGCCTTTATTAAGTTATTGAAAAATAAAATGGTTTGTAATGTTTTTAAACAAACTTTATTTAATGGATATGTAAAGCATAAATTTTATATTAAAACTAGGAAATGGTTCAGAAAACCAAAAATATTTAATGTTTTCCAAAGAAGAAGAAGGAAAAAAAAGGCACTTTTACCCATTTTGTTTTATAAAAGTAGAGCTACCTTAAATAAATAGAGCTATTAAATGATAAGAAAACATTTTTAAAAAATATTTTTCTTTGCAGCAATCTGCCCTTCCACGAAATAAGCTCTTATCTCTTGCATTATTTATTTTTCCGGGCATATATTTATACAGCAACTTGGATTTCTAAAAGCGACATGGAAAACATAATGGCTCTCTGAACAAATACATACTCTTTTGTTAGGGCAAGATAAAAGCTTTAATGCAAACTAAAATAGAAGTTAAGCTATATAACAGCATACAAAATTAGCTCCAGTTTTGCGTTAAAATTAAACATTTCCTGAAAGCAGACAATAAGGCAAACAAAATAAAAAGATCACAATGGCCTGTTGTGCAAAATTAGTTCAATTCATGTTAACATTTAACTAAGGCATTTTATCCATTTTGTTATAAAATGTGACGATTTCTAGCGCATTTTATGATATTTGTTTCATAAAGGAAATTCAAACTGTTGATCGAATTAATTATAATTGTCCAACTTTTTTTTATAAATAGTCAATTTTATCATCGTAATCAATTATTTTTCTGATGAATTAAAGAGGAGAAGAAGATATTTAAATAAAAAGGAAAATATAATAATTTTTTAAATAAATTATGGTTATTTAACATCGTTAGAAATGCTACTGTGAAATTATATTTATGAATTCTGTTCTGTGGCATGTTACTTATTTTGTAGAACGAAGCAGGTTCAACTCATCAGAAGGCGTCCGCTGCAGTCACTGCTTTAAAAATGAGTAGGCAATTATGCCAATCGACCTCTTATCGAGATTTCGTACTAACAGTTTCCATAATTCCACAAATGTGAGATTCAACCGTGTGACATGTAAAGTACCAAATTTTTAAACCCTTTTTCATCAACTTATTAAATATATGTACTTTAAACAACACGATTTTAATCTGATTTTATGGAACTAATATTTTAAACGTTTTTATTATTAAATACTACACGTTATTACCGTAAATTGGTCCTTCTACTAAGAAACCCTGCCAATCAACCAAATTCCTTAATATTTTGATTTATTATAAACAACAATAGTATTCGTGTTGACAGCATTTCAGTTTTAACAAAAACATTAAAAATATTCTATATTTTATCATTTAATTTTGATAAAAAGAGCACAATAATTTCTGTATCACGCTTTTTATGTTTATTACCCATAAAATTATTGGTATTTTTTGAGGGGAATGGATATTTCGTCGTCTTGACGCTTTCTATATTTTTTTGTTTAATTTACTAATTATACTTGTATAATCAAATTATTAAATGTAAAATAGTTCTGCCTGATCGTCTGGTGAAAGCAAAGAAAGCAAATATATATATATATATATATATATATATATATATATATATAATTTAGATTGTAAAATTGTGATTTCAGTTTTTAATATGTTAGCAGTATAAAATATTAAATTTTTTTATTTCCTTTTTTATATTATTTATTTTATATTTTTTAGTTGGATTTTATTTAAAAATTATGTATATATTTCTGAAAAGGGTGTCAATGATTTTCGTTTTACTTCACAAAAAAAATATCCGTAACCTTCATTTTAATTACATAATTGTTTTTAATAGAACAGATTTGCTTTGACTTTATTTTACATTAGAAATACAATTTATGAAGTTGACAGTAATTTTCGTATTACTGACGTAAGTTATCCATAACCTTCTTTATTCATGGAAACAGAATCCGTTAAACATAAAACGTCAAGAACTTTTAGATCCCTGATTTAGTGCAATAGTACAAACCCAATAGCGATTAATCACGATTATCGCAATCTAAAATTCCTTTCCAAACACATTTCAAATGTTTCCCATCACTTTTTGTCTGTCACATAAAGAACAAATCTATCTTAATAGCCTGGACGAGTGCCTCTGCCCGAGTCATTAAATACAGACAAACAACAATGGCTTCCGTTAGTCCTGCTAATACTGCTGTCATTACTCACAGTTAGCCTCCAACAAAGAAGAACAACGAAATCATCCGCAATGTCTCGAGCCAATGGGTTAATGCCCTCTGATCATAAGGACGGCTAGATGGATGTCGGCCTTGATGGGTGACGACTATTACGTTTGCGTTAATCCAAATCGGCATTCTTACGCGTCTGTGGAATTTTCACCCAAAGTGTTCCTTTTATTAGTTTTGTTCCGTCTATATTGTTCGTAATAAATATGTCTTTTTTTCTTCTTCTTGCTTGTTTTTATTGGTTCTTCACTGTAAGTTATTTATATATACTAGCAGAACTCGGCATACGGTGCCCTGATAAAAAAAATGCATTGTAGAAAATTACATTCTGAATGTTCCAATATATTACATTCTGAATGTTCCAATATATTACATTCTGAATGTTCCAATATATTACATTCTGAATGTTCCAATATATTACATTCTGAATGTACCAATATATTACATTCTGAATGTTCCAATTCGTATAGTCTGAATGTTCCAATATATGCGCATACTAATTTTCATGGATATCGTTTGAACGGTATATAAGATGAAATGCTGCAGCACCAACTGGTGGCCAATAACAATAAAGTGAACAGCGCGAACATATTCTCATACACGAATGCATATTATTACCAATTCTCATAGCGATTGGTTGAATGGTATAGAAGTCGATATGTTGCAGCACCATCTGGTATACTATATATATATACTGGTATCATATATCTATATATATCTTTGTTTGTATATATATGTATATATAATTCTACTGTAGATGCATTTGTCACTGAACTCCTAAACAGCTGCAGTGATTTTGATGACATTTTTTGTACCTGTTTGAATGGGTCCCTGGATGTTTTAGATTCACTATTGGACCCGGTAGGTGGTGCTGCAATTGATATAATTCTTCTATATTTCTCTGAAAAAAAAAAAACGAAGTTTGACAAAACACGAAGAATTTTTTATGCTATACCCTTTGCTGTAAGTCGCCACCAGATGGTACTGCAGCATATCAACTTCTATACCATTCTGCCATTCTCTATGAAAATTGGTAACAATATGCATTCGTGTATGGAGAATATGTTCGCGCTATCCACTTTATTGTTACTTGCCACCAGATGGTGTTGCAGCATGTCACCTTATATACCGTTCAAACGATATCCATGAAAATTAGTATGCTCATATATTGGGACATGGGAAATATATTCGCGATATGTAATTTTCTACAATGCGTTTTTTATTTATTTATTTTATTTTCCTGGCAGGGCAACGTATGCCGGATTCTGCTGTTATATACACTGAAGTGACAAAAGTCATGGGATAGCAATATGCAAATTTTCAGATAGTACGTAGAACAGGTATAAATGCGCAGTGCTTTCGCAGAGCTTTATTTCTGTTCAAGTTATTCATGTGAAGAGGTTTTGACGTGATGATGGCCGCACGACGGGAATTAACAGACTTTGAACGCGTGGAATGTTAGTTGAGCTAGACGCATGGGTCATGAAAATTAGGGAATTATTCCCAGATCCACTGTGTCAAGAGTGTGATGAGAGTATGAAATTTATAACATCCTACCATGGCAGCTCCCATAACGGAGACCGGCGACGTCTGCAAAGAGGTAAATTCTAACAGAAGCAACACTGCAATCCGAAATATGTGGACGTACAAACTTGTCTGTTAGAACTGTCAATTCTGCAGAAGACCGACTCGAGTGCCTTTATGACAGAACGACATCGCTTGCAGCGACTCTCGTGGACACGTGAGCATATCGGTATAGATGAATTGGCCCGTCCGATGAGTCGATTTCAGTTGGTCAAGAGCTGATGGTGGTTAATCACGAAGCCATGGACCCAAACTGTCAGCAAGGGTTCAAGTTGGTGGTGGCTCCGTAATGGTGTGGGCTGTTTTTCATGGCATGAATGTCTGGTCCTCTGGTGCGACTGGACCGAACATTGACTGGAAATGCTATGGAGATCACTTTATTCATGGACTTCATGTACCCAAACAACGATGGGATTTTTATGGATAACAATGCGCCATGTCACCGGCCACAACGATTTTTATTCTGAAAATTCCAACGAATGATCAGTGACGACATGAATCCCACGAGCATTTATGGGATATCATCGAGAGGTCTGTTCGTGCCCAAAATCCTAATTATGGACGTCTATCGAGACAGCATGGCCTTCAATATTGAAGACTTCCAACGACTTGGTAAGTCCATGCCACGTCGAGTTGCTGCACTTCGCCGGGCGAAAGGATTCTGACTTTTGTCACTTCAGTTATATATATATATACACATATATACATATAAATTTCATCCGAGACGTTAATCTCCGAAAATTAGATGATGGCATAATGCCTTGCGAGAAGGAATGGGGCTATTTAGTAGTTAAGACGCATGTCAACTGGAAGAAAACCCAAGAAACTTCAAAAGCTGTCAATGTGAAATTCTCATACATGTTGTCACTATCGATATCAAGGACTTACATTAAAAAATGTAGTCACTGTTTTAAGAAAAGCAGTGACTACAACTTATGTATTCTATGGATTCGAACATATTGCTTCTTGCACACTAGTTAGACTCGTTATTATTGGATTACGAGTTGAGCAGTATAGTTGTTAATATTTTTTTATCATTCCAATGTTAACTTTTCATGTTCCTTCTACGGTTTTAGTGTATTAATTAAACGCAAGACATTTAGTAAGAAAATTATTGTTACAGGGTCCGCAGAGTTAATAATTTCTCTGTTTACTAATGGATTTATATTTTGCTATACAGAAAACTGAGATATAATTAAACAAAAATTATTCAAAAAATTTGATTTTCTGTTTGTATTAGAAATTCGCAATGATTCACTAAAGTGCCAAAGATTTAGTTTCTTATATTAATATACTTAATCCTTAAATATATATTTATAAGGATAAAGACATTGATGAGTGACGGATACTGCTATTGTGTTAACAAGAATCTTTGATGCTTGTGGAATTTTCACAAACATATCTCATTATTTACATAATGTCAAACATAACTCACATACATAACACAACACAAACACATTATTATGTAACACAAACATATCTCATTAGTGTTACGTATTTAAATCTTTGTTATGCATTTAAATTGCTCATATATATTTTTAATATATTATACTATTTTTTATGACTTAATTCTTGCTACTTTAAAGCGGTCATTATTTTTATGGATATATGTTATGCTATTTTGCTATTATGATATTTATTCTGAAAATTATACGTTATATGATGTATATTTACAATAAAAATGAAATCAAACTTTTCTTGTCAGTGATTTAAAAATAATTATTTCAATATTCCCGTATAAAGCAATTATTTTCGTTATTATATTACAAATTCTCACTTGAAATAATAAAAGTTTTACAAACTCTTTACAAGTAGAAACATTATAACGACTCATCTAAATGAATGTATCCACATTTACTTAAATTTGAAAAATTAATTTGAAGGAAAATTAACTTTAACTTGCATTGTAAAAATTTCATTATATACAGTATTTTATCACTCACTACACATCTAATTTTATATTTTTGTTATTAAACTTTGAAATTTGGGAAATTTGTTATTTAAACTTCAATTAAAATATAAATTATAGATGCATAATTTAATATAAATTATATATATCAAGCTTATATTATGTATACAGTATAAAGGTATAAATTAAAGTTTTTGCGTAATACAATAAACCCTTATCCAGTGCGTATTTGTAAACCGCAATATCCTAGTTGTTCCCATTTAATTTATCCAACTCTAATATTAAATTCATACGCGGTGCGCTATATGGCAGCTTTGCAATAGGTCTGCCCAGAAGCTGTAAATAATTTTAAAAAGTTTATATCGATTAATCTGAATCTAAAGAAATCGAACGAATTGCAAAAGCTGTTGGTGGCAAGGTATTTTCAAATAAGGAAAAAAAATCAATAAATTAATGGAGAATGACGTTCAAGAAATGACGAAAGAAGAATTTAGATGATTTTTTCAGAACACCAGAAGATGATGACAGTGATGAAGAAGATAAAGACTTTTTAACTTACGAGAAATTTAATGAATCGTTAAAAAATATATCAGAAATCTGTCCGATTTTACTTTGGAGATTGACCCAAATGATTTAAAAAAGACACTTTATAGGAGACATTGAAAAACTACGCTCTAAACATAGAAAGCTTTTAAGAATCATTGGAACACGCAAAAACGACCCTCATTCAAGCGATAACAAGTATAGTTAAAAATGCGTTAACAAAATGTTTCATTTTTCTCATTTAATTACAAAAATATTTCGGATTACTTAAATTATACATTCTTTCTTAATTTTAACTAAATCTAATACATTTTTTGCATAGAAAGTTAATTTTCCTGAACACGAATTTGCGATGCACTCAATGTATTAATAACGCAAACCCCACTTCCGGTAAGGATTTACTGTATATCATTTTAATGATATACACTAATGACTGTATATCATGGATATGGATGTATGGACTCGATATAATGACTGTATACCATGTAAATGAATGGGTGGGCTTGATATAATGGCTGTATATCATGGATATGGATGGGTGTGATTGTATATAATGATTGGATATCATGGATTGGATATAATGACTGTATATCATGGAGTGGATATAATGAATGTATATCATGGATATGGATAAATGGACTGGATATAATGACTGTAATACATGGAGTGGATGGATGGACTGAGTATAATGACTGTAATATTATGAATATGTATGAATGGACTGGATATAATGTTAGTAATATCATGTATATGGATGGATGGACTAGATATAATGACTGTATAACATGAATCATTATAATATCATAAACTGGTTCATTCAGACAATAATAATTTTTTTTTTCTTTACAGCTTCCAAGGGTTGTGAATTTCCAGAAAGATGGACAGGTACTTGGTTCCAGAAAGGCGTTCATCCGCCTATAAAGATTCAGAAAGATATATTTTCTTTCAAAGGAAAATGTTTAGCTGCAGATAGTCACATGTTTTACATTGAAGATACGTAAGTACCATTTGCAAATTATTTTACGAAAACAAATTTTACTTTTCATAAAATCATAACATTTTATTTATTGATATATGAATATATGATACTAATATTATTGATAAAAAAATAACTTTAAAAGCTAAGTGTTAACAAAATAATTTAAATGTATGCTTTCTACTTTTCACCAATGGTAATAAATTATTTAATTTTAGAGAAGATATTTCAGTATATTTTTAAACCCCAAAATATTTTTAAAACTAATTATTTTCATTGCCTATTTCTTTGTGGAAAAAAAGTGAGAAATCAGTTGATTAAAATTCAATTATAAAAATTCATAAATTGATTTCGTTATAATAATATTAATATCATTATTATTTTCCCAATGTCCATCCATAACTATTAATTTTAAAGAATTTAAAAAAAAATTAATATTTCGGAACTGCTAAATTAGTTTATTGATTATTAAAATTATTTCCTTATAAGGTATAAATTATCCTACATTCACATGCCAATGAATGATTTATTTAATTTTTTTTTATAAGTTTTCCTTGTAGATTAAGCTTTTCTGACGTATATAAAAATTTTATTATTTCAATAATTTAAATAAAAAAATTATGTACAAAGAAAGTCAAATTTTTATTTATAACCCTAATTTATTATAAAATGAAATCAAATATTTACCTTATAAATTACTATGTATTTTTTCTACGAAATCCCATTTCACATAGTACTAAAACCTTTTTATTCTGTGTCACATAAATTTTAGTAACAGCGGAGGACAACAAATAAAACAAAATATTTAATTAAAAAAAATAATAGAAGTTTTTATTTTTAAATAAAACAAAATGAATTATGTTCTTATTATTTTTTAAATAAATGAACAAAAATATAGTGTTGCATTATTTACTTCAAATACACTGTTATTTAATTTAAAAATTGTTTATTTCAACATAAGATTTAAATCGTTATTTTATGTTCGAATCTTTCAAAATATTGCTTACATATATTTTATTGCATTTTAGAAAAATAAAAGTAATTAAATTCTTTTGAAAAAAATACAGGAATTTTTATTCTTATAATAAATTAAATTATTTATGATATCGTCTAAAAAGCGAATGAGAAATTTTCTTCAAAACGCCCGTGGTTTTTCTTTTTTGTGCTAATATAAAATTATTTATTTATAATCTATTCAAATGCATTTAAAAATTGAATTTGAAGCAAGTTTGGAAGGATTATATTTTTTATTTTACTGAATAAAAAGTGGTGTAGTACTATTTAAGGAAAGATTAATAAAAGCTTTCTTTGCATTTTATATATTAAAAACATAATTTTTTAAAGATCTTTTCCAAATTTGTTTTTATTTAAAAATATTTGACGTAGAAAGAAATATTTATAAGTTGAATAGAAAAAAAAGAGATTAATTGATATCCTATAAATTAAAAATGAAGTAAGTATAATATCAATCTTTTCTTGTTTATATTCAGATAGATTAAAAGTAGATTAAATTAATAGATAGCAGGGATCGATTAAATAGATAAAAAATTATTATATCTATAACGATTTTTCATCGAATTTATTGATTGAATGAGAAAATGATTGATTTTGAAATTTTGAAATATTTTTAGTTATGAGTTGAAATGAGTTTCTTTCAATTATATTAGTAAAATGTATTTAATTTTATTTTGTTGATTTTCTTTTATAATAATTTATTTATAAATATTTTTAATCCAAAATAATTTATTAAAAAAACATGAACAATTTTTATTCTTTCGAACATTAACTTATTAAATTGGACTTAATTAATGTATACAAATTAATCTACTCATTAAATTGTTTATGTATACATTATGTAAATACCTAATTAACAAACAATAAATTCGTTAAATTCCTTTGTAAATTTCAAATATTTTAATTGAAACATTATAAAACTCAGTTTTACTAGAAAATATCATAACTGTCATCATTTATACAAAAATTATATCTTGTCTTTTATATAAAATTTAATTTTTGTTTCGTTTAATAAAATATATGAAAAAATCCCTTTATGACCCTTTCTATATGAATTAGTTCGTACGTTTTCCAACCATGATTTAATACTATAGGTATCGTTTCAATGAGATATAGTAGTAACTTTCCAAATATTATTATTATTATTGTTTATTATTATTTAAATTATATTCTTATGGAAACAATAATATGAATAGAATATAAATAATAATAAACAATAATAATACTAATAATACTTGGAAAGTTTCTACTATATCTCATTGAAACGATACCTATAATAATTTCATCAATAAAATAATTATTGTATAATTATTTCATTTAATAAACTATATGAAAAAAAAGCACTTTATTACGCTTCCTATTTCAATTAGTTCGTACATTTCGAATCTATGGTGTAGTCCAACCATGATTTAGTAGAATAGGCATCGTGTCAAAGAAGTGACATCCTTGTTTTTCGTTTAGTATGTTCTGTGCTAGTGTTTACTTTCACAAGGTCACTTAAAATGGTAAATTTATGTGTAATCCAGCAAAATACTTCGTCCCATTTTCTTAAACTTTATTATGATTATCTTTTTAATTTGTGCATACGTTTTAAAATCATAGCTTAATCCAACCATTACTTATTTAGTAATTTAATCACCGTTCCTGTGTGAATTAGATCTTAGTGACTTTCAAGGTAGTGTATTTCATTCATAACTTTGCTCACGCAGAGCCACTAATAATGATAAACTGGCGAGACAATACTTTCGTACCGTAGGGGTGTAACTTTCTCAATTTTTCTTTTATTATCTATGCATAAAAATATATATCATCCCCATGTATCTCATCAAACTGTGAGTGTAATTGCCAAACATGTAATTATAATGTAATGTATTTAAGGAAAATATTTCTGCATTTTATTTTCCCAGTTTTTCATAGCAATCTGGTTCATTCTCTAATAATATTCGCTAGTATTTCACTAAATATTCCACAATGTGGAATATTTAGTGAAATACGTCCTTGAAGAATAGATAATGCATCATCAGATTTAACACAAACACCTTTTTTATCATCAGTTAGCATATATATATATATTTAACATATATATGAATATATGTATATAATATGCATATGGGCGAGATTTTTTAAGAAGCAATCTCGGAAAGTATTTCTTTCCATTCTCCTCTCATCAGTACTATTGTTATATTGAAATAAAAAAAATGAAAAGTAGTATTGTTTCATTGAAAATAAACATAGATAGTTGATAAAAAAAAACTTTCAAAATGAGATTTTTAGATGGAATAAGCAAAAACAACAATTAAAGATAGTTCTGGACTTTAAATGAGCTGAAGGTAAATTCTACATGAAGTTTAATACATTTTGTGTGCAAGCGTTCTGTACATCTCAGATATATTAATACTATCATAGCAACAAAGTGACATAAATTTCGAAGCAGTGTCAAGATTTTTAGTATTTGCAACCATATCGTATTTGTTGGAAGTAGACCAATATTGAATGTTCCTAGTGCATTTCTGCAATAAAAATCGATATAAGCATTGATTCAAAAAGCTCCTACTTCCAGATTCACCGAAATTTCACGTAGATGTCTTTCCAAAATATGGGTTTCTATTTATTTTCCGATTAAATTTTCCAATTGTCTTGGAAATATCCCCCCCACACACATATACTTTTTTCAGTTTTGTAGTAATATAATGTTTATTTTTTGTTTGCCATCATGTTATATTTGTTTGATGCAGTACATGGATTCCTAGAGCATTTTGGCAACAAAAATTTGATATTCAAATAAGTAATGTCAAGTTTTTAGACGAAATAGTATTTTTTAAACCCATAAACATTCATATAAATCGATTTCACACAAAAGCATTTACTTGAATAAGCATATTAGTCTGTTAGGAGAAAGACTTTTTGTTTGGATTTATGTCAGATTTATTAAAAGCAATTGAAAAATTTTAAATACATTTTTGCTGCAAAATCGATAACAATAATTCTATACATATATCAGTAGCGATTTCTAATTGAAAGATCTACACAATTTTAATAGATTCACCATACTTTCATATAAATTTATTTTACAAACTATATAATTAATATTTTAAAGATAAAAAAAAAAAATACATGTTTCTTTGTATGTCCAAGATTATTTGCTAAAATTTCTTGAGATGTTTGCAGATATTTCATATTTGTTGAAAACAATTCAAAAGTTTTATTTCATTGATCATACCAAATATATAATAGATTGAACAAAGCTTTAGGAAAAACAATTTTTAACGTATGTTTATCGGACAAAAACTACAGAAGAAATAAAAATAGACAAAAATTTCAAAAGAATATGAATAAGGATTTTTTGGAAAACCATGCATTGTACATAATTTTTCATATGCTTTTTAATTGTCCCATCAAAAACAGAAAGAAAAATGGAACTCGGAAATGAAATGATAAAAATTGCAGTGACAATTGTATATCATTAGATATACAAAAACACACAGAGAAAAATAAAAAAAAATATAGGCGCATATACTATGCATATAAGAACATGGTGAAAAACAAGTTGTTCAATAAATAAGGAAAGCGGAAAATTCTATTAGAAACTATTATGATATCCTGAAGATAGTTTTATCCTCGAAATCAATACACCAGGTTTCATACAGGTATATGTGTTTTTATCAGGCATATATGTTTTTTATCAGGTACATACGTTTTCATCATGTTCGTGTGCTTTTTCTGCTAGCTAGAAAACTGAATTCGAGTTAACAAATGAAGAAAATAATAAGATTCGTTAAGGAAAATTCGATGGTAACTGACTGTTATGGAAACATCCAATTCCCGTGAAGCATAATCACATGAGTGTTGACGACATCCAATATGATGGGAGATTCCTTCTAGCTTTATCATTAAATTCTACCGATTTGCACACTGAGAGATAGATATATGAAGATAGATAGATATATAAATTATAAAATAATTAAAATGAATATTTGAAATGTTTACAACCATGCCATATTTGTGGGGTAGAAAACATTATGCAAATATCGATTTGTGAGGAATATATGTTTTTTATCAGGTTCATGTGCTTTTTTTCTGCACGCTAGCAAACTGAATGCAAGTTAAAAAATTTAGAAAGAAATATAATTCATAATGGAAAATTCGACAGTATGTGACTGTCGAATTAAAAAAAACCCAGTTCACTTGAAAACATAATCACATGAGTGTTGATGACATTCAATATCATAGGAGATTACTTGTAGCTTTATCATTAAATTCTTCCGCTTTGCACACATACAGACAGACATATATATATATAGATATGAAGATAGATAGAATACATATATAAAGCAATTAAAATGAATAGTTGAAATGTTTACAACCATGTGAAGTTTGTGGGGTAGAAAACTATATACAAATATCGATTTGTGGACGAAAAGACATTACCCAAGATTTTCCGTAGACTTTCCAAAACCGTCATGACATTAAAAAAAACTTTTCGACACGTCGAAGGAAAACGCCATTGAAGCAAATTCTGTTTCCCAAAAGCATCTTAATCTAAAATCGATGGATCGTAAAAAAAAAAACTTGTTTACAAGAGCCATAATGAAAACGGTTATTTGCACATTACGACGATCCAATTTTTCATTAAGCTTCTTAACTAGGTTATCAGTTTACTCTTCTCTTTTTAAATGCAGTTTTGTTAGTCTCGTAGCAGAATTGTGTTTACTTTCTGCAACGGTCCTCGCAAAGAAAGAAAATTGTGTGGAGGCAATTTGATATCTAGCAGACTGAAAATTCATTTAATGCTTCCGTTCATACATTGAAGACATATTTTTCTTTGTATTTACAAAACATAAATCCGGAAAATAAGTTTCTGTAACAATGTTTTTTTCGCCTTGGGAGTTAGTTATCTGTTTGTAGACACTGTAATAAATCATAAGTATTCGAATGTTATATCCCAGTAATGTGGAGATTCAATTCAATTTATTGCATTTTTCTAATTTTATTAAAACATTAAATTTATCTGGTTATGTATTGAGAATATGTAAAATGGTGGTATAAATCTGTTATATATACACACAACACACACACATATATATATATATATATATATGTAACAGTAGTTCCCATTTATTACAATTATTATTTTTCAACTAAATCAATTGATGTTAGCCACTAATTTCGATAAAACCTTTTGATCATTTATTGATAACACTTTGATCTTTGAATTTAACTTTGTTTATAGGACAGCGTCTATAAGAGTAATGTCTTTCTTGAAGACTTCTGTGATAATTATCTTATTTATGCATGTTGTATTAGAGAAAATATCTATTCAACAACAATATACTATGTAACAAATGTACAATAAATATACAAATATACAATTTACTACAACACATATCTATTAAACTGTCTATATGTAGCTACACCTTTATAAAAGCAGTCATATTGTGTGACTCCAAGAGTACACTTCAAACCTTTTCGAATAATCAAAATAGTTCCCAAAGAATCTTGGAATATAGGCGTTAGCTTAAGACACTGTCATATAGAATTTCTTTGCAATGCATTCCAGCCCTCTATGGAATAATGGGCACGGAAATGCTGATATACTGGCAAAGAAAGAAATTTGATAGAACAACATTAATCGACCGCTTTCATTTCATACGACTAAATTGTTTGTTAAGTTAACTCTTAAGAAAATTCTTAAACAAGACATGATTCAACTCCCTAAGATAAGAGATGAAGAATTCTGGGAAAAACGAGAACTATTCCCGGTTTTCCAAGAAAGACAGCGGTGACTCCATTTAGACATTTGACTGGTCATGATTGTTTATGTAACCACCTCTATACAATTAGGATGGTGGATTTACCAAGCTGTGTTTTGTGTGACTCTAGTCGGCCTATGACTTTTGATAATTTAAATAACTGTAATGCACTTTCCGGTATGAAGATATGGACATGATCAAAAAGTACTGGAGAGCCCGTGAACTAATGGCTTAGGCGCCAATATTCGGCATTTGTAAAATAAATTAGAGAAAATACAGAAAACACCAATCAGAATAACCCGACTCTCTATACGGTGTCTATTCATTTTCCATGACCGTGGTTGTATTTGATGCCACCAGCAAGAATTGGATCTGTATCTGTTGACATCTGATTAATGCACACTGCTACGCTATTAGAATTTAGACTTAATTGCATGTACTACTGTTGCTTACTGTTGCATTATATTTATTGTTAAATTAATTTTAATAAATAATTTTATTTGAAACGCTTGATCGAAGGTCTTCCTGGCTATAATGTTTATCAATTTATTATGCTATACTAGAAATTCAATATATTACCCTTGGTTTATAAAATATTATGTGGCTGTAAAATAAGAATAAATATATGGTCTAATACATTTTAGATTTTACTAAAATAAAGTCCTCTTGAAAATATCTGTTTCATAGTCATTATATATAAAATTTGCATGCTATTATAAATATCATTTTCAATACATGTGGCATTTACTATGTGCCACAATATTAAAATGTTTGGAACGATAAAAATTAATTTAACAATAAAAAAAATATTTCAGTTTTTTTAAAATGTAAAAATGTTCAAATAATTTAAAACAAGAATATATTTTTAAAAAATATGTACTAAAACACATACTATTTAAAAATTTAAAAGTTGTATCATTTGAAAGAAAGTAAAACGATTCATAATTCATAACAGAAAATAATTCATTATTGCTTCCAAATTATAAATGAATAATTTATAAATAGATTTTAACTATATTATAAATACAAAATTTATACAAAAATATAAATTGTGAATAATTATTCTTTATAATTATAAAATTATTTGTAACGTTCGACATTTTTTCTTCTTTTCACATGACAATCAATAAATTACAAGCTTAGAAAAGTTTTAAATAGTATGGGTTTCCTAGTATTAATTTTATTTTTGCTTAAAATGATTTGAAAAAATGTGGCATTTCATAAAATTGTCAAACAAAATATTATTTATTTTCTATTAAAATTTATTTTTATTATTTTTCAAATCGCTTGCAATATTAAAAAAATACTTTTTAATTTTTTGGATAGAATAAAATTCCTTTTTTAATAAAAAACTGGAACTACTTTTTTTATACGCGGAAAATAAATTTGCTTTATAAGTATATACTAACATAGCTTAGAAATGCTTTAAATATTATATAGTATATTTTTAGAACTAATTTCTAGAGAATTTATTTTTGTTTAAAATGATTTGAAATATTTGGCATTTCATAGAATTGTCAAATAAAATATTATTTATTTTCTACTAAAATTTATTTTTATTATTTCTCATATTGTAATAAAAAAAAAAAAGATTTTTTTATTTTTTGGGTATAAAATAAATTTGGGTAAATTCCTTTTTTTAGAAAAACAGTACCTTATTTTTTTATACATGGAAAATAAATTTGCTTTATAAGTATATATTCACATAGCTTAGAAATGCTTTAAATATTATATATTTTCTTTTACTAATTTTTAGAGAATTTACTTGTCCTTTAAATGATTTGAAATATTGGACATTTCATAGAATTGTCAAATAAAATATTATTTATTTTCTATTAAAATTTATTTTTCATATTACTTGTAATACTAAAAAAAAAAAAAAAAAAAAAAAAAAAAAAAAACGTTTTATTTTTTGGATGTAATAAAATTACTTTTTTTTAAAAAAAACTGAACCTTATTTTTTTTTTTATACAATATAAGGTTATATTGTATAAAAATAAACAAAATAAAATAAATTTGCTGGATAAAATAAATTTGCTGGATTAAAATAAAATTGCTGGAAAATAAATTTGCGTTATAAGTATATACTCATATAGCTTGGCAATGCTTTAAATATTATACACTTTCTAGTATTAATTTCTAGAGAATTTATTTTTGCTTTAAATGTTTTCCAAATATTTGATATTTCTATGATTTGTCAAATGAAATATTATTTATTTTTTATTAAAATTTATATCAAAAAAAGACTTTTATTTTTTGGATATAATAAAATTCCTTTTCTTTAAAAAAAAGAACTGAACCTTATTTTTTTTTTTTTTTTTATACATGTGAAATAAATTTGCTTTACAAGTATATACTCATATCTAACGAAGTGTGGTATTCTAGATCATTACTACGTATTTGCTTTCCCAGCATCTCCTTAAAGCACACCGAAAACTCACTTCGTTTGTAAAATAAACTCGTTTGTCGTCGACGAGTGAAACTTAAGAGAGAGAAAACAAGTTCTTTTTTTTGTCTTCACTACTTCTTCTTTCAAACAACCACCGACTAAAAATTCAAGAGCTTTATAGTTGTTCAGATCTTATTTCAGAAGATTTCAAAACATGAGGGTTTTAAAGGAATGAAAAAAAAAATAAAAATATCAACAAGAAAGAAGAAAAAAAAAATAAACAAACAATGAGAATAAAAAAAAAATACCCTCAGAATTCTTAAAAGCCCTTTTAAAAACATCGGTTATGAAAAAAAAAAATAAGATGGCTAAAATAAAAATAGCCACTTGAAAAGCTTAAAAGCTGTAGTGAACTTTTTGGAAAAAGTCACGCAGCAAAATTCCTTTCAAAAGCTTATTACATTTATCCAAATGTTTCTGTAATTGGTTTCTGTCTAGTAGGAACAACAATTTACGAAAATGTAAACAAGAAGTACTGTAAGTTTGTATAAAGCTCTCGCCTGCTGCCGAGTTTAGTTGTTAGATAATACATTCTTTAATATCACCCTCGCAGTATCGTCTGCGTATAATTGTGCACGTGTTTTCTTTTCAGCGAAGAATTTTATCTAATGGCAACTTTTAGTAAAAGCTCTTTTACTAATGAACGCATTACTTGGCTCAGTGAAGAATATTGTAATCGGGACTCGACTCTTAAGTTAAAAAATATCGTTTAAAAATGTTCTTTGTGGGCATAAATAAAAGTAATATTTTATTTCTTACGTTTTTAAAAACTACTTTTGCGAAAGCCGATTTTATCAACGAGCAATTTATCTCCCTATCTTAAGTGGTACTTTGTTGGAAAGACGAGTTTTAAAATTTTATTTTATAAAATAAATGTTGAGATTAGTAATTTTTTTTTTCTTCATCTTGTGGAAAATAAAATGATTAAAAAAAAAAATAATAAGCCTTTTATAAGCTGTTTGAATTATAAAAATTGAATATGTTTGCATTTTACTCATTTTATTTGCAATTTTTATTTTATTACTTAAGATTTGGACTTATAAAATCAGATTGGTTCCTACCTTGAAAAATTTCAGATTTTAAAATGTTATTTTATTTGCCTTGTATCAGTAAATTGTCTCCTTAATTTTTATTATAATTTCTTTTTAAATTTTTTCCTTTATTGAGAATCCTTTTTATATCTTTAAAATATGAAGAACTACAACTATAATTCTAGTCATACTTTTCATTTCGATTAATTTTCCTACATCCATCGTTGAAAATACAGATAATTGCTCTGTTTACAAATTTAATTGTTGTTACATCATTTGTTTGTAAATCAAGAAAATTATACAGAAATTTTTATTTTCTGTTAATCTAAAATAATTCGTAGATAATTCTTAAAAGTTAGAAATATTTTCCATTTTTAAATTTTGATAAATAATGAATTACTACAAATAATAAAAATTAACTATATCACAATTCATTAAAAACATTTTGAATGAGAAATGTACGAAATTCAAACAGTATAAACAGAATAAAACGGTGTATTATGATAATTAAAATTCTAAACAGATCTAAATAGATCAATTTTGATTTTTTTAACGATGAATGTAGGAAAATTAATCGAAATTAAATGACGAGAATGGTGGTTTGACGAGGATTATAGTTTGTAGTTCGTCATATTTTAAAGTTTAATTGACAAACTCATACGAGATCAAAACAATGTAAAACACATACAAGGATAAAAGAAAACAATAAAAGAAAATAACCAATGTCCCATCAGCAAAGTTCTAGCTCTTCAATATTTTTTCTCTCACTCAAGCCCGGTCATCTTGCTATGTGGTGTCTGTCCATAATCTCGTCTTTCCCACATAGATAGCAATTTGGGCTACCAAAAAGTGCCAATGCTCGTCAAACAGTCATAGCCTACAGCAAATCTCAACACTGTAGCTGGCAAGGGAATGTTGGATTTTAATTTTCTAAGATTGAAACAGGTCGTCTGCATTCTCACTGTAAGACACAGTCTACAAGAAGTCCCACGAAGGTGATTACTCTTGAAACGCTGCTGCATGCGGATAGTAGTACATCCTTTAGCCGCCTAGGGGCACATAGGTGCCCTACCTACTGTCATACCATTAAAAACAGTTTATACATTATGAAATATAAAAATGCTACCAGAATTTAGAAACTATGGACAGAGGTAACGTTTTGGGGTGATTAGAAATACACCCAAGAGCCAAAACATTATGACCCTGTCAATAACGAGTTGGCCCACCTTTGGCGCGCAACACAGCTTCAACCCGCCTTGGCATGGATTAATACCACCACTTACCACCAGTTAAATACCACTTCCACCTGATCACGTGCCTTCCACGTCATCCAGGCGAGTTCATTGCAAAATGTAGGGGTGGTCATAATGTTTTGGCTCTTGAGTGTATAGCGAGTTCAAGGGTTCTAAGGTTTAAGGTTCTTTCACTTTCGCATATAAATGCCAAATAGAAGGCTTTATTCTTCAAACTACAGAGATTGTCTCAAAGTGCATTAACGATAATAAGGGTTATTAACAGATTAGTGGGTTCATGGACCTACTAAGTATGAGTCGTAGCTCATTAAGAATAATATTGAAAACCAAAAAGCCTGTTTCTTAACAGTTAAAAAGTTTTTTTTTTTTTTTTAATAAACATTATACTTAAATGTTGATAGTAAAGACAGAGTGGGGAGATTCAATTCTGATCTAGAAAATTATCATTTAAAGCTAATTCCTTTTGAAATTCGATTTCTGGACTGCTTTGAGTCCACTTAATGTTTCTAAATCATATTTTCAACCGAAAGAAACATACTTAAAAAAAATTGAAATGTTTTTTTTTTTTGCATATGTATACTACTCTGTTGCTGTTACTGTAGTTATCTTATATTTATATCTACTTACGCTATGCTTTAATGCTACCTATGTATTCAAGGCTTTATCTAAACAACAGAAGTTTAAAAAACTCTAAATGTAAAATTTGAATGTTAACCAATAGTGTAAGGAAGATAATTTTCGTTATCATTTATCAGTGATTCATGTGAAAAAGGCTTCTATGTTGTAAAACGCTTCACAATTAAATGGCTGCGTTTACTATTTAACTTCTTATAGATATGCAACATCCAGATGAATATCTCACTGTTTTCTTCAATGGAGTGTTGCTTCAAAATTCAAAAGTAAAATTTCCATGCATACCAGGTATGATCATGATAAATGGTATGTCACAAATTATTTTAACGAACTCGACTAAAAGAGTCTAATTTAACTAATTGATTCTAATCTACTCTAATGAACTCCTCCTAATTTAAGTGCTTTATCTTAAATCGTGGTGACACAATATATGGTATTGTAGCCTGACCCAACTTTGATGAATCCATGGCAATGTTGAATCTGCTACATACTTACCATTCTAGTGGCGAACTACCTCAGGTTACAATGCCCAGTATATGAGAGCAATGTGATTCTACTTGAATCACAGTATATGAGAGCAATGTGATTCTACTTGAATCACATTGCTCTCATATACTGGGCATTGTAACCTGAGGTGAGGTAGTTCGCCACTAGAATGATAAGTATGTAGCAGATTCAGCATTGCCATGGATTCATCAAATTTGGGTCAGGCTACAATACCATATATTGTGTCACCACGATTTAAGACAAAGCACTTTAGACAATTGTCACTAAAAATTGTTAAAGCACTTTAGACAATTTTTAAGACAAAGCACGATTTTGGACAATCATGATCATTTTATAACATATAAATATTTTAACACATTTATATGTTATAAAATGATAACGATTATGATTGACAAATATTTAAGTTAGAACGATATTAGAATTTTAATAAGACAAACTTTATCTATTACAATGTTCAAAGAAAACTAATATGTAACAAAGTTTTATGTAGTTTTAAGGTTACAATTTTTCTATGAATAGGAAAATATATAAAACTAAGTATATAATCTTTCTGTATTGTAACTAAAAAAGCTTTCATTGAAAACCAATACATAGTTAATTAAAAAAAAATGAATATTTATTAAAACTTTATAATAAATACACGCAACTTTCTCAAACTCATCGAAATAATTTCTAAGCAAAAGTGTAACACTACATTATTCAACTAATTCTTATATGCATTCAAATAAAAGCATAAAGCTAAGAATACTTTTGTATTACAACTACAAATATTTTTTTGAAAACCACTATGTATTTAATTAAACTCTGCCTAATGCTTATTAAAAATTTATGAAAAAGATGATGGAATATTCTTACTTTTTTTTTCAAATCCATTGGAATAGTTCACTATATATTTATTCCATCTTAACGTACTTTCGTAGCTGAAAAGATTAGTAATATATCATCCAAACCTTTTAAGAAATAGTTTTAGCAGCGTAAAAATATGATTTTCTGAATAAGACATGCTAATTGGCAATTACTGTGACTTCTTAAAAATTCTTAGTACCGAAATCTTTTCAAAATTCCCTCCTCCACATTTTTCCTGTTAAAATAAATTGAATATAGTTAACTTTAACTAACTAATAAGAAATCGTGTTTTCAGATTTGTTGTTAGCTAACAAGCTTTGAATCTTAATTATGCCTTATCAATCGATTGTTGAAATTCTAAAAAAAAAGAATTCTTAATTAAACTTTTTTTTTCTTAAAGTTTTCGTAAATATAAAAGATTTCCGTTTAGTGCTGCAACAAAACATTTTTCACATTCTTGAATTTTAAAATTTAAGGTTTCACAGAAATAAAATTTATTTGACTAATTTTGGACTAGTTAAATTGATAATTTTTTCTGACATAATTGAAGGAATTTTAATTAAATATTAATTATATTGCTAATGAAATTATTAAATAATCAACACTAATGAATTCATAAGAGCATTACAGATTTTAGTTAAGAAAATAATAAGCTAAAATCCTAACATTTTTGTAAAATTATAAAAATAATGGTGACATTTTCATAAAAATAAATATTTTCATGATATTTTCATTTCTTTATAATTGAAAATTACCAGAATAATCAGAATAATTAGTAATTAGCATTTGCTAGGACAAATTATTTGAAATAATTTATTTTGTCATATAAATAAATGTATTTAAGAATTTAAGGCTGCATTTAAATTATATTTTAAACAAAATATTTTATCATAAATTATATTGCAAAGAAAATAAATTAGCAAATAATAATAATAATTCCAGCTTCATATTAATGTATTACAGAATAAATATTTTCGGGAAATTTCCATTTCTTTATAATATATACTTACCAAAATATTCAGAACTATTAGTAATTAGAATTTATTCGGACAATTATTTTAAATAATTTATTTCGTTACATAGATTAATTTATATAAGAATTAAAGTCTGTATTTAAATGATCGTATGGAAAAGTCGTATATTTTACTGGGATGAAAACATATAATTTTATGAATAGTTTCAGAATTCTGTGATTTTTTACAATGTTATCACCTGTAATGTATGCGGGGACATTCTTTTTTAAATAACAAAAATTGATTTAATTTTTATTTTACTTTGCATTATTTATTTATTAGTTTACTATTGCTGTTAATGAACAGTTCTCTGAAAAGGTTTCATGGGTATTCTCATTTGGTATAGTTTAAATTTCAAAAAAAAAAAAAATTAAAACCTACCTTTTTTTGTGATTATTATATATTTTTTTGAAAAAAATATGTAATAAAATGTATCTTTGTGTACATTTAATTACATTTTTATTTCAAAATTTAAATAAATTTTTACAGTTAAATTTTGAAATTTTTTCTACTAATTTTGAAAAGCAGGATGTTAGTCATTTATTATTTATATAATAGGTTCAGTTTAATGTAAAAGTATATTAATGTAAACTTTTAACATAAACTGCATTTTAAATTACTATATGCCCAATCTTTATCAACAGTTATATATATGTACATATATTATATCATATGTACTGTGTATTTAAATACATTTTTGCATTAAAAAAAAACGAATATCAAGATGAACTATTTTCTATCTAGTAAAAGGTGATTGCTATAACCATCAATCAATAAATGCTGTTAGAACATAGCTTCTTCGCCTCTAATTTTTCAAAGAAAGTTATTCTTTGGAGGAAGAAAAAAAAAAGAGATTACTTGTTTGATTTAACAAGAAGATTTCTGAAAATGAAGTTGAAAGGATTGTCAATATACTTCACCATTGTTGAGCCGTGTTCCTCAAATGAAAAAATAATCAATCCCTTTGTACACTTAAAAAAAGAAATAATCTTTCCATACCGAGTTAAGATTTGGATCTAATTAATGAATTCAAATGATTCAATACATTTTACTGACATACTTCCATATTTTTCATATTTCGATATTTATGAAAATAACATTAATTAAAGATAATTTATTTTTTCTCAATTAAGATATAAGTTATAGCAGCTATTAAAGCTAATCTATGATAGCAAAATTTAATTTAGCCTCCCAAATATTCATTATGTATATAGAATATGATGATAACTCTAGAATCAGAGAGCTAGAAAAAATTTCCAAATGCATTTGAGAAAAACATTTTACAGTAATTTGAAAATATACAGAAGGAAATCTTTTACAGTTTGGAAGACGATAAAAAAACCCTCAAATGTATGCAAAATATATGTGTCTGTTAAAAAAAACAAGGAAATACATCCAATATTCCAACCACAGGTAAGGCAGCTGCATATTATTATACAAACGCAGCTGTTCCAAACAGCATCTGCCTACGACATTCAAAACCACCCCCACCCCTTTTGTATCACCTTACTAAGCAAACCAATTTCGTGAAGTGACAGTTAATTTTGAGTTCGAAACTCTTAAATTAACATCAGCCTTTTCACTCCACAACATCTTTCCATGCCAACGGCCGTACCATGCTGAACATACCGGTTCTCGTTAGATCACCGAAGTTAAGCATCATTGGGCGCGGTCAGTACTTGGGTGGGTGACCACCTGGGAACACTGTGTGCCGTTGGCAAATTTGGGACCTGAACGGCCGAGTGTCTAGCGCTCTGGCGCTCGGTGCCACAGGTTTCGGGTTCGAATCCCGGCGGTGCCATGGATGTTTGTAGTGGTTCGGAATCCACTTTAAGCCGTAGGTCCCGGTCTTCTATGACTGTAAGAGCGTCACGGAGCAAAAGTCAGGCTTCTACCTACGGGGTACTCCATCACAACAGAAGCTGCTTCCTTCCCCTTCAATCATGAGTCCATATGGGCTCGTGGGCTTGGCCAGCCAAGTGGGATAAGAAACAACAACAACAACATCTTTCCCATTGTCCAGATCTCTCCTTCCCAAACAGGAGAGGGAACTTCCACAAACTCCAGTCAACCAATAGGCGTGATGCGGCAATTTTTCCCTTTCGTTTGAAAAATTCCAAATTAACATCAATAGATTCAATTAGATAAGATTCACATTCAGTTTAATAAATTTAAATAATTTAAAATATTTTACTGACACACTATTTTTTTTTTTATATTTCCAGATTTTTAAAAATAACATTAATTAATGGTAAATTATTTTTGAAATAAAAAATATAGTAACTATTTAAACTAATCCATAATAGCAATATTTAAACTATTTATTAAATTTCACCTCACAAATAATCATTATGCATCTTTGATACTTTTAACATATGATATGATGACTCTAGTGTGGAGAGAACTGGATAAAATTTCGAACTGAATTTGTGAAAAACATTTTGCAATAATTTGAAAATATATTCTACGAAATCTTTTAAAATTTTGAAATGATAAAAAAAAAATGTGTCTGTTAAAAAAAAACAATCAAATACATCTTTCATTCCAACCACAGACAAGGCAGCTGCATATTATTATAGAACGCAGCTGTTCCAAACAGCATCTGCCTACGACATTCAAAACCACCTCTGCGACGACACCCACCCCACCCTTTTGTATCACCTTACTAAGCAAACCAATTTCGTGAAGTGACAGTTAATTTTGAGTTCGAAACTCTTAAATTAACATCAGCCTTTCCACTCCACAACATCTTTCCCATTGTCCAGATCTCTCCTTCCCAGACAGGAGAGGGAACTTCCACCACCCTTTTCCACAATCTCCACTCAACCAATAGGCGTGATGCGGCAGTTTTTCCCTTCGTTTGAAAAGTTCCAAATTAACATCAATAGCATCGCATTGAGTTTTCCGCTCGTATTTGCTGGAGGCATCTTCGTTTTTCCGACCTGCTGGAAGTCTTGACAGACTGGATTCAATGGGATTATGCCTTCGTCTACCCTAACTTTTTTTTTTGCGTTCTTCTTGCTGCTTTTCCACCCTCTCTTGTGGGGGTTGGATTGAAGAAGGCATTTCTAGAGGGGGGTGGAGGTGCAAAAGAAAAATCACTTGATCAGGGGTGATTTAAAAGGGGATTCGCAACAGTCGAGCAGATAGAATGAAGGGATGAAGGTCTTACTAATGAACCATTCTCAAGAAGCTGCTGGAATTTTTTTTTTTTTTTTTTTTAGACTCTTTTCTATTCTAGTCTGTTCTTTTTTTTTTTCCCAAGGATGGTTGGTTCATCCGTCATAAATTTGCATTGTTTGAATCTTGAACTGGAAGCATGCAAATGTGGATTTTGTTTTCTTTTGTTACTTAATGAAAGTTTTTGAAATCATTGTTTTAAAAACGTGAATTTTATTTTTAAAAAGAAAATTTTAAAAAATTTCTCTCATTTATGTATTTAGAAAAAGGATTTAATTGTTATGAATTATTCTAGGGTTTCTTAAATTTTTATTATATTTGGTTACGCATCCTAAAACGTCAGTTTTTGAGATTCATTTACGTGAATCAAAAGCCTAATAAAGGAAATTTAATGTGTGAAGTCTTATAATTGGAAATTTGTTCCATATGTAGTATTTGAAATAGCTCCTTCGTATTCATCAACATATTTTTATTCTTTGGTTACTAAATCTCGTAAATGAAAGTTTTGGAAATATGTGATTTAAAAATAAAGTTAGTACATTTTCTGGCATTTATATATTGAGAAATTGCTTTTATGTTTTGGGAATTTTTGTATGGTTTCTTAAAATGTTATTATATTTCGTTATGCATCCTTACTACACCAAGCAAAAGAATTCTTGAGTTTCATTTACATGTGTTAAAAATCTGATAAGTCTGATTCAATATCTGATTCAAAATCTGATTCAATAATACATGGGCAAAATCTTATGGTTGGAAATTTGTTTCAAGTGTAGTATATTAAATACCTCATTTGTATTCCTATTTTTATTTCATATTGCATTTTATATTAATATCATATAATATATTATATATATTATATATTATACATGTTACATATTGTATACTACATTAATAGTTGTTAAAGTGTTTATTTCCATAGGTGAATCGATATACGGAATTTAAAATTATAAATATTTATTAATTTATTACATAAATGTTTTGCATAAAAGAGAAAAGGGAGTTGGGGGTCTTTCATTGTTTAAAATTCTGTGATGTTTATCATAACTTATAACAAAAAGCACCGATGAACAAGACGAAAGCATGTATGATTTTAAATATATTTTCATAAATTTCAGCAGTTTTAATTGTGTCGATAAAAAGATTCGGTATTTAAGAAATAATTTTAGGACCCTTGATTTTGTTGAATTAAATTTCACGAATTAGTTTTAGTAAAATATCCTGTTATGTAGCCTGTAGATATAGTATATACCCTATATAATGTTAAATTTTTATTATTATTATTATTATTGTTATTTTTTAATTCTTTGATTTATTCGAGATCAGTTGAATAATTTCCATAGGCTTTTATCATACAGTATTTTGATTCTGTAAATATTCATCTGATTATCATTTTTATGATGAAGAAAAAGTATATATGAGGGAAATATATAAGGCAGTTTGTATATATACGAGTATATATAAAATCGTCCTTATATAAGGTATACAAGGCAGATATTATGTTGTTGTTGTTGTTGGACCTGAATGGCCGAGTGTCTAGCGCTCGGTGCCACAGGTTTCGGGTTCGAGTCCCGGCGGTGCCATGGATGCTTGTAGTGGTTCAGAATCCACTTTAAGCCGTAGGTCCCGGTCTCCTATGACTGTAAGAGCGTCACGGAGCCAAAGTCAGACTTCTACCTACGGGTGCTCCATCACAACAGAAGCTGCTTCCTTGCCCTTCAATCATGAGTACGTATGGGCTCGTGGGCTTGGCCAGCCAAGTGGGATAAGAAACAACAACACAAGGGAGATATTATATGCAAACAAATGTCAATTGATCAAAAATGACTTAAAATTGGAATTAAAATGCATAGAATGAAGTGACAATGATCTGACTTATGAACCATTCTCAAGAACCGAAGTTCCTATTACAATTTAATTTCAAATTTTCATAAAGAACATATCTCCTTCTTAATATTTTTAGTTCGATTAGTGGTTGATTAAAAAGAAAAATCAAATGTAAATTTTGTTGTAATGCAAATTATGTCTCATAACAGACATTTCAGACATTACTGCACTTACATTTCCTTTTAGTTATTATCAACAAAATCTTTTATTTATTCACTACCTTTTATTTTAATTAAAAATTAAGCTTACTTTGCTATTAAAAGGAAAAATATTTGTTCTTTAAATAATACAAATATAAAAAAAATTTTCGCTTGAAGGAGGACGATTTAAATCTAATCTAATAAATTACTTCTGAAGATAACTGACATTTGATTATCAAAAATTAACCAACTTTAAAAACAATTATTTATTATAAGAATATATAAAAATATCTGATCTTATCTAATGAAACATTCAACTTGT
Source organism: Caerostris darwini (assembly GCA_021605075.1). Taxonomy (NCBI): domain Eukaryota; kingdom Metazoa; phylum Arthropoda; class Arachnida; order Araneae; family Araneidae; genus Caerostris; species Caerostris darwini. The sequence continues at coordinate 1,065,415 of BPLQ01009016.1, forward strand.
GTACTAAATCAATATTACTTTTCAAGGCATTAATTGTTTTTGTTTTGTACAATTATTATTACTTTTCTGCATAGTAATTGAAGATAATATTTTAAACATAACTAACATTTCATTATCAAAAATTATAACACTTTAAAAACAATTGTGTATTATGAGGACATATAAAAATTTATCCATGAATGTGACATCTAATGCAATATCGAACGTGTGTACTCTCTCAATAATACTTTTCATAATATTTAATTACTGTTTTGTTCAATTATCGTTATTTTCCTGCATATTGATTCAAAATAAAATTTTGATTGATTATCAAAAATTAACCAACTTTAAAAATAATTATGTATTATAAGAATATATAAAAATTTATCTAAGAATATTATCTTATCTATTGAAACATTGAACTTATATATTATCTCAATATTACTTTTCATAGCATTCATTAATTACTACTCTTTTGAACGTAACTAACATAGTAATTGAAAATAATATTTTGAACATAACTAAAATTTGACTATAGAACTAACCAACTTTGAAAAGAATTATTTATTGTAAGAATATATAAAAAAATCTAAGAATCTGATGTTATCTAATGAAATATTGAACTTTTGTACTATCTCAATATTGATGTTCATATCATTAATTTATTATTATTTTGTTCAACTATTATTACTTTCCTACATAGTAATTGAAAATATTATTTTGTGATAGATCAGAAAAAAATAAAACATCTTTAAAAACGTTTATGCACTAAAAAATAGAATAATAGGCTTAAGCTTTAAGTTTTATCTAATAAAAGATCTATCTACGACATTATCTAAAAATTATTAAATAAATCAACTCTTTTCATGCACAAACTCAAAATAGATTTTCATCATCATTAAAATATTTGGCATAAAGCCATACTTCAGGCAAGAAATTATTTTTATCAAAGTCTTAACAGATTAGAAAACAATTCTCTACAATAACCCGGTACCTCGTCTTATCCTTTTTTAATCTTCAAAGATTTTTAATATTCCTTTTAAGAAAGATAAAAATGTGCTTCCTGCGTAGCTCTATTTCTAGAAAAGACAAGGACCACTCCTGCGTTGGTCGAAATTAAAATAACCCCTGGTACTTAGTGTTTTGTACTAGTAGTCATGTTTCGGCGCTAGTGTCGAAAGTGTAATTACATCGTGAAAAGATAGTCGTACTAGGTTCTGTAGCGAGGGGTCGGCCGGAAATTGCGAAGACAATATACATTTTTTTTAATAGTTCAGGAGGGATATTGGAAAGAATTTTAATTAATTCAATGCAAAATAATATGTTTTCTTATGAGAAAAATTGCTTTTTTGTTTCTTTAGAAGAAAGCTGTTCATGATTATGGAAATATATTATTTTGTTAGAGAAATTTGTATTCTGTTAGAGCTTTATACATCTCAATCTATTGAAACACCGATTTATGGTCCCATTGATAAGGTATGCAGTTAGCTTGCAGGAGGGTTCAAGGTTCTAATCCGTTGATGGCTGGCATTGCAGTCATTGTTTTCAGAAACGAAGAGACTCGATGGTGACTATATAGTGAGAGTTTTTTTAATTTTCTCCTCTAAAGGACATTTTTCAATGTTTCATTACTCATTCGTGATATATTCGCGGCATATATCGATCTTCAACACACAACACACACTCACTCACACACGCAACACATACATTAATTACTAAGGAAGCATATATGTAGCAGATGCAGCCTTAAACAGGTGCAAAATGGATTTGTGGTGCTACGCAACATCATGCAAAAGTTTTGCAGCAGCAGCTCGGAACATCTTTGTCAGCATTTAGAAGTTTTAACAGGCGTCCGTATGGCCAATTGTCGAGCTCTCTGGTCTTTGGTACTATAGGCTTCAAGTTCAAATCCTGGCGGGGACACGGGTGTTTGTTAGTGGTTCGGAATATTTGCTAAACTGTAGGTCCCGGTCTAATTAGTCCAAAGTGTGCACAAAATGACGGTAGGGCGACAAACCAATCTCGGTGGGCCAGATGAGTCCTGTGCGGATTTAGCTTTACGGATTTAGTTTATTTATACGGTGTAGACATAGGTATTTCCAATTTTCTTTCAGCTCATAGTGCCGGTTTCGAACCGAACACACTAGCCACTATACCCTTAAGATATTTATATTCTCTAATAAAATATTGACTCATAAAATAATAAATGTTTTGAAAATATTACGAAAAAAAGTGCATAAGTTGTTGATTTTTTTAAAAGGACATCTGTAAACTATAAAATATTTTTTACATCAAATAAACTAACAAAGCAATGGATAATATAATTTTATATTTATGAATATCTGTACCAAAAATTCAATTTTGATAGTAGAAATAATATCCACTTTTAAAATAACCTTTTTAAAAACCATAATAACCTATGGCTATATTATAGTTATGTAGCAGTCGAGTCAAGTTAGGAGATTAGATATTCTTTCCTCGATGCTAAAATGGAACCGTGATAGATTTTTGTCGTGAATTTTTCGTTTTTTATTATCGATTTCGCGATGAGGATGGGTGCTGCATTCATTTCGGAACTCGTCTAGCGTTTAATAAATATTTTATAGCCGCAATTTCGAGCATCTTTAGTAACAATAATCTAGATTCTCAAATATGCCAGTGGAATCCTATGCTGGGTAAACTTTATGGGTTCATCATGGGTATTTAAAATTCCCTTTCAGTTTATCGGTTTCGAACCCAACACCAGAAGTTCGCTGACCCAATGCACTAGCCATAAATCATTAAGGTATTCTTAAGGTATTCTGTTTTAAAATATTAACGTGCGTATTTATTTTTTTAATGTTACAAAAAAGTGCATAAATGTTGTAGATTTTACAAAAGGACATCTATAAATTGTAGAATGTATTTTATATTAAATAAACAATGGATAATTTAATTTCATTGTTATGAATTTCTGTACCAAAATCCAATTTTAAAATAACCCTTTTAAAGCCATGATAACCTATGGTTATATTGCAGTTATGTAGCACTGAAGCCAAGTTAGGAGATTATATATTCTTTCCTCGATGCTAAAATGGAACCGTGATAGATTTTTGTCGTGAATTTTTCGTTTCTGTTATCGATTTCGTGATGAGGACGGGTGCTGTATTCATTTCGGAACTCGTCTGGCGTTTTTAAATCTCCAGTGAATCGCCCTTCCGTCTGAGACAGGAATAAATGCATTCCAATTCGTGGGCATTTGTCAAAGATCCTCGATAGAAAACGATGCAGTTTGTTACATTTCAGAATTCGATATACATCTGAATTGGTTTCTTTTTTTTCTTTTCTTTTTCTTTTATTCATTTCTATTTTCCATTTCATACATTGTCTATTGGAATGAAAAATTAAACTGTCTAACTTTGTAGAAATATATACATCAAACTTTTCATTTTCGTTTCGGGAAAAATGGTAATTGCAAAAATTTAAACAGGGGACATGAAAGTTGGAAATAAAAATTGCGTCGTTTTTTGGCTGAACGTTTTTTTTTTTTGACCTCTGCGTCTTTTTTTGTCAAGATGTATTTTAAATATTCTGTTTATGGACATTTACATATTTTAAACTTTATTGGAATATATCATACATGGATAGTACATTAGCATTATAGTATAGAAATACAATAATATAATAGTTACATAATAGTTACAATAGTATAATCAAATTTGGTATAATAATGTAAAGCATTAGATTAGTAGAAGCGACTTGGCGGATGGTGCATTGGATTGTAAGTTTAAATTGATGTGTTAAAATCAGACGAGTGAAGCTACCACGTACGTATACACTATAAATCTATAAGCTAGAATGTACTTTAAGGGAGGAAATTGCAAACACTCTCAAATATGTTTCCTGGATTTTACTTTCCACATCGTGTAATCACATTTCAAGTACAGAGTAGTCCCCTTTCCTTTTAACACCATTTATATCTATCATTTTAATGATAATAATTTAAAATTTAAACAGGGGCATAACGTTGGAAATAAAAATGCGCCGTTTTTTGGTAGAACGTTTTCGGTCTGTTCGTCGTTTTATGCCAAGATGTATTTTAAGTATCATGGTTATGGGCATTTATGTATTTTAAAATTTATAAAATATATAAATATATCCTACATGGATATTACATTAGCACTATAATTTAAAATTGTTTAATTAAAGTTAATTTAAATAATGTAGACCATTAATTTAGTAGAAGCCACTTGATGAATAGTGCCTTGGATTGTTAAATTTAAGTTACCGTGCTCGAAATCATACAAGTAAAGCTATCGTGCATGCATGGACTATAAATCTATAAACTAGAATGTACTTTCGGGATCTGATGGCAGAGTTGCTTTGGGTTCGAGGTCCAGCTCTGCCATGGGTGTGTGTAATGGTTTGAAACCCGTCTTAATCCACCGCCACTAACAGTAGAGCGCTGACAACCCTACACCGTAGACGTTAGACAAATTGTATTAAATTAATTAGACAAACTGCATTATATTTCAATTTTGATAAATTCTAATTTTATAAAAATATTATTTTTAATATGAAATATTATTTTTATAAAAATTTAGTACAAAAAACTTACAATATTATCTCACTCACATAGCTCTAGTGTTTCTTGAAAATTTTATTACTATGGAACCATTTATAATTGTTTCAACTTTGAATTCCTGTAAAATTAAACTCAAGAAAATATATACGATTGGTAAAAGAATATTGACAATTAAAAAAGAAAAAAGAAAAGTTTTTATTGTTGCTTTTCTTTGGTTTTTTTCCTACACGTTATTTATTTATTTTTTTGTAAATTTATTTAAATATCTTTGCCAAAAGACAGAAAAAAATTAGATATTTTGATAGATATTATCGTAATTATAAATCAATATTATCATTATATTATTTTCAATTAAATTATCGTTGCTACAAGAACATTAAAAATGTATTTAATTTATGCATTAAATACATATTCTCCTGTGTCCTTTATATTATTTATACATAATATTAAATGTTTTCTATTGAAATTAAAAAGTTATAATGATATAATGTTAATATTCATTACAAGCTTTATATAGAACCATATAATACATATCACTCTACAAATTAGATATGTCCTGATATGGTGAACAAGATTCTTTACAAATAAAGTAATACAATTAATTATAAATCAATTTTGTCATTGCATTATTTTCAGTTAAATTATCTTTGTTAAAAGGACATTAAAAATTTTATTTCGTTTTATGTATTAAATACATTTTCCCCTATGAACATAATACTTTTTGTTTATATATAAAAGATTTTCGAATGAAATTTTAAAAAAATGATAATAATGTTATGCTAATATTCATTACAGGCTTTATGTAGAACCCATATAATATTTATCACTCTACAAATTTAAATATTTCCTGATATGGCCAACATGTTTCTTCACAAACAAAGTAATACAAGTAATTATAAATATTATCATTATATCATTTTCAGTTAAATTATCGTTGTTACAAGAACATTAAAATGTTATTCCGATTTACGCATTAAATACATTTTTAACTGTGAAAATAATACTTTATATATAATAATAAAGATTTTCCAATGAAATTTAAAAAAAAATGATAATGATATAATGTTAATATTATTTACAGGCTGTATATAGAACCCATATAACATATATCACTCTACAAATTTAGAAATGTTTTCATATGGTCAACATGTCCCTTTACAATCAAAGTAATACAAATAATTATAAATCAATATTATCATTATATTGTTTTCAGTTAAGTTATCGTAGTTACAAGAACGTTAAAAATGCATTTCGTTTTGTACATTAAATACATTTTCCCCTGTGAAAATAATATTTTTTTTTACATATAATAATAAAGATTTTCCAATGGAAAATCTTTAATATGATATAATACTGATATAATGTACTGATATAATGTTAATATTCATTAAAGACTTTATATAGAACCCATATAATATATATCACTCTACAACTTTTGATATGTTCTGATATGGTTAGCATGTTCCTTTGCAAAGAGTTATACAATTAAATATAAATCAATATTATCATTATATTATTTTCAGTTAAAATATTGTTGTTAGATGAACATTAAAAAAGATATTTCGTTTTATGTATTAAATACATTTTCCCTTTCAAAATAATACTTTATACTTATATATAATAATAAATATTTTCTAATGAAATTTAGAAACATAATAATGATATAATGTTAATATTCACTACAAGCTTTATGTAGAACCCATTTAATTATAATATATATAACTCTACAAATGTATGTCCTGATATGGCCAACACGTTTCCTTACAAACAAATTGAAATAGTCAAAGGGACTTTTAATCAAAAATTATTTTTATTGATTTTCCCTTTTTTAAAAACTAATCAGTGTCCCAGTTTCACGAAAGGTAATATATTTTAGCCAACCCGTGTTTCACTTTTATGATTCACTCAATGTGCTAATCATGTTTTAGTCACTTACAATGGAACTACGAGTACGTGCGATAAAGTTTGTCTTGAACGAAAGCTAACCACGAACCTCCCAAATCAACGTGTTGATAAGTACTGGACTTGCATATTATTCAACTCACGCAACATGTAATAACGTTAATGCTGTGATCATTATCCTTCTATAAATATACCGCATTATATCAACACTTCGATGTTTAATATTCCAAAGCATGCAACTTTTTGATGTAATATTTATAAATGACACCAGTTCATTCCAATTTCATCAACAACCTAAGAATAACTTGGGAAATATTTGCATTATAAGATAATATATGTTTAGAATATTATCGAATGAATAACAAGTTACTAGTCTATAAAAATAAAAAATTTTAAAAATTGATTAAAATAAATGAAATCAAACGAAATTTATGTAAATTTTCGAAATATCGTTAGTAAACTTTAGTTGAAAGTAAAAGTCACATTAAGCTTGACTTTTAGTGTGAAAAAATACTGCGAAAATCTTGTTTTATATTTAAATTTGAAGAGAAAACTATTTTGAATTACAACAAGAGTTGTAAACATATATGAATATTATTTTGAATAAATAAATCCAAGCAAAATGTGTATAAAGGACACCTTAAACTTCTTGAACCTCGAATGTTGTGCAAGTTTGGGTTGAAGTGCCTGTATTTTAACGCTAGTATGGCAGATACGTAGCATATCAGAGTTGATCAGGGTGTTGTATCATTTGGGATCTTGTGCTTCCCAAAAATGTCTTATCTTTACAATTTTGAACGAACACCCCAAGGGTAGTTTGATGGATATACCTCCTACTTGAGGCAATACCCTTCTCCTGAATAAATATGGAATCTTTTGATTCTAATTCGCTTGGCGAACCCAGCTGCGTGAGTTCGAACCACTTTGACACCATGTTATTTGAAAAAGATTATAAACTTGATTGGACTTTTGTTGGACCATTATTTATTCTTTTTAAAGATTGATTAAAATTAAATTCAAAAATTGATATATCCTTGTTTTTCTTAGTTATAATATATAAATTCAAAATTTATTTAATAGGAAATTTTAATCTACCGTAAAATAGAATTAAAAACTACAATTCAATAAACTGAACAATTCACTATTATATGCAAGAGATTTAATTGTAGTTCAGAAAAAAAATGATATTTATTGTTTAGCATTGCTCATTTAGCATTGTATGTTATTTAGCACTGGAATTTGCATTTCCTTGAATATTCTAGTTTTTAAACATCATGGTATATATCCTTCACGAACTCCTTTCTACCTCCATGGAAAAAAAGATCACCATTTCCTTTTAAGTTTATTTCTATCAAACTAAACCATTAATAATAATGATAATGAATAATGATGATAATTTATTTGCTAATAATATATAATAATAATACATAATATATAATTTTTAAGATTAAAAAATATTAATTAATTGTTAATTAAAACATGTTTTTACCGACGTAAAATGGTTAATTATTATTAAAAAAAACTAAGATTATATATCACTTCACATAAAGTCAATATGGCATATTAGTACGTAGCTACAAAATAACATGATCTTTGTATTTGTTTGAAAATTTAATATTGTATATGATACTCAAGAGGCATCATCATCATCAATTGCACTTCAAAATATGAGTTCCAAAGTTCTCACAAACAACTACATAAAACAAAAAAAAATACACCAAATCTTCAAAAAAATAACAGCAAAATACATTACCATCATCATTCATTAAAGAGTGTTTCTTTGGGAGCTGAGGACAAAGTCCCCTTTCCAGGTGACAGAACACAAATATAATGGTCGGTAGTATTTGTAAAAAAAGCAACAACTAATGATTATGTATCATTTTAAATAGATTCAATATTGCATGTTATCCATAACTATAAAATAACATGATCTTTGCATTTCTCGTTTGAAAATTTAATATTGTATACGATATTCAAGATGCATTATCATCATCATCATCATCAATTGTTCTTCAAAAAATGAGTCCAAAGTTCTCTTAAACAACTACATAAAACAACAAAAATACATCAAATGTTCAAGGCAATAACAGCAAAATACATTACCATCATCAATACTTCTATAAAAAATAAGTTTTTTCTACAGTATTCCTAATCAAACAATTTTATATTTAAAATAGATCCACTTTATTCTAAATAAATGTTTAATCGTGTAGTTTACTACTTTTTTTAAATAAACCGGTAACAAATAATTATATACATAAAAAAGATAATTATAGAATTTAATTTAAAGAATAATCTGTTAAACATAAGTTAAATATGACTCTAATGAGTTTAAGATTTAAAAAAAAATTCATTAATTTTTAATCAAATATATTTTTTGCAGACTTAAAATAGTTAACTATTATTTGTAAAAAAAAAACCAACAGCTAATGATTATGTATAATTTCAGTATGAGTGTCAGAGTAGAGTCAGTATGTCATGTTGTACACAATAACATGATATTTGTATTTCCCGTTTGAAAATTTAATATTGTATATGATACTCAAAATGCATCATCATCATCATCATCATCAATTGCACTTCAAAAGATGAGTTCCAAAGTTCTCACAAACAACAAAAAATACACCAAATCTCCAAAGAAATAACGGCAAAATACATTACCATCATCATTCTTTAAAGAGTGTTTCTTTGGGAGCTGAGGACAAAGTCCCCTTTCCAGGTGACTGAACACAAAGATAATGCTCGGTTAGTATGTCAGTTGACAGCACGATTTATCGAAAAGAATGGGTGGGGCTCTAAACCCCTGTGCGGAAGACAGCAAATGAGTGCGGGCGTGACATGCAAATAACTGGAGATAGCTTGGCAGCCATGTTTTTCCCTCTCGCCCTTTAAACAAGAATAAAAAAAAGATACAAACTTTAAACAGGAGTTGTGTTCCCCTCTAGTCTTCTTCCTGCAGTAAAGTCGTTAGGAAAGTTTATCCTTAATAAATAGCCTTCACAAAGAATGAAAGGTTTCAAGAGAGAGGAAAAAAAAGAGCATGAAGTTGTTGAAGATAAAAATGTTTAATTCACATTATTAGAAGAATACTGTTGAGTTTTATGAGACCCCCTTGTTCAATAGGTGTGCTACAGAAAGTTGCAAGTCTGTTATTAAGATTACGAGTTGGCCTTTGAAATGTGTACAAAAAAGCATGTAGAAAATGAAGTGCCATTAAAATTATCTGAAATATTAAATGGGGTAGAATATTGGAAAATCGACTATAGTTGATGTTCTTGCATGGCAGCCAGTAATGTCACAAATTGCTTTAGTATACACATGCATTAATCTAAAAGAGATTTTGTCAACAGCTTGATACTAATTCTGCATTTTTTTATGTTTACGATAATGAGAAGTATAATTTTGTGTATTTGCATCAAGAAAAAGTTATTTTTAAGTGTATAAGCATTTATTTTGACAGACATTTTCTACTGAGGAGTTGAGAAATAGTTATTATATAAATTCTACTGTCTTCTAAAAATAATTATTATAATTAATGTCGTCCTGTATTCAAAATTAATGTGTACGTTGCCTGATTAATAGCATGTTATTATAAATTTTCGTAATTTAGGGGGAAGAAATACCATAATGTGTCTTAATATAAGCGTTGTTAAATAACAATGTTTTGATAATTTGAATAATTAAAGTATTAAATAGGTTGCAAATATTACTTTAAAGAAAACTCTTTAAACTAAACAAATTTTAAAAATTACATACACAGTATGAAATTTAATCACATTTTCTTATATAAACAATATTTTTTCATATACTTTTCGTATCATCACAGTCAATAGGTTAATATGAAAACAGATATTTTAGAAAATATATCAGGATTTTCAAACGCTTTTGTTTTTTGCACTTTGGTGTATGAATCTTCCGTATTTTAGATGAATTACAAACGGTGGAGTAAAAGGAAATATTTTAGAATGGAATTTTTAATATTCAATTTGCAAAAGGATGTAAAAAGAAAAATACTTAAAAATACAAATAATTATTTGAAATATTTAAAAAGTGTTTAAGAGAAATTTTTGAGATAGTTTTTTTAATTTTTAAAGAAATTGTAAATTAATGATTTACTGTGTGAAAATTTGCACTGTTATATTTTTAATAAAAGAACTTTTGAATGTAATGAAAATAAATTCAAGCTATTATAAAAATGCCATTAATTTGAATTGGTAATCAAATGAAGAGGATCTATATAAGTTAGATTCAAATATGCATCCATGAAAATCTGTTTCAATTAATAGCTAAAACTCTTTCAATTGATAACTGATGATTGTAATATTTTTAATAAAATAACATTTTAATGTTTTGAAAATAAATGTACATTATTAGATAAATGCCAGTAGTTTGAATTGAGAATCAAATGTAGAATCTATATCAGTTAGATTCAAATATGCAATCATGAAAATTGGTTTAAATTAATAGCTATGATCTTAGAAAAGCAGTTTTTGAGTCATTTATCCCAATTTATCTCAACTAATTTTTTCTTTTCTTCATTTCACCCCCTCAACATTGAGGGCTAACCTAAATTAAAGAGCATTTCACAAGGTACTTCTCTTTTTGCAACAAAACCTATCATTTTGGGAAAGGATCAAGAAAAACTAGAGGGAACAAAAGAAATAGAAGAAGACAACAGTGAACTGATCCTAAGAATGTCCACAAGAATCTTTAGAGAATAGAATACTTTTTTTGTGTGTGGTAAACGAAAATTTTCAACCAACTTTGAGTTTAGTTCTCTGAGGAGAACGTCTTAAATGTCTTATGGTCTCGTGGGACTTGCAGAAACAGGCTCTATTTAGGAGCTACAGCTAAGCCACTTACTTTTTTTTTTTTTTTTTTCTTCTTCTTTCCAACCTCTGTTTTTAGTTTTTTGAGTAAGAAACGTGGCAACGAAAGGTAAACTTTCTGGAGGAATTTTCATTTATTTCTTTTAAAAACTTTGATGCTTTTCTTCTCTTCGATTTCAAAAGATTACTAAGAGATTTTTTTTTCTCAGCGATTTTTTTCCTTTTTCATACAAAGGACATATTTGAGAATACCAGTCTTTGTAAAGAATTCTTGTTCGGCGCACTGATTTCTGTTTTCTGATGAAAAGGGAATTGTTCGAACATGTCAATATTCAAAGCTCTTTCCTAAGTTGTAGCGAAAAGCAAACTGAATTCATCGCACAATAGGTTACATGCATAGCATATACATTCTTCTTTTTGGTAATTGCTTAAGCTTATAGTTTAACTCTCAATTTCTTTATATTCGTGGTTTTTCATTGGATATATTATATGGAAGTAGAAACCAACAGTTTAGTTTTGACTGAAATATCCAGTCAGTTAATTCACTGGACATTTGAAATGAGTATTATTTGCATAATTTAAAATAATTTTATTATAAAATTAATTTATGTGTATTTTATATTAACAAAATATTGCATTCTTTAATATTATAGAAAATGGAAGATTGGAATGATATATTGACATTGCTTAATTTTAAATAACAACTTTGCAACTAAATAACAACTAACAACTTTATCAAAACTTTCATAGGATTAATCAGAAAATTTATCATTCCCATCAACTATTCATCATAATACTTGGTTCCTGTATATTAACAAAAAACATAATAAGCAATATATAATTTAATAGGAGAAAATAAAACTAGCTTTCCTTTTGTTACAATGTGATGAAATCTCTGATTTACATTGCAAATATTTAAAGTTATTTTTGATTTTATTGTGAATAAAAACCGAGATGTACTGGAATGCCATTGGTACACTGGGGGTAGGAAAAACCAGACAATAAAGAATCCATTTATTGGCCAGGATCTCATCATGGACATTAGAAATATTTTCTATAAAGTAATTTTACCTCCAAACGGTATAAATAAGGAGGGAAGAAAAAAGTTATGAAAAAATAATAATTTAATATTTTTTTTAATATATTGACACATTTTACGCAATTGGTTTGATGAATATTTCTTTATAACTCATTAAATTTTAAGCATATTTTTATTTCATTTCATATCTATGAATAAGTAAATAACGGAAAACAAAAAAAAAAAAAACTAAAATTTACTACTTACTTAATAGGATGTTAAAAATATGTATGGGAGGTAACATGATATTTTACCTCTTTTTTTTAGAAATTTAACAATTAATTCACAAAAGCAACTACAATAAGTAACGGATTTCCTCAAGAATAAAATAGCATAGAAATTTCAACTCAGTGTATATAAGGATCAACTATATTTTCCAGTCCATTTCCATTCTGTTTACCACTTTCAGGCGTTTTGGGAATAGGACTGTTAACCAATTTTCCAACAACTGCTTTGGAGTACGACGGTTTAGTTTAAAAAAATCTGTAGACTACGATGAAGAAATATCATTACCTCTATTATTGCATTAATAGGATAGCTCGTTGAATTGAAAATTTGAGGGGCCAGCTTCAAAATCAATAATAAAAGTAAAACTAAACTGAAAAGCACTGTACTTATGTCGAAACATGGAGTGTTATTAAAATTTTTTATTTAAATTGGATTGTAGTAAGTTTTTATTAAAATTGTAGTGCTAAACTGTGTGTGCTTTGTAGAATGCCTTCCATGTTGCATCCTCTATAATGCAATTTATTACATATACCGTATTAGTGGAGATTAGTGCAACTCAGAGTTCTTGGCATTCGATAAATCAACAATTTTGTTTCTAATTTCAAACTAAATCTAGCATTTTCTTTTCATATTGATATATGCAATAATTATAGTCGGTGATTAATCAATTACCGAAAAAACAAATAATTTCTTGTTAATTTATGTTTTTAAAAATCGAATTTTGTCTTAAGTATTTTCATACTATAATAGTTACAGGTCATAAAATAACATCACAATATCATAATTCAGTTGTGTGCAAAATTTGATTGGTTTTAATAACGCAGTAAAATTGAGTGATATAGGAGTATAATTAATTTAGTGCTATAGAAGCGTAATTAATTAATTGATAACGGAGCTACCATACAACGTATTAAAGCATGATAATGCGTCAAATATTCATCCATAGTAAAAAGCTCTAAATCAGATAAACGCTAAACGGATTTAAATCGCAATGCAGGTATGTGTATGAGTGTCTGTTTAATAATTCATCAGTTAAATTCATTAACTAAGTGTTAAAAAGTGTGTCTAAGTGTAACTAAGTGTAAATTAACTAAGTGTGTCTTTACTAACTCGGTGAAGCAACGGTGAGTAAGAGTTTTCGATTAACTTCAATTTTCATATTAGTGGATTGACGAAGTCATATATCTCGGCCTCATAATTGACAAAAATATTACCTTCAGAAATTATATAAAATATAAAGCCCTATTTTGGAGTAAACTGCATCCATGTCTCTCCGTCATCTATCAACATTATGAATAATAACTTCAAAATAAAACTCTCCTTTTCAAAAAGTACTTTGTCCCACCCTGACCTGTGCAACACCTATCTAGGATCTAAGTGCCAAATCAGATAGGAATAAAATACAAATTCTGCTAAATAAAATTCTTAAAATTATAAGCGGGGTTCTCTGCTATGTTTGCAATTCAGTTATCCATAGTAACCTCAAAATTGATCCAATGTTAAAAACCTATAAAGGAAATTCTACATTGGTATTATTCATTATCACAATCCAATAATTAAATTCTCATGTTTTCTTTGAAAGCAAAATCGGTAAAAAGAAATTTCCATAAGCCACAACCAAATGGATCCTAACTCTAAAGTCCCATAGCAACAGTAAAGACAAACTTCAATATTATCAACAACTACTAGAAAGAAGACAATTTTCAATCCTTTTCAGCAAGTAAGTGCACAAACTGAAACGTAATACATGTCAATGACCCAAATAAACTCTAACTTTCAAACGGAGATGGAGGCTTTCTCATTCCTAATTTCTACCCATCTCAGATTGTGTTCCATTCTTACACTCAATTCAGTCAACAATGCCCAAGGATAGTTTTCTTTCCTGGTGAATCTACGTTTCAACCCCCGTCATTACTGCTTCTTGTTTATCTCCTTTCCGCTGCTATGTAAATCTATATGAATTTACCAAATTGAATCTGAAATGGGTGCAATGATGAACAACTATTAGGTGTTTTTTTTTTTTTTTTTTTTTTTTTTTAATTTTGTTCTTTTTCAATTTCTTCTATTAGCTCGCACTCTCCCTATATATATCTTGTTCAAATTTTCAATCGTTCATAACATACTTTTTATTCATCCACTCAAGTTCAGAAACATTTTTTGAACTTGTAGTGGATGACACTTGATGTTCATACAGTTTTTTCAAATATTAATTCAGTAATTAAATTTAATTAATCGATTTTAGTTCTTTTTAGATTTAAGTTGCATGTATCTACCAATAGATGGCGCCAGATAAACTTAAAAAAATGAATGAAAATTATTTATAAAGGATTTTCTGCAATATAGTGAAAAAAAAGAGGGAATTTACTTTAATTTTTTTTTTTTTTTATATTACTTGTTTATGATTTTTATTATTTATTTACTTTTTTAATTTCAATTAATAATGAATTAATTTTAATTACTATAAATATTTTTATTTTTAATTCCCATTAATAATTAATTAATTTAATTACTATAATCATTGAATTATTTTTAATGCATCATCATCATCATCATTATCATTGGCGCAACAGCCGCATAGTGGACCAAGGCAGACTACCTACTGGCAGATTTCGAGACATGAGATTTTTTCTTTTTACGGTGTAGGATTATCAGTCCTACGCCCAACTCTCTACAGTCATATTAGACCGAGACCTACGGTTTAAAGTGGATTCCGAACAACGACCAACTTCCCTGAGACCGCCGATATTCGAACTCAATTCCTGTGGCACCGAGAATTAGATCACTAGTCACTCGGCCATTAGACCCCAATTTTTAATTATCATAAATAAGTAATTCATGTTAATTACTTTAGTTATTCATTTATTTACTTTTTAATTACTATTAATTTTGTCGCTAAATTTTATTACTATTATTCCACCATTTTATCACGCTAAGTTCTTTCAAATTGAGTAGAAGTGCATTTTGTAGTGGCACTCCAATCGATTATTTAATCTAGTTAGTTGCTGTTGCTGTTTCATGTTGCCCTGTTCTAAACACCTAGACCAGGTCCATGAGACCATGCTGCTCAAGCATCTTCAAATCTAGTTATAATCAAAATGTAGTTAGTACTAAACAGGTAGAGATCACTTCAACATAATATAAGTGTTGTTTTGTCAAGCAGTCAACCACAGTTAAGTGATCTTAATCAGATAAGCAATGCTTGAAAATTTTAAACAATGGAATTTGTAATTTTCTTTATTACATAATGAACATTTTTTTATAACATGAGCTGCAAAAAAATTATAAATTTTAATTAATTAATTATTTAATTCTATGTATAATGTTTTCACCAATTTTGATGTTATATATTTACTTTGCAATTTTATTTTATTGACTAAAAATGTTCATATGATAAAAAACCAGTGTAAAAATCAAATTAGGACCCCTGTACTAGAAAGAAACACATTACATTCTCAATTTCCTTAAATGATCCATCCAATATCTCTTTATCATTTGCGCTGTTTATAATTAATTGTTTGTGGTATTTATGCATGTATATAGTTGCATGTTTTCTGTTAGAAATAACCTATAAGAGAAAATATAAACACTGAAAAAATGCACTTTAGAGGATTTTTATATCATATCCCTTTGCTATGATTCTTATATCATATATACCTTTGCTATGATTCTTATATCATACACCTGTGATATGATTCTTATATCATATACCTGTGCTATGATTCTTATATTATATATATCTTTTCTAGGATTCTTTTATCATATACCTTTGCTATGATTCTTTTATCATATACTTTTAGATATCATATACTTTATGATTTTTATCATATCTTATATCATATACCTTTGCAATGATTCTTATATCATACACCTGTGCAATGATTCTTATATCATACATCTATGCTATGAATCTTATATCATATACCAGTGCTATGATTCTTTTATCATATACCTTTGCTATGATTCTTATATCATACACCTGTGATATGATTCTTATATCATATACCTGTGCTATGATTATTTTATCATATACCTTTGTTATGATTCTTATGTCATATTTCGATGAAGCCAGCTGAATAGGTGGTATGATATTATGTGAATAGATATTTTTAGATCGAAATAGAAATATTTTTATCCAAATTGTGTAAAAAGAAATCATTATAAGTAAAAAAATGAAATAGAGAAGAAATAATTAGAAATTTTATATTTATATACTTACTATTTCGAATAATTCGAAATTTATTCGAAGTATGAGGCAAAACAACACTTTGCAAAAGAGAATACCCTTTTCCGCAATCACCCGTGCTGATAATGACAAAAAATTTATGAGACTATTTAGAAGGTAAAAAAAAAAAAAAAAAAAAACTAAAATCGCATAATTTCTAATATAAAAAAGTAGTGACAAAAGAAGAAAAAAAGTCCAACTATTTATTACAAAAAAAGCAAAAAGATTCCAACCGTTTATTGCAAAAAAAGAATAAATATGTCATCGATAATAAGAATGCTTTTAAATATTCAAGCAAAGAAAAATGGTCATAAAAAGTATTAAATGCTTGTGAATTGTAAAATATTTTTTTTGTAACAATTTTTTGCTTTAGTTTTAAAAGCTATATTTCTTCATTTGTACGATTTATTCTGTTAATATAAAATCTGTATGATATTTGGATTCAAATTCTACGACATAACGTCGTAAAATTATTAATGCTTATATTTTTTACTGCAAGCCTTTTTAGTACTTGTGTTATTATTTCTAAAGAGTGGTATAAAAACTTTTTTTGCGAATAAGCTAAAGTAATAAATATGATAAAAAACAAATATATATTCATTTTTTTTTTAACTCTGCATTTTTTTAATATTTAAATTACTTGAAAGTTTTGTAGATAATTCTTTTTCTTTAAGGCTGTTGTTTACAAATTAAAATTAACTATTCTGATGTATTTTTTATCCATTGTCTTGAGCATCAGATTTTTATGTATACCATTGGCAAGTTTTGATTTGGTTCGTTTCTCTATGCTTGGCTTTGTGAGATGCTAAAACTGATTCCGTCAATTTTTGAAATGTCTTAATTAATTGAGAAAAGAACTTGCATTAAATTTTGTTTGTGGAAACGTATAGAATTTTGCAGAAGGCATTCGGTGAGCATTCCTATATCAGAAAGAAATATTTAGAAGTGGTAAAAACAGGGACAGAGTTTCTAGTTTTCCTATATGACTTTCAGAAGTAATTGCTTCGTAGTTGCGTGCTCAATTGATGGTTGTTGTTGGTGCTTCCATGGGTGGTTCAATGGTTGCCTTGTATATCAGATTTGTGTGTACTATTAGCAGGGACGGAGTTTCTAGTTTTCCTATATGACTTTCAGAAGTAATTGCTTCGTAGTTGCGTGCTCAATTGATGGTTGTTGTTGGTGCTTCCATGGGTGGTTCAATGGTTGTCTTGTATATCAGATTCTGTGTGTACTATTAACAGGGACGGAGTTTTTAGTTTTCCTATATGACTTTCAGAAGTAATTGCTTCGTAGTTGCGTGCTCAATTGATGGTTGTTGTTGGTGCTTCCATGGGTGGTTCAATGGTTGTCTTGTATATCAGATTTTGTGTGTACTATTAGCAGGGACGGAGTTTCTAGTTTTCCTATATGACTTTCAGAAGTAATTGCTTCGTAGTTGCGTGCTCAATTGATGGTTGTTGTTGGTGCTTCCATGGGTGGTTCAATGGTTGTCTTGTATATCAGATTCTGTGTGTACTATTAGCAGGGACAGAGTTTCTAGTTTTCCTATATGACTTTCAGAAGTAATTGCTTCGTAGTTGCGTGCTCAATTGATGGTTGTTGTTGGTGCTTCCATGGGTGGTTCAATGGTTGTCTTGTATATCAGATTTTGTGTTTACTATTAGCAGGGACGGAGTTTCTAGTTTTCCTATATGACTTTCAGAAGTAATTGCTTCGTAGTTGCGTGCTCAATTGATGGTTGTTGTTGGTGCTTCCATGGGTGGTTCAATGGTTGTCTTGTATATCAGATTTTGTGTGTACTATTAGCAGGGACGGAGTTTCTAGTTTTCCTATATGACTTTCAGAAGTAATTGCTTCGTAGTTGCGTGCTCAATTGATGGTTGTTGTTGGTGCTTCCATGGGTGGTTCAATGGTTGTCTTGTATATCAGATTTTGTGTATACTATTAGCAGGGACAGAGTTTCTAGTTTTCCTATATGACTTTCAGAAGTAATTGCTTCGTAGTTGCGTGCTCAATTGATGGTTGTTGTTGGTGCTTCCATGGGTGGTTCAATGGTTGTCTTGTATATCAGATTTTGTGTGTACTATTAGCAGGGACAGAGTTTCTAGTTTTCTATATGACTTTCAGAAGTAATTGCTTCGTAGTTGCGTGCTCAATTGATGGTTGTTGTTTTTTGGTGTCTGTCTTCCATGGGAGGTTTCAATGGTTGTCTTGTATATCAGATTTTGTGTGTTTACTATTAGCAGGGACGGAGTTTCTAGTTTTCCTATATGACTTTCAGAAGTAATTGCTTCGTAGTTGCGTGCTCAATTGATGGTTGTTGTTGGTGCTTCCATGGGTGGTTCAATGGTTGTCTTGTATATCAGATTTTGTGTGTACTATTAGCAGGGACAGAGTTTCTAGTTTTCCTATATGACTTTCAGAAGTAATTGCTTCGTAGTTGCGTGCTCAATTGATGGTTGTTGTTGGTGCTTCCATGGGTGGTTCAATGGTTGTCTTGTATATCAGATTTTGTGTGTACTATTAGCAGGGACAGAGTTTCTAGTTTTCCTATATGACTTTCAGAAGTAATTGCTTCGTAGTTGCGTGCTCAATTGATGGTTGTTGTTGGTGCTTCCATGGGTGGTTCAATGGTTGTCTTGTATATCAGATTTTGTGTGTACTATTAGCAGGGACGGAGTTTCTAGTTTTCCTATATGACTTTCAGAAGTAATTGCTTCGTAGTTGCGTGCTCAATTGATGGTTGTTGTTGGTGCTTCCATGGGTGGTTCAATGGTTGTCTTGTATATCAGATTTTGTGTATACTATTAGCAGGGACGGAGTTTCTAGTTTTCCTATATGACTTTCAGAAGTAATTGCTTCGTAGTTGCGTGCTCAATTGATGGTTGTTGTTGGTGCTTCCATGGGTGGTTCAATGGTTGTCTTGTATATCAGATTTTGTGTGTACTATTAGCAGGGACAGAGTTTCTAGTTTTCCTATATGACTTTCAGAAGTAATTGCTTCGTAGTTGCGTGCTCAATTGATGGTTGTTGTTGGTGCTTCCATGGGTGGTTCAATGGTTGTCTTGTATATCAGATTTTGTGTATACTATTAGCAGGGACAGAGTTTCTAGTTTTCCTATATGACTTTCAGAAGTAATTGCTTCGTAGTTGCGTGCTCAATTGATGGTTGTTGTTGGTGCTTCCATGGGTGGTTCAATGGTTGTCTTGTATATCAGATTCTGTGTGTACTATTAGCAGGGACGGAGTTTCTAGTTTTCCTATATGACTTTCAGAAGTAATTGCTTCGTAGTTGCGTGCTCAATTGATGGTTGTTGTTGGTGCTTCCATGGGTGGTTCAATGGTTGTCTTGTATATCAGATTTTGTGTATACTATTAGCAGATTCTGTGGACGGAGTTTCTAGTTTTCCTATATGACTTTCAGAAGTAATTGCTTCGTAGTTGCGTGCTCAATTGATGGTTGTTGTTGGTGCTTCCATGGGTGGTTCAATGGTTGTCTTGTATATCAGATTTTGTGTATACTATTAGCAGGGACGGAGTTTCTAGTTTTTCTATATGACTTTCAGAAGTAATTGCTTCGTAGTTGCGTGCTCAATTGATGGTTGTTGTTGGTGCTTCCATGGGTGGTTCAATGGTTGTCTTGTATATCAGATTTTGTGTATACTATTAGCAGGGACGGAGTTTCTAGTTTTTCTATATGACTTTCAGAAGTAATTGCTTCGTAGTTGCGTGCTCAATTGATGGTTGTTGTTGGTGCTTCCATGGGTGGTTCAACGGTTGTCTTGTATATCAGATTTTGTGTATACTATTAGCAGGGACGGAGTTTCTAGTTTTTCTATATGACTTTCAGAGGTAATTGCTTCGTAGTTGCGTGCTCAATTGACGGTTGTTGTTGGTGCTTCCATGGGTGGTTCAATGGTTGTCTTGTATATCAGATTTTGTGTATATGTATTCTATTAGCAGGGATGCATTCTATTAGCATGGACTGAGTTTCTAGTTTTTCTATATAACTTTCAGAGGTAATTGCTTCGTAGTTGCGTTTTCAATGGGTGGTTGTTGACGGTGATTCCATGGTTGGTTCAATAGTTGACTTGTACATCATATTTTGTGTATATCATTAACAGGGGCGGAGATTTTAGTTTTCTTATATGACTTTCAGTGGTAATTGCTTCATAGTTGCATGTTTAATGGGGGCAAAACATGAACAGGTACATTAATTCCCTGTTCGGAATGCTCACACCGCTATCGCAATCATCATCGGGTTGTCTTAATTATGAATTATTATTTTAATTTATTTATGACTGTAGCACACGCGGGCAGCAAGATTTTCACCCTATATCTTGTGTGTGTTATTACTGAGTACAAAAAAAAATTTTTTTTGCCAATTTTAATTATTTGTTTGATTTTTTAATGCATAATATATGGAAATTCTGATTGCACAATACATGGCAATTCTTATCGCATAATGTGAAATAATGCGATGTTGCAGTGATGATAATGATTTGATCATGTGCATTTGGATCAGTATTACTCATCATGCTGAACGTCATTAGTTCAATAGAAGTTGTCATCTCAATTTAAATAGCAGATCAGAAACCTTCAGATTCCCATTGTCCTCTGGGACATCTGAAGGTTTGCTTTCTACTACCACATCCTCAAACCAAACGGAATTACTTTCCAACCAGCAGATGTATCATGTGCATTCCCTGCATAAACATTTGTATTCGATGTTTCGTGTCAGATTTCAAATCAAGCAGAATTAATTCTGAATTTTGGACCTGAATGGCCAAGTGACTAGCACTCTGGCGCTCGCTACCACAGGTTTCGGGTTCGAGTCCCAGCAGTGCCATGGATGATTGTAGTGGTTCGGAATCCACTTTAAACCGTAGGTCCCGGTCTAATAGGATCGTAGAGCGTTGTGGAGGCATTATTACTCCGCGTCCGTGGTTTATCTTCAAGTTACACGCTCCACTTGGGTAATGCAAAGTGAGTAACGTCTGTGCAGCGCTTGCCTTAAGTTGTTTTCCAGCTGCATTAGAAAGAAAAGTTCTGAATTTCAATTCGTAGCATCCTGGGCTTATACATTGTTATGAAACATTTCAATTATCTATTATTTTAAAATTAAAAATTGTAGAAAATGTTACTGGCTTGAATAAATATTACCATTTAATTTTTTTTATCAGATTAATAATAATATAATATAACAATAATAATAATAATAATAATAATAATAATATAGACTATAATATATAATCTATAACAATTCAATTTTATAATTAGTTGAATTAGCTACTACTAATTTTATAAGGCATATATTGTGTGGAATTTTATGTTTAAAATATTTCAGAAAAAAATTAATAGTAATTTATTTAGAATTATTTAGCTATTTTATTTTGTCATGGAGTTTATGATAAAAATTAATTCATAGAGACTTCGTAAAAAACATATTTTGTAATGTTTAATTACATAATATTTTTACCTTTTTTACCGATATACTTAAATTACAACATTTTTACCTTTTATAGTATTTTTTTAATTTAAATTTATTTCATATATTAAAATACTATTGTTCAATTTGTGCAAAAGAATATTCTTTATTTATCTAAAAAAGATTTCTAGTGAATAAAATTGTTGATAAAAATTTATATTTTGTATAGAATATCTGCAATCGAAATAAAACCAGACTTTATTGAAGTTAAAAGAATTTATTACTGTTATACAAACTAAAAAAATAGAAGGTATTCTATTATTATTATTTTAACAATACATCTTCAATAACCTTTCTTTTTCCTTCTTTTATAGGAAAGAAAAATGCTTTAGGTGTGTTGTGATATATGAGAAACATCCAAATGTACTGCAGTACAGAGAAAGTAAGATAATTTAAAATTTTTATTTTATTTATTTATTTGATTATATTTTCCTACTGTTTCAGGTTTTTTGTAACGTTTCGAAATTTTAGTTACAAACAAAAATTTTTTAATTTGCTCAATTTTATTACATTCAATAAAATAAGAATTTATTTCAAAAATGATTTTTTTTCCTGGGAAGCATGTGTTTTCAAATATCAGCGTTCTTATAATTAATTAGAAATAAATGCTCTATTTTAATTGGGTTTTGTTTCCAATGCGTAAGAAATATGTTCAGCCAATTATATATTTTCAAACGAAATTAAAAAGTTTTGATTGGTTTGTATTAAATCAACTTTAATTGGAGATATGGAGAACTTATTGGGGAGACGTAGTATTGTTATTTTAACAGCAACATAAACATGAAATCTTTTTTTGTTATTAATTTTTTTTAGCACATTGAAAAGATTGTCATCATTAAAATTTTTATTTTCTGAATGCATATTAAAAATTTCTAACTGGTCTTGGAATTACTCGTAAATAAATTTATATTTAAGTGTTCGGTAAACCTTTTTTTACTCTAGAATACAATGAAGATATAATTTCCAAGAATTAATAAGACAAATCTATCTCATTAAATCGATTGTATCTTATATCTTTTTTTTCAAAATTCTGAGTGTTTACGAGACCTTAATAAAAAATATTTTGAAAACTGAGTTTTTAAATATATCAATACCTTTTAACAATGTTTTAAAGCGCATTGAATATCAGTCTCCTTTCTGGTAGTTTTCCTTCGTACGATATACAAGTATAGGGCAGTTACCCCCAAAAGTGTTCCCGGAAGTCAGTGTCTTCACATCATCACCCGTTGGTGAACTAATCGTATCATTCATAAATGTAACACGAGAATTACCCACATTCCACACACTGAATATTTCCATTTGTTTTGAAACAGAAGATTTATAAGTCGATATGCTATATTTTATTTTGTTTTTGAATTGCTTAATTTTATGTAACATTATTAAAAAGGAATTGAAGCAGATTTTGAGAAACTAATTTAACACTATGTAATTTGTTCTTATTCCCAACATCATTCAGATTTTCCGCATAATCACATTATGATAAGGTTATATAAATTGACACAACGATAATAATTTTACAGTAATTTTTTAAATTCCAAAAATATGTATATTTACGGTCCATTATTAAATTACGCTGGCTCCATTTATTTTTTCCATAAGCTGAAAAAAAATTATCATAATTAATTGTACTTAACTTCTTGATCGAAGTTATTAATCATAATTTGTGGCTTGTCATGTAGTTGTCCCTAAACTCCTCAATTAATTTATCTTCTGTCATCGGCTAACCATGCTTTTATAAGCAACTAATGAAGCTTTATATTTCCGAGAACTATTAAATAGTTTTCGCCCCTCGAGAGTTTTTTTTTTTTTTTTTTTTGAATAGAGAGTGTTTGCTGAAATTCGTTTTAAATACTTCTAAAAATGAGATTTTTTTTTTTTCCTTCAAAATATAAAATTTTAAACTTTATTTGTTAATTAATGTTTTTTAATGTTAAACTCTTCGACATGAGGATATTCAATACTAGAAATATAGATATGCAGCAGTTTCAACGTCCCACAGTGTGGATCCCGAAACACATGGTGTTGTTCTAATGCAGTTGGCAATACAGAGACCGTTTATCGTTATGCCACAAGCAAAGGCTGCACCGCTGTTGCTCATTTAGCATTTAGCACTATAGGGGACACGTGTAGCTTAAATATATGCTATGGATGCTAGTAACAGTACCCCCACAAATCAGTAACAATCATATTTGACCAGGATCTACTGTTTAAAGTGGATTGAAAGTTGTTGTTTTTAATGTTGAGCTAGAAATGATGCTAGAAATGCGGATATGCAACAGATTCAGCGAACAACCCGAAACGGTGTTCTTCTAATGCAGTTGGCAATACAGATACAATTAATCTTTATGCTATAACCAAGGGCTGCACCGCTGTTACTCATTTAACATGTGTAGCTTGAAGATATGCTACGGATGCGAGTAACACTACCCCTCACAATGTTCTACGATCATGTTAGACCGGAACCTATGGTTTAAAGTGGATTCCGAACCACTACAAACATCCATGGCCTCGAGTTCTTTTGCCATTCCAAATTATAACATAATATAACAATGGCATCCAGTTAGTATACTCTGCTTCATACTAAACGGAAGGACTCTCCTACCTTCGAATTTGTCATGAACTTCTTCGGCATAATCATGAAATCTTTAAGTTAGGTAACATTTGTTAAGTTTCATATACCAAAGCCCAATACGATATCCATTAGGATGTTCTGGTTTCTTAACTATACCCAAATGATATAGTTAGGAAATATTATTTTTTCGATAAATTTTTCAACAATGCGTTTTGACAAATATTTATTTTACTTTAAACATATGTAAAACAAAGTTCTTGAAATAAAATACAAAACTTTTTTGTATATTGATCATAAAATTTTATTTTTAGACGATAATTGCCCACTCTGAAGGCAAACTTTTTTGTAGCATGATAAAACACTATTTTTCTCGAACATTAGGAAAAAAGATTATTTATTCCAATCTTACCTTAGTTGTTGAGCAGTGTTTTCCAAATTATAGAATAAGAACCTTAAAAAGATCTCTAATAGATAGGTATGCACAGTATAGAACATAAATTGGCTTAAATCAACTGAAAAATTAATAAAAAGGGATAAAACTATTTCGTGAAATATATGTTTTAATTTTATGAATTTCAAAGTAACTAATTATTTTCTCGACTTACAAAAAGGTGCACCAAACAGCGTATTTAGGCATCATTGACGTACTTTCTTTGGGTACTAGAAAATGAAGTTTAAATGCATTAAAAACACTTAAACACTAAAAATAAAATAAAAAATATTGAAAACTTAAGTAAATTTCCGATCCAAGACATTTAAATGTTCAATTAATTTTAAAAAGAAAATTAATCATTTTTAAATATTGTTGTTTTCAGTACAATTATTGGTTAATTAAATATAATACAATTATTTTTGGAGCTTTATATTTTAATATGGCATAAAGAACTGCTACTAATACACCACATCAATGTGTCTAGAGCTGAGTTGGAGCTTTATAGTTTGGGAATGATGTGGGGGAGAATTCTAACTGGGCTCTGTGACGTTCTACGGTCATATGAGACCGGGACCTACAGTTTAAAGTGGATTCTGAACCACTACGAACATCCACGGCTCCGTAGGGATTCGAACCCGAAACCTGTGGTAAACCTGTGTAACGAGCAACTCTGACATTAAGCCTCCCATAAAGAACTGCTGCTCAGGTGCTACTAATAAAAAGATAAATAATAAAGAAACATGAAAACTAAAGTAGCATTTAGTCCACAAATAATAATTATTATTTTGGCCACGTGGCAAAATTTCTGTTTCTAAAGGATGGACAAAATCGAAGAATATGAGAACATCGTCAATAACTGGATCATCATGACCTTGAAAAAAATGTCCTTTTAATTTTTCTCTGTTAACGTCGGTCCATTTGAGTATGTTAACAATTATTAGGCAACAGTTTTTCCCATCATCATTGTAATCGACTTGACATGTAAAAAATTATAATATATCTCACATTCCTTATACGTAAACTAAATATCAACCAACGACTCTAAAAAAGTCGTATTGGTAACAATTCACTCTTCCATTTTTTTTTGCGGCCTAGTTTTACAGATCCCCAGTGGTGAAGTTTAAATGACTCTGTATCTTAAGCAAATATGCCATATGAGTAATACATGATCTCAAAGCATATATCAAGTATTAAAAACCCCAATTTTCAAGCGAAATAAATTTCATATATAAAATCTTACTTTAAAGTAATTAAAAGCCATTTATTATTTATATGCGACAAAATTGTAATTAATGCTGTTTTATTTCTGAATTGAGACAATTAATGTCAAATCATGATTTGTTATGTGAGTGTTTAAATATTCTTCAAGTAAATTATCTCTAAACAACGACTAATAGTCCTTCTAATAAATCTAGTCATTTGAGATTTTCTTTAATTTCTAACACTTACTAAATCAATTTTATCTCACCAAGTTCTTTTGATAATAAAACAAAAAGTTTATAAATTCTACACTAAATTTTTTATTATCAGATTTGTTTTTTCTTGCATTAATGGAATATTGGTAAAACTGTTTTAAAAAACTCCTCTCCGCGTTAGCGTTATCAGCATTTGATCATGAATTAACTAGTATATTGATAATTTTCTTATAATCTCATTCCTGGCTTCCAATAATTGCGTTATCAGCATTTAATCATGGACCTGCTAGTATATTGACAAAATTTTATGAGAACAGTTTCTTGGATGTAAACGTTGTTTTCTTAGGGTAAGGATAAATGCTTTCTGAGAGAATTTTCAGATCGAAACCTCCCATCATTTATTCGAGTAAATTTGAGATACATCATTTTTTTGCATGCCAACTCGACTGCAATGCGCAATGAAATGTCAATTTTTTGTTAAAACAGCGATAAATTCGGCAATGTGTGTGCCATTGAATGTGCAATGAAATGACCCTTTTTAAAAAAAAAAAAAAAAAAAACGCCGATAACGAATGCACATTATAATGTATCTTTTTTTTGTTAAAAGATGGACAAATTCATCATCTGCACGACTAAATGCTACGTGCGTTTAGCAAATATGATGTATGTGCCATACCATTGTTCCATGTGTGTCGAAATATTTAGCAGAGTACCCGTGGTGTAAAGTAAAGAGGAAGCAAGAATTACAGTTAATTAATTTAAGAAAGTTAATTTATTATATAGATAAAATAAAAAATAAAACTTACAATAGCCATATTTTAGTTTTAAGTTAAATATGTTTAAGTTAAGCCACATCGCTAATCGCTTTGCCAGCAGGCCTTTCTACAAATATTTTTAATAGTAGCATTTTTTCAAACAAAAAATATAGAACAAGTTTATATCAGTTAGCAAAAGGCATTTTACAACAGTTTTCAAATTCATATTACAAACATAAACTGCATTATTAAAATATTCCAACGTCCTTCAAAATATTTTATGCTAGAAAAAAGAATTAATAGATTCCAATAAAGCTATTAATCATAATTTGTGGCTTGTCATGTAGTTGCCTCAAAGCCCATTAATTAATTTATCTTTTGTCTACGGTTAGACAAGTCTTCTATACGAACATCCTGGAATATCTCTGAAACAGTATCATCTCACGAGGCTCCTTTTACTTTGGAAAGGGAATTCAAGAACGGGCAAAACAGTATATTTTGCTTTTTAAGAGCCAGCCAGCTTTCCCAGCGGACTACTTACATGCACCGTGGCGTCCTTGAGAAGAGACGCTCCTGCTTTAAAAATCTTATCTCCACAAATTTTATTCTTTTGTGAGTAGAAACCGAAAAATGACGGGGAAACACGGAACATGAAAAATATGGTAAAATGCAATTTGCTAACTAATATAAAACGCTTTAGGTTAAAGCTTTTAGGGAAAACCTTCACTATGGAAGCAAACAGCAAGAAGTCAGATCTGGGGACATGTCAGCAATGTGCTTAGCAATCATAAGGATGTTCTCGAAAAATTATTTACCTATTTACATATTATTATTATATATATATGTATTGTAGTTTCTTATCCTACTTGGTAGACAGCAACATCTACACTCCAAGAACCCATGTGGTCTCAAAAGAAAGGGGGGCAGCTTCTGTTGTGATGAACCACCCTTAGGTAGAAGTCTAGAATGGCCTAGTGACGCTGACTTTCTACGGGGTAGAGTTGTCAGCCCTATGCCCAACAGCCATATTAGTTGGGTTTAGTTTGTCTCTCTATGATCTTTTTGTGCATACTTTAGGCCGGGAACTACAGTTTAACGTGGATTCCCAACCACTAACATACATCCATTCCACCGCCAGGATTGGAGCTTAAGCCTGTGGTACCAAAGACCAGTGAGCTAGCCAATTGACCATGAGGCTGCAACAGCCCTGTTGACGTACGGCTTAAAATGGATTCCGAACCACTACAAACACCCATTGCACCTCCGGTACTCAAACTGAAACTTGTGGCCCCTAGCGCTAAAACTCTAGTCACTCCGCCATCAGGTCCTCTTGTAAATATTTTTAATATTATAATTTTCTTCAAAAATATATAACAATACGTTTTATATTAGATAGCAAATTACATTTTATCACAATTTCCAATAACGTATATTTAGAGCGGTTTTTAAATTCAGATTGCAAGCTTAAAACCGTATTGCTAAAATATTCCGACATCATATTTTCTGCCCCGCAAAAAAAGAATAATAGATTCCAATAAAGCTGTTAATCATAATTTGTGGCGTGTCATGTAGTTACCTCAAAGCCCATTAATTAATTTTTCTTTTGTCTACGATTAGACAAGTCTTCGCGAAAACATCCTGGAATATCTCTAAAACAGTATCATCTCACGAGGCTCCTTTTACTTTGGAAAGGGAATTCAAGAACGGGCAAAACAGTATATTTTGCTTTTTAAGAGCCAGCCAGGTTTCCCAGTGCTTACATACACCGTGGTATTCTTAGAAGTGACTGGCTGCTTTAAAAATCTTACTTTCACAAATTTTATTCTTTTGTGACTGGAAATAGAAAACTGATGGGGGAACACGAAACAGCTTTTAGGGAAATTCTTCACTACGGAAACAAACAGCAAGAAGTCAGATCTTGGGGCTTGCCAGTAACGTGGTAGCAATCATAGGGATGTTCTCGAAAAAATATTTACCTATTTCCTGTAAATGTATTGTTGTTTCATATCCCACTTTGTAGACAGCAACATCTACATCAAGTCCAAGAACCCATCTGGTCTCAGAAGAAAGGGAGGGGACAGCTTCTGTTGTGATGAACCACCCTTAGGTAGAAGTCTGGAATGGCCCAGTCACGCTGACTTTCTACGGGGTAGGGTTGTCTGCATAGAAAACGCTCTACAATCATATTAGACCCGGACCTATGGGTTAACGGTGATTCCAAACCACTACAAATGTCCATGTCGAGAATGGTGGACATGGATGTTTGTAGGCACATGGCACATCCGGTACTCGAACATGAAACTTGTCGCCCCGAGCGCCACAGTTCTAGCCAACTCAGCCATTAGGCCGCCTTGTAAAAGTTTTTAATATTATTTTTTTTTCAAAACATGTATAACAATACGTTTATATTAGTTATTAAAATGTCTTTTAGAACAATTTTCAGTAACATCTATTCAAAGCGATTTTCAAATTCAGATTGGAAATTTAAAACTCTATTATTAAAATATTCCAACGTCCTGCAAGATATTTTCTAAAATATTCCGACATCATATTTTCTGCGCCCAAAAAAAAAAAGTTTAATAATAGATTCCAATAAAGCTATTAATCATAATTTGTGGCTTGTCATGTAGTCGCCTCAAAGCCCATTAATTAATTTATCTTTTGTCTACGGTTAGACAAGTCTTCGCGAACATCCTGGAATATCTCTAAAACAGTAGCATCTCACGAGGCTCCTTTTACTTTGGAAAGGGAATTCAAGAACGTTGCAAAACAGTATATTTTGCTTTTTAAGAGCCAGCCAGGTTTCCCAACGGACTACTTACATACACCGTGGCGTTCTTGAGAAGAGACGCTCTTGCTTTAAAAATCTTACCTCCACAAATTTTATTCTTTTGTGAGTAGAAACCGAAAACTGATGGGGAAACACGGAACAGCTTTTAGGGAAAACCTTCACTGCGGAAGCAAACAGCAAGAAGTCAGATCTGGGGGCTTTGACAAAGAGTTATGATTCGCTTAGGGAAGATCTGGGAACGTACTCTAGGGATTTTTGTCTTGTCGTATTTCATGGCACTTATCTTGCAGCTAATATGTGTTTAGCTAAAGGGATTTTTCGCTTGGTTGGAGAAACGAGATTTAGGTCCCTTGTTTCGGGACTAATTGAAAGGTGCATTATTTAGGAGATTTTTTTCCCTCTAGGGTCCAGATAGGGTATGAATGAGTAAAGTCAGTTTATCGAATTACTGTGCATGAGATACTTGATTATCTTTTATATATGTGATGACCATTAAAAGAGATGAAACAATCATAAATAATTAATAATAATCAGCATTAATAAATTTTTTCTAATTTTAAGTTTTAATATTCTTATATTAATGTGCGTTAAAATTAATGCATTTACATTAATACATTTAAAATTAATGCATTAATTACATTTTGTAATGAATATTAATATTATAATTTTTGCTTTATGTATGACAATTAAAAAAGATAATTTATAATTTATTTAAAGATTAAGATTTATAATGTATATTCAAATTAATACATTTGCATTAATACATTAATTACATTTTGTAATGTATATTAATATTATTATTTTGGCGTTATGTGATGGCCATTAAAAATGATGTGAAACAATCATCAATAATTAATAATAATCATCCGTATAAAAATCAGCATTAATAAATTTTTCCTAATTTTAAATTTTAATATACATTTTATAATGTATATTAAAATTAATACATTTACATTAATACATTTAAAATTAATACATTAATTACATTTTGTAACGTATATTAATATTATTATTATTGCTTTGTGTGATGACCAAAAAAATAACTGAAACAATCATTAACAATTAATAATAATCATCATTGACATTTTTTCACTTTGAAATTGTAATATATATTATAAATATTTTATTATTTCGGCTTTGTGCGATGACCATTAAAAAAGTTCAAAGCATTGTTAACAATTAATAATAATCATCACTGATAAATTTTTCTAATTTTAAATTTTAAAATACATTTTTATTTTAGTTTTAATGTGATGACCATTAAAAAGATGAAACAATCATTAATAATTAATAATATTCATCTTTGATAATTTTTGATAATTTTGAATTTTAATATATATTATAAATATATTATTATTTTGGTTTTATGTGATGACCATTAAAAAAGATAAATCATTAGTAAATAATAATAAGCATCATTGATAATGTTTTCAAATTTTAAATTTTAATATACATTATAAAATATTATTATTTTGGTTTTATTTGATGTTGATTAAAAAAATGAAACAATCATTAACAATTAATAATATTCATCTTTGATAATTTTTGATAATTTTGAACTTTAATATATATTATAAATATATTATTATTTTGGTTTTATGTGATGACCATTAAAAAAGATAAATCATTAGTAAATAATAATAATCATCATTGATAATATTTTTAAATTTTAATATACATTATAAAATATTATTATTTTGGTTTTATTTGATGTTGATTAAAAAATGAAACAATCATTAATAATTAATAATATTCATCTTTGATAATTTTTGATAATTTTGAATTTTAATATATATTATAAATATATTATTATTTTGGTTTTATGTGATGACCATTAAAAAAGATAAATCATTAGTAATTAATAATAATCATCATTGATAATGTTTTTAAATTTTAATATACATTATAAAATATTATTATTTTGGTTTTATTTGATGTTGATTAAAAAAATGAAACAATCATTAATAATTAATAATATTCATCTTTGATAATTTTTGATAATTTTGAATTTTAATATATATTATAAATATATTATTATTTTGGTTTTATGTGATGACCATTAAAAAAGATAAATCATTAGTAAATAATAATAACCATCATTGATAATGTTTTCAAATTTTAAATTTTAATATACATTATAAAATATTATTATTTTGGTTTTATTTGATGTTGATTAAAAAAAATGAAACAATCATTAACAATTAATAATATTCATCTTTGATAATTTTTGATAATTTTGAATTTTAATATATTTTATAAATATATTATTATTTTGGTTTTATGTGATGACCATTAAAAAAGATAAATCATTAGTAAATAATAATAACCATCATTGATAATGTTTTCAAATTTTAAATTTTAATATACATTATAAAATATTATTATTTTGGTTTTATTTGATGTTGATTAAAAAAAATGAAACAATCATTAATAATTAATAATATTCATCTTTGATAATTTTTGATAATTTTGAATTTTAATATATATTATAAATATATTATTATTTTGGTTTTATGTGATGACCATTAAAAAAGATAAATCATTAGTAAATAATAATAATCATCATTGATAATGTTTTCAAATTTTAAATTTTAATATACATTATAAAATATTATTATTTTGGTTTTATTTGATGTTGATTAAAAAAGATGAAACAATCATTAACAATTAATGATATTCATCATTAATAAATTTTTCTAATTTTAAATTTTAATATATATTATAAATATATTATTGTTTCGGTTTGATGTAATGACCATTGAAAAAGATGAAACCATTAATAATTAATATTAATCATCATTGATAATTTTTTCTAATTTTAAATCGTAATAAACATTATAAATATATTATTTTGGTTTTATATGAAGACCATTAAAAATGATGAAGCAATAATTAATAATTAATAATAATAATCACTGATAAATGTTTCTAATTTTAAATTTTAATGTACATTATAAATATATTATTATTTTGATTTTATTTGATGATCATTAAAAAAGATGATCTACGATTTGAACTATCACTCTCATTCAATAACAAACTCTTTAATGATGAAATTATAGTAAAAAAATTCAAATATAGAAAAATATTTTTGCTAAATAGATATCAATATTATCACATTTTAAAAGCGAAAATTCATATTTTATCAGATTTGATTTAAATATATTATCTAAGCTGTAAATATACTAAAATTGACATTAAAAAACAATATAAATTTAATGAATTTAATTAATTTTAACAGGAACAAGTACATAATAAAATATCACTACTATTTTTCCTTATAATTACTTTCTTTATTCATTAGTATTTCTTAGAGTGATCTATTTTTTTGTAACATCAATTAAGTATAATTTCTTAATTTCTAATTTATTATTAAATTCCTTATTAAATAAAGTGCTTTGTTTTCAAATACCTATCCATACATATATTTTCTTTTTCTTTGCAGCTTACTGCGATATATACAGATCTCTCAATCAAGCTTGTTCGATTTTAAATGCTGATGCCCCATTATATTCTTTATTTCGAGGTAAGTGTAGTAAAATATTTATGTCAATAATATTTTAGAAATCATTTTTATTTAATAGAAATCATGAGTGTGGTTTTATGTTAAATTTAAATAATTTTTACTACTGGAAATTAATAATCAATTTGTGAAATTACTTTGGAAATGCATGGCAAATGAGCATGAATTACAATACTTCACGTTTAGTCCAAAATGGATTTTAAAAATTTAAATGAGACCAGTTAATTGATTGCGAGTTTAATATAGGAATGATTCAGCTTTATGCACTTTAAATATATTGCTATCATTAAAATTTCCAATTTTCATGATCATTTCACTAAATAATTTCATTTTTGAAAGCCCAGCTGTTTTCTATTAACTAGAAGAAATATTTTAATTTAATGAGGTACAAATTTCCTCTTGAAGCATATGTGGTTTGTTTTTTTATTTTTATTTTTACATATGTATATAAGAATTGATTAAATTCATGTGCGTCATTTATAGATAAGTATATGAAGTAACTTATAGGACTGAATCTTTTATGTGTTTTAAAATTCAATATTTTTAACGAATCCACTCACTTCTTAAAAAAACGACATCATTAATTTAAATGACATTTGTTTCATTAAGAAAAGTATTTCAGTTTAATTATTTAAGATTGGAGATTAAAATTAAATGCATTTGCAGTTAAATTTGAAGTCCAGTATAGTATAAAATCGGGATCTGAATAATTATCGATTAAAAAATCTGAATCAATTTAATTCAAATTTGTCCCTTTGAAAATTTCTTGAGTGATGCCTTCTTTTAAAAAAAACCCTTATGACTTGTGAATCGTTTGACAACACTACATAAATTAACTTAGTTAATACTTTATAAATTGGATTATATAGGCCTAATAGTTAAGATAATTGAGCCATCAAAGTTTAGCGAGAATCATTTAGCTAAGAAAAATAAGTAAATAATGTCAGCAACATAAAAGGAACAAGACAACAATCTCAAATAGCCCAAAATGTTTATATGTGATAACATTGCAGTGCCCCATAGCAGTGGTGAGCAAGCTATTTTCGTTTCTTACCTCCCCGCCCCATTTGTCCCCAGCCTTGTTTAGACAGCAGATATTTTTTAATCGTTTACGTAGTACATAGAATTGTTTGACAACACTACATATATTAACTTAATAGTTTATAAACTGCATCAAATAGGCCTAATAATTCATTTGGAAAAATAAAATTTCACCAATATAAGAGGAACATGACAATCTCAAATAACTCAAAATATCTAAAAGTAATCCCACTGCAGTGCCCTAGAGCAGTGGTGCGTAAACTATTTTCATTTCTGACCTCATTCGCTCCTCATTTGCCATTTAGTTTAATATTTTGTCTCCGCCCTCGGGTAGACAACAGCTATATTTTTAATCGTCTACGTAGTACGTAAAATCGTTTGACAACATTACATAAATTAACTTAATTAATAGGCCTAAAAGTTAAGATTAATCAAGGCACTAAATGTTAACGAGAATCATTTAGCAAAAAAAACATGTCTCCAATAAAAATGGAATATGACAGCAACTTCAAATAACCCAAAATGTCTACAACTGGTCCCACTGCAGTGCCCTTGAGCAATGGTGAGCAAACTATTTTCATATCAGACCTCACCCATCCTCCCCCATTTGCCATTTTGTATAATGTTTTGTCATCACCCTTGGGTAGACAACATATATTTTTAATCATCTACGTTGTACGTAAAATTGTTTGACAACACTACATATATTAAATTAATAATAGGCCTAAAATTTAAGAGATGATCAAGTCACCAAATGTAAACGAGAATCATTATGTAAAAATGGAATGACAGTTTGACAACTGATCCTACTGCAATTGCCAAGAACAGTAGTGCGTAAACTAACCAAACTAATTTTTAACCTCCCCATTTGCCATTTTGTATAATATTTTGTCGCCACCCCTGGATAAACAACAAATATTTTTAAATCGTCTACGTAGTACGTAGAATCGCTTGACAACACTACATATCTTATATTAATAGGTTATAAAATTAATTAAATATGCCTAATAGCTAAGATAATCAAGCCTCCAAAGGTAAATGAGAATCAAAGGTAAATTGCCAACAAAAAAAATGTCACCAATAAAAAAGGAACATGACAACAACTTCAAATAGCTCAAAATGTCTACTAGTGATTTCACTGCAGCGACTTAGAGCAGTGGTGCGCAAAATATTTTCATTTCTAATTTCATCCCCCTCCCATTTGCCATTTTGCATAATATTTTATCACGACCTCTGAGTAGACAGCATATTTTTTTTTACTTAGTTAATGTGAAATTTACATTAAAAAAATACAATATAAGCATTCAATGTGAGGTATGCAATAAGTCCATGATTATTTCTATGTTCATATCTAGATTAAAAATAATCATGAACTCTTTTCCAATGCATACCTCACATTGAATTCTTATGATGTAATTTTTTATCATAGATCTCGATTGGAGTAATTTTGAAAATTCGGTTTCACATAAGTAAGTCGAAAGTAATTGAAACAAAATATTAATTACCTTTTCTTTTCAACTTGGCATATTCATTTCCAATCGATAATTTTTTGGCAAGTCAGAAACTTAAATTTAATTAACAGTGTTTCGTTCCTTGAAACTTCAATTAAGTGCTCTTTTTAATTTAAGAAGATGGTGGAATTAAAAATATTAAACGAAAATGAATCGCGCGTCCAATTTACATTATCTAGAAATTTTTGAACCCTTTTCTAACATCCATGTATTCTCCAAATTTTATTACATGACGGAAGTGATATTTTTAAATAGCGAGAAGTCCATATTTAGTAAATTCTGAAAAGTAAGGTAAATATGTCTGTGTTGTTTTTATTCAATTATACTTGAAAAAGTGTTTGCTTATTCTTTAAAGCTTCAATCATTTAGTTTTTCGAAAATGCCAACCATATATTTTCCGAGGCAGTTTCATTAACGACATGAACCGTTAACGTTGTCGTTATATTTCCTTTCTACCAAGAAATATATTCTTTTCCCAAATCGAAAGTATATCGCAGTATTTTACCGCGTGACAAACATCTGACTTCGATATGTAGTATTAATTCCTGATACACAGAATTCAACTCATTATATAGTACAAGGAATCGACGGTTTAAGCTGTTGCATTTAATGCAATTAAAAGCAACAACCATTAATAAACGTCAGACCGACCCAAGTTGCATATGAATCCCACCAGAGATAAGGTAGAGAGAGAGAGAGTATTCAGTGGGCATCTCAAATTGATAATTATCTTTTATCACCATATATGTTTCACTTGCCGAAGTATAGGTATTATATACTAATACAGACAATTGCTTAAGTATAAAAATAAGTTATATTTTTATAAATAATATTATTTCATTTCTCTATTTTACTGGTACCAGATGCTTGTTGAAGTAATTACCTTATATTTTTAGTGTCAACTAAATTCTTTTCAATTTAGTGACCCACAAAATTAAGGTTTGCACATCTGTGCCCTAGAAGACCATTAGTTTTACCAGATATAAAATTTGGAAAATTATATTAATTTTGTTCAAAATTAAAAGTATTCACAAAATGTTTCCATCAAAATTTAAACAATTATATTGAAATATGGATCCCAGTTTAAATTACAAGTAAAATTGAACTAATACACAAGGATTTCATAAACTGTTTTGACAAATTAAGACAGGTGGTGGTTGCTGATGAAGTCAAGCAATGTGCACTTGGAAATCTCATACCATTAGATCCCATATTATTCTATCATAAATGAATAACTTTAAAATTTGTCCACCAAAGACAAGTCATTACTTCTGACATTATTTGTTTCATGCCAGAAAAGTATCACATAATCAAAATATCCTCATCAAGTATTTACATATGCAAATTTCCAGTAAAGCGCAGAAGCATTGACAGTTGCCTGATCGGTTTGCAAGGTTCAGTGGAAAGCAAATTAACACAAACGTTGTTTTTGAATTATTGGTGTAGTAGAACTGATGATTCCTTAGAAGTTATCATTGTAAGAATAGCTGCTGCAGAAATAGGAAAACCACAGTACCAAGAGTCTTCAAGAAGTGTCACCAGTCTTTCTTTTGTCAGTCTGAATTCTGAACCTTATGGTTTTATTAACAATCTTACTTTTTATTGTTGAAGATTTAAAATGGATACCTAATTTTAAGCTTTTCTAACCCTCAGAGTCTTCTAATTCGTCCTTATGTTCCAAAATAAATATTATTCCTCTTGATGGGTAATATCTCTTTTTTTTTTTCAAGCCAGTTAACGGACAGATTACATTTTTCTCTATAATGTGAATGGAAAATTGGTTAGCACTGTAACTCGTCAAGCGATAAGAAATTCTTAACTCCCAAGTAATATGAAATCATATTTTTCGCTTGCTGTATTTTAGTTTTATTCACTTAAATAAAGATTTTTTAAACATTTCGAGATAATTTTTATAATAATTCAATAGCGTTCAAATAAGCGCTGAAAATTTGTTCTTTCTCTTTTTATCTGATTTCACCTTTAATTTAATAAACATTTAGCTTTATTCAATAGTTTTTTATTTAATATTGCATAATTCTACCAGAAAAAATGTACTTTACAAATAAAGCTCTGAATTTAATTATTCGATTAAAAGTACTCTGTATTTTAATCTTCTTTTCTGAAGGACGATGTATACATTTTACATTAAATTAAAAAAAAATATCGTGATAATACTAAATCTCATATATTATATATATTGATATCTTCTCCTGTTGTAGAATTGTCAGTAAATTACAAAGCATTTTTTTCAATGCTAAAATCTTACTCATTTGTACGTTGACTTAACCTTATTGACCACTTTATAAGGAGTAACATCACTTCATTGGATCAACATTGCTTCTTAAATTTATAAAAAGTAAGGTATTGTCTCTAATGAGTACTTTTAGAAGTAACCCCTTTAATTATATAGCATATGTAATCAAACCCACAAAATATTCAAACCAGACAGTTCAAAGATTAATAAAAGACATTCTGTCACAATATTCTCTGTTTTTTTCTACTTCGTTTTAAAAGAAACAAGTGTAGACCATTTTTCAATGGATGAGAGAGATGTAGTTCCAAATTCTATTATAGTGTGTTATCTCACAAACTTGTTATTGCAGAAAAAACATTATTTAATTTGCATTGCACTCCTTGTATGCTTTTTTAGACTTAGCTCTACAGGAATCTAGGGTTAAATCTTAATTGATGGATAAACGCTATACCCTAGAATAAACCTAGCATGAAAGAGATATTGTTTTTACAGGTTAACTAATTCGCAATTGCATATAGTATTATTAGATAAAACACGGAAAACATGAACAAAGAAGTCCAACTATCATATGAATAATAATCTCCAACAAGTCAACAAAGCAGCGATTGTAAAACCTTCATCATGAATTGCTAAAATCAATGAGATTCACATTTCCAATATGTTATGTATTATGTCCTTTTTTAATATCTTTTTTAACATTTTCTAAAAAAAAAATAAAATATTATTTATTTTTTATTATAAGTAACATATTATATTTGAATTGTGGACATCTTCTATCATGAATTTTATTAAACGAAATGCCTTCCTTTCTGTTCCGCTAAAATCATCGCACAAATTCACAATTAATCACCAATTTCTTTTCCAGTAATTACTCATTTCCAAAAGACACCACAAACAAATAGCACGCTTCCTAATGCCATTCCAGCAAGTGCCTCGTGAAACAAATTGGAGAGGGGATGTCTCCAACCCCTCTAGGGAGCCTCAGCAACACCTTCCCCTAACAAGTGTTGATAATTTTTCTCCCTTCTTAAAGAATCGCCTTTTAAAAAGAAAACAACCCGATCAAGACACGGGGAAACAAATCCCTTGTCTCTTCCCGTGTTATCTCGTGTCCATGTCCTCTACAAGAAGGTGCTGAACCGTGAAATTACTGTCCCGAGTAAACAGATTACACTCGCCGTCGTAATTCACTGTTTATCGCCAACTCCTGCTGAAATTACCGCTAGGTTTCCGCTCCGATTGGTGGAACCCTTTGGAAACTATCGCCTAGTGCGCCAACTCTGGTACGTCTTGGTGCATGTTTAACAGTTTGAGCGTAGATAATGGCGGTAATTAAATATTGTGGAGAAATGTCTCAGAAAGAATTATGTGCTACTGTATTCACAGAGTAGTGTTGTTCACAAGAGAAATCTCCCCATTTTCGCCCGCTGTTGTTGTTGGTTTTCAGGTGATATTTTTAGATCTGGTTGATTTGTAAATCAGTATATGAGAGGATAATTAGTGAATTCTAGGGATTAAAATTTATTAGAATAACAAATTCTTCAGAATGGTGTTGATATATTTTTATTGTTGTTTATAATATATGGTATCTATTAGTCAATGTGTATAGCTAATATTGCACGCTTATTAACTAATAGATATAGTATGGTTATTAAAACCTAAGAACAATCATAATGCCTTAAAAACCGTCAACAACATGTTTTCAATAAAAATAATATCATTAATTTTTACTGCAGAAATTTTCTGACAAAATGGGACATGCATCAAATGGATAAATATAATTATTTATTGGATCCTTAACTTCTGTTTTACATGGTTTAAGTTCTAACAATCTTTATGGGAAGAGAAGAAAATTTTATTTCCTTCTATAGATGTAAAAAATCTCCCGTTCAGCATATTAATGAGCGACAACTGTTTTCTTGAATCTATTTTTATTAATATTATTTGGGGATGGTTGCGTTACAACGATATATGATTTTGAATATACAAGAACAAACTAATTAAAGCATATGTACGAAATTTTGCAATATTTTATTGAAAAACAAAATATTGCTTAAATTCTGCCTTATAACATAATTGTTCACAATAAAAATGTGTCAAAGTTAAAATAATCACTGTTAACATTAACTATATATATATAAGAAATATGTGTTGTTTAATAATAAAAATAATTAAACTAACTGTGACAGACGGTGAAAAAACATTGTGTAATGAACATTTGTTTGTTTTTGATAAGGATTACACAATACTCAATCTACTAAAATACTAAAATAGAGATGATTAAATTTATTTAATGATGCATTTGACAAAAAAAATTATAAAACTAATTATGACATTGATGCAAACTTTTAATTTACTTGAGTTATAGTAAAATTTTTTTATGTATTTCATCACTTGCATTACTTGCCATTTTGCATCATAAGAGGGATTTATGAAATTGGACTGAACTGACAAAACATTGTAAGAAGAAATGAAAATTAACCAAATCACAAGAATTATGAAATCAAAATGTATCACAAATAAACTGTATTCTCCGTTTTTTGTCCTATATTTTAAAATGAAAGTATAAATTGATCTGTCATAAATTACAAAAAGATGTAAAAAATGTCAGTCAGACTCTTCAGAAGCTGCCCTTGAGTCATTCATTTACTTACTTCAGTTACAGATTGCCCGTATACGTATGTATTGATAATTATTGTCATAATATTTATTTATATAAATTCAGAAACCGTTTCCCCATTATCAAATATTATCATAGACATTAAATATAAATGTGTATATCTAGCATTCGTACACATTCTAGTCTTCATTCATTCTGAATTTTTAACTCTTCAACATACGTATACGGGCAATCTGATTTCTACTATTTCTACTAAACTAACAACAGACTTTCAAAACAAAATTTTAAATTCTTTCTGAGAAATGTCATGTACAAAATAACATCATTTTCGGAGAAATTCTGGTCAACTTCTATTTCACAATCTGTTCGCAGAAAAGTCCCACATTTTTTTTTATAAACCTCAATTTCCCGTAAGTCTAAATATTCAAAGCTTTTACATGCAGTCACGGAGATATGCACTATGGCGTCTTTAAAAAACGAAAAGCATAATAATATTACATTCATTCTTTACTACAACTGTTCAAGTTATGCATCATATTTGCTTTTGAGAAATTTCTAGTCTTTTTTTTACTATGTTTAAAGAATCACCCTTGATTATGCCCATTTCATACAAAATTGGAATAATTAAATATGAACTATCTTCTATAACTTCTACATAGTTATCCATTCAGAGGAAGATTTCACAATCTCTGTTGTCGACCTCAGTTTTTCATATGCTAAATGTCCTTAACATACATTCGGTCGCGGATATATATTATGATTATCTTAAAAATCGAAATACATAATTTTTTATTGTAATATTGATTTCCTTCTTTACTACAACAATATAGGTTTCCATAGAAGTCTAACTTTTATTTTCCATGGCTTAAGCTCTAACAAGGAAGGATAGGAAGATAAGGAATTTTTATTTCTGTCTAGTAAATGTTAAGATGTAAAAAATTATCTCCCGTTCGACATATGAATGAGTGGCATCTATTTTCTCAATAATTTTCTGTGATGCTTGCATTACCGTGGTATATGATATAGAATATTGTAGTATGTGTTTCTGAGTATTTCCACAAAGTTTCATTTTCTAACGATCATTTTAGTTTATGTTCACATTTCTTATAATAATAAAATGTTTCTGTGAAAACTAACTTATTAATGCAATTGCAGCTGTTTTATTGATTCGATATACATTTCACATTACAGTTGATGCAAATCCTGTATCCTGCGAGTTGAGGGGACCATTCACTTTTACATACAGCAGGGGACACGGGGAGTGTCAATATCCCCTGTCCACGATAGACTCATGCACTGACGATTCCCACCTGCTCTTCAGGTTTCAAGCTTGTGCAGATGTTCTGGGCACTGAGAGTAGCGGTAAGTAATGACACTTTCGCCGTGAATTAACTGAAGT
Organism: Caerostris darwini; assembly: GCA_021605075.1. Taxonomy (NCBI): domain Eukaryota; kingdom Metazoa; phylum Arthropoda; class Arachnida; order Araneae; family Araneidae; genus Caerostris; species Caerostris darwini. The sequence continues at coordinate 1,108,019 of BPLQ01009016.1, forward strand.
CAAGCTGTCAGTCTAAAAATATATCAATCAATCAAACTAACAATGTGTCATTTTTTCTTAATAAAAATGCATTAAGTGGATAAAAATATTGCTACCTGTCTTCAGAAGTACTGACTACTACATATTCTCCGTAGATTCTACGAAAAATAACAAACATTTTGGTTTATCTACGGATTATGGTAGAAACTAATCCTACGCAATTTGGAAAAACGCGGAATTTAATTAACACTTTCCTAGTTTAAAAAAAAATTCTTTTAATTAAAGCAACTGAGCTTTTTTTAAAATTTAATCGATGAAGTTATTTTTTATTATATATTTTACTTTTCAGAAGATTAATTTAGAAATATTTGTAAATAGCAGAGTATAATGCTCAAAAAGAGATTTTTATTTCTTTCGATAATTAAAATTCTTTATTACACAATAATTTTTTAATATCTTTTACGTATTGATACATTTTACGTATTTCGTATTGCGTTTTACTTATTGCATTCATATTGCATAAAGGTAGTATTTTGTAATAAACTGAATGTCTCTTAAATTCTTGATTAACATTTTGAGTAAAATGGCGGTGTCTTTGTGTACATAGTTGAAGAGCTTACGTGCACTGCAGTATGGAAGGAGGGATCTGCACATTACTTGGTTGGCAAAATATCGACAAGGAAGAGTTACAAACAGTCTTTTACAGACGAAAATGCTTATCGATGCTTTGTAAGTATTTATACAAAATAATATTTTCAAATAATCTCTCAGTTTTTATTCAAATTTCTCAAATTTACATTAAAAATGAATAAAATGTTATTTAGATTTTGCTTTTTTATCTTTAAACTTCATTGTGAGTTAAATCCTTTAAAATAATCATTCTAAAATATAAACTTCATTATAACATTCGCCAAAATTAAAACTATTAAGTAGACATTGACTATCTTATTATGTAATGATTATTTACATATTTACTCATTAAAAATGGTGCTTAAGGCTTACATTTAGGAGAACAATTCAGTCAAATTAAAACATTCAATGAATATTTAATTAAAGGATTTTCCTTAATGTTTAGGTAATGCAGTTTCTGTACTCAAATTACGAAGGAATTTAATATCTAATAATCACTTACAAGCTAAAATTTCCAAGTCATTGAGTAGAGATTAACCATATTATTAGGTAATGATTATTTATATGGTTACTTGTTAAAAACGATGCTTAAGGCTTACATCTAGAACAATTCAGTTAAATCAAAACATTCAATAAACACTTAATTAAAGAAATTTTCTGAATGCTTAGCTAATGCAATTTCTGTTGCATTGCTCAAATTACGAACGAATTTATTATCTAATAATCACTTACAAGCAAAAATTTCGTAGTCATAAAAAGTGCATGTCGAAAATGAGCATACAATTAATTATGGCGATATTAATTTGCAGTATAATTTAGATCTCATTCAATCCTAAGTGTATTATGCAAACATCATGAATAACATACACAATATATTTATCACGAGAATAATTGTAAGGCTTACGAACTGAGTCAATACATATTTAATTATATTGTCTTTATATCTTTACTCAGCAAAAATAAAATTCAGAACAATTATAAGCAAATAAGACTCGCGATTCTTCTCATTAATTCAATCATAATTAATTAATTAAATCAACACTTTCCATTCAAAACGAAGTCGAAATTCAAAACAAGCTTAGATAAACATAAATAATTGTTTGTTAATTATGACGTACTACGAAATCAATAATCTCTCTAGCATTTTGTTAGTGAACAATTTTTATGAGCAATGTTATTTTTATACATGGTCATAACATTTCTATTTTTAAACAGCATGTTATGTATACATATGTAATATAAATGCCCAAATTAGCAGTTATTACTTGAGAAATGATATGATTCTGTAATTATATAATTTAAATTTAGAGCTGCGATACTTATATTATTATAACAAGAGATTGCAGCCAATAGTACATTGATGACTTACGACTTTCAACCTTCTCCCACACTGATTTTGGTATCAGGAAGTGTTTTATTTTTATCTTACACTGAAATTTTGACTTATTTTGACTGCAATCTTACATTGCAATTGGAGACTGAGTTTATTTTGACCTTTTTTTCTGTGTACATGGACTAACTTTCTCTTTATTAAATTAAATGCCAACAACATCAAGCATCGTTATATAAACCACATGCATTGAGTTATACTACTTCTATATTCCTTAATTATATACATCTACCACTTTGATATCTGCCCATAGATTTTACTTTAAAATATCTCTTTTAAAATCTGGCATAATCGATATTTTTCAGTAGTAATGCCATTTATTTTATTCAAATACATATATAATCTTATGACTATTGACGTTATCGAAGCCTCTGCATTATGGTCAACAGTTTCCTGGCTGTTTCCTTTATGTTAAAATCTATTTAGCTCTGGTAATTTTGGTAATCTACTTAAAGTGTTCTGCTCATTTACTAGTCATCTAATACGCTGTTGCTTATGGTATTCTATCATAAAAGACGTACATTTTAGACATTTAAATGTTGCATCCTCTAATCTTTTTTGATTTTTAATAATGTTATATCCTCCAGTACTTTTCCATGTTTGTTTCCATTTCGGAACAATAGGCTAGATTGGTACTTTTCAATTTAGTAATTTTGTAAAATCATTTATACTTATATTATATTACCTTATACTGAAAGTTAAGTTCGATTATATAATGTTTACCTGTACGTTTAAGTCATATTATGTAAAATTAAAGTGCAGTCCTATTATATAAAGTTTAAACACCAAACTTTAAAAATGACTTCTTAATGTTCTTAAGTTAAAATGTCCTGCATTTGTGTAACATGAAAAAAATTCAGAATGCGAGGAAATTTCCATCACAATTGCTATGTAGCATATTAAAATCATATTAGTAGCCACTCATTGTAGCACTGTTAAAATCATACATTATTTCTTCAAGAGCAAATGGAAATTTGATATAACATTTCATCAAATGCATTTTTGATACACAATAGTCGATGTTCTAATTATAAAACTGCTTTTTGAATGTCATTATGTATTAACATTGAAAAAAATTTCACTCAAAGGTATTTCTTTGTAAGTGAACATTCGCTTTAGATTCAAATTAAATAATAACAATGCCATTATACAAATTTTGGACTAATTTATTTCAAGTGCTTCTTGAAATCCATTCTACTCATCCAACTATTCAACAATGCTTGTATAAAAGGAAATAAAAAATAAATAAAAGCGAGCACTTGACATGTTTCAAGTACAGCCCTCACTCGATAGATACCAATTTGCTGTTGCTAAATTATTCCGATAAACATACTTGATGTATTGATCAAAAGGTAAAGCCTTTGTTGTGTGTCTTCAGGTATTTGATTACCTCACTGACAAAGGAGTGATTCAGATGTCACAGTCAGCTGATGCGACATGCGATGGTCTTGTCTCACCATGGGAGGGCTCCAGAACAATGCGACTCACCAAAAGTAAGTCTTTCTCACAACATTGATTTTAGCTTGTCATTTTTTGTTCCTTTAAATAAGTAGATGCTCCTCATTTATGCTTTTCTTGTACTGGTTACGTAGAAGAAAATGTTTACTAGATGTTATCTTATGACATACTTTTTGGTAAATGGTTACATCTCTTAATATTAAACGAAGACACTTTTTTATGATTCCTTAAAAAATTGGCAAGGCTTCTTTGTGTTTTTAAATATCAAAAAATTAGAATCAGTGCCACTTTATCCGTGTTTATTTTGAACTGTCCATGTATTTATCAAGATTAATATTACTTTCAGCTGCAACCTTTTTAGAAAAAAAAACGATATTTATTTAATGGATCTATTAAAGTAGTTTAGATTTTTAAATAAAAATGTTTTATCGTTATTGTAATGAAAATAACAGTTATTTCCAGATAACAATTAATGCACAGTAATTATGCAAATACAAAAACTGGGGCTGCCTTAATTATTTTCTGTTGTATGTAATCATTTTTTGTTACTTTAAATTAGTAAATGCTCTTCATTTATGCTTTTCTTGTGCTGGTTACTTAAAGAAAAATGTTTACTAGATGCCTTCTTATGACAAACATTTTGGTAAATGGTTACATCACTTAATATCAAAAGAAAACAATTTTTTTATTATTAGTTAAAAAAATTTGCAAGGCTTCTTTGTGTTTTTAACTATCAAAAAATTAGAATCAGTGCTATTTTATCCGTGTTTATTTTGAACTGTCCATATATTTATATTACTTTCTGTCCCAACCTTGTTCAAAAGATAAAAATATAAAACCCTGCAACAGCCTGTTACTTTAAAAAAGTAAATGCTCTTCGTTTACATATGCTTTTATGCTTTTCTTGTGCTGGTTGCTTAGAGGAAAATGTTTACGAGATGATTTCTTATGACATACTTTTTGGTAAATGGTTACATCACTTAATATCAAAAGAGAACAGTTTTTATGATTCGTTAAAAAAATTGGAAAGGCTTTTCTTTGTGTTTTTAACTATCAAAAAATTAGAATCAGTGCCATTTTATCCGTGTTTATTTTGAGCTGTCCCTGTATTTATTAAGATTAATATTACTTTTAGCCCCAACCTTGTTCAGAAGAAAAAATAAACGATGTTTATTTCATGGATCTATTAAAATAGATTATATTTTAAAATAAAAATGTTTTATCGTTATTTTAATGAAAATAACAGTTGAAATAACTGTTATTTTATTATTTTTGTATGTTTTAGGAAAACAATGTCATTATTGCACAGTCATTATGCAAATACAAAACAGGAGAAGTTCAAAACTATTTTCTGTTGTACGATATTAAACAAATTCCTTTTTTATTTTTTTGAAAGAAATATAATAATTTTCTATTATTATATGCGTACATTAAAAAGCATTTTTACGCAGCAATTTTTATAAACAAAATTAGTAAACACTAGTTTATTAAGCAATACTTTTTCAAAATATAGTTAAGCATTATAAAAATTCAAGAGATTATTAAATTTTTAACGATCATATTTTGAACTGTTCAAATATTTTATAATGAGTTTTTATAAATTTTGCACCGTAATGAATATAAAAGTATTTGTCTGAAAATTCTTGTAAAACAAATATTGAAATTATGATGAGAACAAATACATAACTTGTTTAATGAGCAGAATATTCCAAGTAAAATCATTATTCGTTCCCTTTATCAAACTTTTTATTTAGTATTTATATTAAATTATTAAAAGAATTTTTTACGCAAATGAATGTAGTGGTATTCTTAATTTTTAATGATTATTTTAAAATCACTTCGTCATGATTTTTTTAATATTCTTAATATATGTGTAATATGTGCTCGTTTTTTTTTTGCAGTTAAAGACACATTGTATTCGTCATTTTTTGTTTTATTTCATGAATAAATATTATTAAATAATAAAATATACTTTAATAATAATAAGAACTTTAATAATATTACTTTAATAATATTAACTAAAGTAAATATTATTAAATAATTAAAAAACTCACAATTATAAAATAGCATCTTAAATGTTTAAACGATATTCTATTCGTTTTGAATTTATCCTGTTTTGAACTTCTTAAAAATTTAATTGATTTTTGATAAAAAAAAATATAAAAAAATATTTGATTTTAAATAAAAAAAAATAAATTAATGATTTTATGGTTTAACCATTTTTTTTTATATTCCCAAAATTGATTTTGAATGATAAATGCATAAATCAACACTTCAATTTTATAAAATTCTATAGTAAAATATTATTCATTGCAATCTATGCATGTATATTAAAGTAATAAATATGTTTTTTTTTCTAATAAAATTGTTATATGTTTTTATTTTTGCGATCAATAGGTAAAGCATCCTACAAGTGGTTGCCAATTTCCAACATGGGTGACCGCAAAACACAAATGGCGAACATTAGACGGTCAGACAACATACACATTTGGCGCGAAAAATAATTCTTTCAAACTGACACATTCTTATCAGGCTGAAGAAGACACTAAGTTCATATGCATAGAGCATATTACCAGCACGGCAAACTCCAGTACTCTTGTAGCATACAGTTCATCGGGTTGGTAAGTATTGTTATGCTGTTCACAGAGTTATTTATTTAATTAAATACTTCCGAGGATATATTTTCAATATTTAATTTCCTGCACTTTGCGTAAAGTTATCACAAGGACGTGAAGTCCAGAGTCAATATTCTGTAGCAAGGTGATTAAATGTAAATCCTTCCGTAATGCATGGACTATGATGAGAAAATTTGAGAATAGAGTCATCTTTTAAAAAGTATAAATTTCATTATAGATGGCCGAATATGGATGTATTCGTTGTTGAAGACGTAATGGCATTAGTTAAATTCCGCCTATCTGCTTTAAACTTTCACTTGTTATGTTCTAAAAAGTAGAAACTAATATACTTGTTATGTTCTTCAAAGAATTATTTATTTAATTAAATACTTTCATTGATATATTTTCAATTTTAATTTTCCAACACACAAGCTTAAAATTATAAGAAGGACATGAAGTCCAGTTCAATACTCTGTAACAAGAGATTAAATGTAATTCATTCTATAGTGCATGGACTATGAAGACAAAATTTGAGAATAGAGTATAAATTCATTATAGTACATATTATAGCCGGTAAGGATGTATTCGTTGTAAGACGCAATGGCGTTGGTTAATTTCTACCTAATCTACTTGAAACTTCCATGAAAGTTGAATTTTTGGCTTCTGAAAAATGGTGAATGTAAGATGAATATGATTATTGAAATGTTAGAATTGAAAGGAGACATTGACACAAACATATAATATGTTTCCGACAACGCAAAGCAGACTACTAACTAGCAAAGCAATCACAACCGCGCGAAACTTAAACTACCACTAACAATGCCATGACTAACTATCTTCTATTTTTTTTAAACGATGAAACACTCTACGGTTGCCACACATCTTGAGTAAAATTTAGTTAAACATTTTTCTTTTTTTCTCCGCATGTGGTCCGCTACATAGTTCTCGTGCGAGTTCATGGTAGATGAAGTATAATTAAACGTTCTTTTTTTTTCTCCACGTTCGGTCTGCAATATAGATTTCGTAGATGGTGGATTCTTGCTATTATCTTCCAATTAATAAAAATTTCATCATCAGAATTGTTCAATTTCTTCTTTATTTTTGGTGACCAGGTTAGCATTACCCTAGCGATTTTATTTGTTAATCTTTTGTATATTTGCATGCTAAATTATTAATTAAAGAATACATTTTCAAATTAAAATCAGGATATGAAATTCAAAAATTTATGCAAATAAGCAAGTGTTGTGTACTTTATTTCAATGACGAAAAATAAGAAAATTTATGTCATTGCTCTAGGATTCAACCACCAATTATGTTATAACTCGTCTGTAATTCGAAAAATTTCTAAATTATAAATATGCATATTTAAGAAATGCTCTTTGCTTCAAATTATACTCTATTGTAGTGTTTAAGTTATATTCTATTGTAATGTTTAAGTTATATCCTATTGTACAGTATTTTCTATCTATTATACTCTATATTCAATTATATTATTGTCATTATTATTGAAGTTTAAAATTCTGCTGAGTGGGTACTTTGATAAGAAATTTTATTTAAAATTATTTATTTTTTTAGTAAAAATGGATACATTTGTATGAAATTCTTCCGACGGCATAATCATATAATAGAGATACAGTATGGTACGTATATGTATTTAATATTTTTAACTTCATTTATTTCTTAAAAATTATACTGATAGCTTTAACCAAAATCCTTAGAATTATTTTTAAATATAATAATAACGATGAATACGTGTGTATTATTTTGAATAGTTTAATCAAATTATTTTTGAATATTAATTATAATAATTTAACTAATTTTTGGTTTTAAATTTACTGAATAAAGTCCTTTCTATTTTCTGAAAAGATACTCTTATGTATACTCTTAATTAATATTCTTATAAATAATACTGTTTATAATGTTTATTATTGAATGAAATCCTTCTTATGTGATTATTATGCGGAAACTGTATAATCTTTAAAAAATGTAACAGGATATTATAAGCAAAAGTGAAGGAAAAACATTTTATTAATATTGCATGCCTAACTATCAAACTGACGTAAATAAAATTAACTATTAACGTTAATTAACTAACGCTAACTATTATTACCCTCCTTTAAATTAAAAAAAAATCACTTATAGGGGAACTAGCTAGGAGCACACAGGAAGCTTGTTATTCAACATTTTCAACTACTACTCAAGATTTCGTGACTTTAGTAGGTAAGTCTGTTTTATTTATTTATTTTCTTTATAGACGAAAATAAAATAAAAAATACAACACGGTTTCAGAAATTCTTAGAAATTTAATATTTTATCTAAATTTAATAAATTACGAACTATAAAATTCTTGGAAAAAACCTGGTGAATAGTCTGAGTAAGGTGAGAGGAGAAGAATATGGTTTGATACCGTCAACAGAAAATCCTGGAGGATTACAATTTATCCATTGTTTTCAATGAAAATTTTACAGACCATTTTATATTCTAAAATGGACTTCCTCTGTCATTAAGTTACAATTATTAATTTAGTATGCTTGAAAATTCATCGGTATTTCATCTAGGAAATTTCGCCAAGTTATTAAAAATAAGTTTTATTAAAAATTAATTATGTATGTAATTCGGAAAATAAAAGTTATTATTTTAATAATTACTTTTTTGTATTGTTGACGCGTAATTTAATTAATGATTAATTTGAATTCTTTTAAAAATTGATAGAATATGAATTAATATACGATCTTTTTTTATTATATATTTAAAATATTAATCTCAAAGTTAAAAAAAAAAAATTCAAGAAGAATATAGTGCATACTGTCAACTGAAATTCCTGGAGGATTAAAACTTTATTCATTGTTTCTAATGAAAAGTTTTATAAGTTTTCTAATTAAAAGTTGTTTTTTCCCCATCTTTTGTATCACAATAATTTTTTTTGATAAAATAAATATTATGTTGATAAAAAAAGACTATACTAATGAAATTAGCTAATTAATTTAAAATTCCTTTTTTTATTTTATTTTAATATACTTTAACTTAAGAAATTTTCATTTATTTTTGCACACTCTTTGTTTTCTGTATCATTTTGTCATAACATTTATGATTTTAACCAGCCAGTCTCAACAGTTTGATTTACGATGAGTCAAAAAATTCTTATTTATATTTTTTAAATATATTATCAAAGAAATAAAAATTAACAATTGCACCAATTTGAAAGAATATATTTTTTTTTTTTTTTTTTTTAGAAATTTTAGATAGGTTAGATAGGTATTTTCTGTATAAAACTATTATACGATTTCAATAATTCTATTAACTTTAGTTAAATACATATTATACAGATCAGAAAAGCATTCATCATAACTGTAATTTTGTCCATAGCAGTTATCAAAAAGAGTTTTTTTCATAATTTAGTAAAATAATATTTCTAAATTTCACCTTACAAAGGATTACCATCATAATTATTGAGAAACTTTTTATATTTATTTATCTCCTTTTGAACATTTTTAAATCCCCTTTTGAAAATTAAATAAATATTAGCACTACATGTCAAACGCATGTCTATAATAAACTTGTTAATATTAATATAAATTTTTCGTACAGTTATAAATTATACTACCAAATGATATTACAATAATATGTATGAGACTTATGAATAAATTTCCAAGACTTTAAAAGTTTCTGAAAAATTATATAAAACATCTTTTTGTATAACTATACAAATCGCTTTCAGTTGATATAACTATACAAACAGTTTTCTGTTGATGTTATTTTAGCTCGAACTGTTCCGGTGTCAGGATGTCCCCAACTTGTCGAAACGAACGAAATTCGAGTCCAGGTTGTGAAAGGCGCTTCTTCTTCTTTTAAGCCAGAACTCTGCGGGGATCACATTGTGAAAATTGCTGGCTGTAGATCGTACGACAGTTTGGAATTCCTTATTAGCTGTGCGTCATACACTGATGTTAAAAGTAAGTTAGATCTCTTCGATGAATGGTTGTCATTATTCAACTTGTTGATTATACCGTGATTGAATCTTAAATAATACTGAAATGTTTGACTTTCGGATGTTCCATAATTGCCTGATAGTGAATATGTAAATACTGATATTCATCTGATAAAAGTGGTGTTACAAACTACTACTTTCAACTTTCATGATTTTCTAACTTTCAATATGATTTTTATTCATTCATTTATTTCATTTGTTATTATTTTTTTATTTATTTCATTTGTTTTCATTTCATTTTATTTTTATTATTTTAAAATTTACAGTAAATACTTCTGAAGATATTAAGAATTCTATCAAATGGGATTCTATCTGTGTGCATTCTATCAAATGTGAAACAATAAACTATTTATTAATTTAAAGCTATTTTAAATGTTTAAATATATAAAATATACTAAAGATTAAACAAGCTAATTTCTAGAGTTACATTACATATTGCCGCTTAAATTATGTGGATTCCTGTTTCTGTCTTCCTTAATATAATACTAAGAATATTTTATGGATTTTAATTACATGGAATTTTCATTATAATATTCTAATTAGGTTTCGCATGCCACGGATCTTGGGAAGAAGACGGGAGGAATTACTTGGTTACTGGTTTGAGAAATACTGGGTACAAGTATTGCTTCGTAAGTATAAAATTTTAGAACACTAGTTTTATATTTCAGACTTAAACTTAATGACCATATAAATTGGTTAATTAGAAGTTGGCTTTTGTTGTAAAATTTTAAATAATGAATCCACTTAAATTAGTTCTTATTAAAGTTGTTAGCATTTTTAATTTTTGAAAAATTAATTAAATTAAGTTGCTTTTTAAAGTGCATTTATTCAAAGGTACATTTGTAAGTTCATGTTTTTTTCTTTGTCAAAAATATAGAATATACTATATTTCTTGTATTTTTCTCTTTAATATTCTATATTTCTTCTAAAAAAATATAGAATTATAAGAGTGCATGCGTTCAAGAAATTAAAATTAGGTCTTAAAGATTTTAAATATCCAAAGACTGTGAGACTTTCTTGCGAATAGCCTAAATCTTTTTAAAAATTAGTATTATTTCAGATATTGTAAATGAAGTCTTTTATATTTGAAATCATTCAGCTGTTGAATACAAATTAATATCTTGCTTTAGTGAGCTTAATTATTTGTGTCTGTTATGTTGTTCAAAAATATGTCAAATCTATCCCCTTCGTATGCCAAAGCCAAAAAATAAATGCCTAAGCTTAAATTTTAACATAAATTTTGTAATAAGCATAAGACTAAGATATGTAATCTTTTTGGTAATATATTATGGTATTCTGATGTACTGTCCCACTTTGTTGTTATAGCAATTTTAAATGAATAACTCTAGTAACAGCCTTTGGGAAATTTATAACCTTCTTCTACTAATCCTTGATGGGTTTTCTCCATTTGCTTACCATGCTCCTCTCTAAAGTTAACAGCGAATATTCTGTTCAGGTCCATCTCCGTGTTTCAAATTAAGAACCTTAATTCAGAGGATTAACGCGCTAACCACCAAGTTTGTTGTTTCTATGCTCAATACAAAAGTTTATTCTGGATAAACCCCTTTCAGTTTAATATACATAGTTACATACATGCTTATATGAGCAGGATTATATTAGCAGATGCATATTAGCAGCAATTATAGATGTTTATAGCTGCGTTATAAGTATCAAAATGAGCTTTGGAATAATCACTTTTAAACACATTATAACCAGTTTTAGTAAAGTACTGTTATAAGAGAACATGCGTTTCAGAAATTAGGTCCTAAAGATTTTAATTATCCAAGTGATGTGAGACTTTCTTGCAAATATCAAGGATGGCCTCAATATCTTTTAAAATTAGTATTATTTCAGAAATTATAAGTAAATGAAATCTTTTTTACTAGAAATTATTTAGTTGTTAGATACAAATTAATATCTGCTTTAGTGAGCTTAATGTCTCACATCATCTCACATTATCATCATCAAAGTATTGACTTAATGCTTAAGTCAATACTTTGACTTAAGCATTAAGTCAAACAGATTATTAAATTCTAACCAGCCTCTTACTCAATCATCAATAAATGTTTTCGTTTCAGCTGCATTTAATGATTCTCCATTAAGAAGATTTATTTTTTTTTTTTTTAATTTAAGAGCTAAGGAATTAATTCTATTACAAATAGTTTAATTTATTTTTTTCTAGATTAATTTATATAAGTATTCCATAATATGTATTAGTTTAAAGAATCTTTGGGGATTTTGGAAAGCATTTCAAAAGGTTATTTCAGTCGAATACTTTGCATTAGATAATGATTAATCATATAATAATTAATTAAAATTCTTAATTTATAGTCCTATTTTAAAATAAGAAATTTAAGAAAAAGTCATCCAGACTTTTATCATAAAATCTATAAAAAGAATTAACTTCTTTATTTAGGTTTATTGGAGCAAAGATAAAACAGCGCATTTGTCTGGAGTTCATGACACTTGCCGAAGAAAACTGGAGAAAACCTTCACTGAAAATGTTTCATTTAACATATCATCTACAGGTATTTCAAACTTTATTTAATAGATAAATCAATGGAAAAAACTATAAATCGTTAAATATTATAGGCTGAAAAAAGTATTAGAGGTAGTAAAAATTTATATATGTTGCACTCTACTTGAAAAAAAAATAGATCACCATAAAGAACGTGAGTGTTTTTATTGAAATTAAATGAAAGTTTATTTGAATTAAGGCCATAGCTAATGAAATGATTAAAAATTCAAGCGCTTATGACCAAAAATGACTCGCAATTGGTCCTGAATACTCACATCCGTAATTGATGAAACCTTTCCCTGATTGCGATACATGCTTGTATTAAGCTATAGAGGGAATGATAAAAATCCCTAATTTAGTCCTGCAATATATTCTATCTAACTTTCACCGATTGCTACTACAGATTTGCAAAATTTTGGAAATGTCCTTATCTGATGGTCTACTGTGTTCCATATATATTCAATTGGAGAGGGAGCCCGATGACCTAGTAAGAGTAGTTAGTTCACTGTGGCTGGAAATATATACGCAAGTCGTATAGGGCATATCATTATATTTTAGAATAATTCACAATGGATAGCAATATCCGCCTTTTAATATTATCAATATATCATTAATTTAATTGGCTAATACAGAACGATTTGCTGCTGTAAGAGACAGCATACCACTATGAGTAATAGTTGTGTAATTTCGTAAAATGAAAGCTGATTGGGATCATTGATCCTGGTAGCTGTATGGACGGATTGCTATTTGGTGTAAGATTGAAGCGAGATTCATCATTGAACACAATACGTTTCCAGTCTTTTGGCATCAATTATCATCGGCTATAACACCAGAGGATTTGAAATTGCAAGAGCGTGAGGCTGATTTAGCCAAATGAAATGTATTAGAGTGGCATAAAAGATGCTATTATACATTTAATGACAGACACTATAGCTTTTGTGGCATGTCCGGCTTGCCACATAATACATTCATGCATCAATGTCTTTCCAAATCCTTACGATTAATCCTGTTGGCGACAATCATTGTTTCCAACAGCTTTGAATAACTGTATAAGTATTGGACAGTTGGTGATTTATTCGGTATGATTCCAGCCAGGTTCACGCATTTTGACTACGACATCCGCAGCATCCAATTGGCTATAAGGTTTTCGACAATGTGCGGAGGCATTCAATTGGCTATGAGATCTTCAACAATGCCTTAAAAGGTATTCTTGATTTTTTCCCCGAAAATTTCCAAGAAGACAAGGAGAGAAAATAAATAATATGCATTTTTTCCTTATTTATAACTGCTAGTTGGATAGTATAAATGCTCGCTTTGGTCGAAGGTAATTCTTTAGCGGCCATAAATATTTAATCATTTGTAATACTAGATATAAAATAATTTCGGGATGTTTTTTAAGATGCTTATGCATCCCCCTCTTTTTTTTCGATTTTTTCTCTTCAAAATACTATAACTATCATAATTAATAATATAATGATTAAAAGTTATTTAAATAGAAAATCTTAACTATATTTTTAACAAAATAAGGATTTTATAACTAGGAAATATTAGTAATAAATATGATCTAAGTAACCTCATTTCTGATGTTTTAATTTTTTTTAAAAATGAAGAAATAGCCTCTTTTCCTCATCTTTCTTCAAAGAAACGTAAATTGACTTTAGCAAAAATCACCTAACATTCATTTAAATCAGTTCATTATTTAATTCTGCTTTGGTATTTTCAGTAAATTGAATGTCATTTATAAATGTGTGCCAAATCGCTAAGTGTATTCCGTTGTATTTATTTCGTCTGTATTTATTTCCGTTTGTATTTAATCCGTATCTGTTTATTTCGTCATCTGTGCTGCTCTATATAACGTTGCAGTTTAATTTTTATCTTTAATTAGGTTTTGAAGCAATATTTATATTTAGCGACATCCTATTTAGGGAAAAGCAATTTTAGATTTATACTAAGAAGTTTTATATCTAATTAGAGTTTTCTTATTCTGCTTTATATAGTTGATTGTCTCTTCTATTTTGAAATACTTTTGAACGTTAAATTTAAAAAAAAAAGAAAAAAAATTGTAAAATTATAGTATAATATTATGATGCATAAAACGTTAGGTTTCAAATACTTTTTAAAGAATGTTATCTTTGAATTTTATGACTTTTATAGATCCTATTAGATATACTAATAATAGTTAATGTATAAAGACTTCCCACAGCTCAATGAGCAAATTAGTGATAGTCATCTAACCGAGTCAATCTCAATAACGATGCAACGCCTCTTTTAACAGTTAGTTCCACTGATAAATGCCCCGTTAATGCTTCATAAATAATAGTAACTTATTCCCTAATTATGGACCCGATGTGTTATGATGCCACTTAATCTTTGTATTATTCACAGGGGTGTGCGACAGCTTTCTAAGCCACCAATCAGCATCAATGCCCTCATTACCGACTTTGATCATAAGTCTTCTACTGCTTGCTCTTATCCCCTGTCTACCGATTAGGTGACAATTACAGTGAAGAGATGGTGATCAATGATTTATCAGTGCCTGGTTAATAAATGGATGACCAGTCGGTCCATGCTGAGATGTGGTCAAGTACTCTAGTTCATGTGGAGGCCAGTTAGGATATGAAGCCGTCCTCAAGACTGATGAGGGATATGTAGTTGTGGAGTGTGTTGTTCCGAAAGTGTGTATAGTTCTTCTTTTTTTTTTATTTCGTTTCGTTTTGATGGTTCTTCACCGTTCATTGTAAAGGAAAAAGACTGAAGATTGTGTTCTTCGTAAAGTGATTGATGTTTGGTAAATATGGAGTGCAATAAATATGTGATAAATGAAACAGGGATGTATTTGTTCTTGCCGTTCAAATATTTTCTTGTTTTACATCGTTGAATACAATGGATTTGATGTTCTGAAGCGGGAAGATTCAAGACTGAGTTATTCACCATTTGGAATAAAATTTGGAAATGTAAATGCCTATTTTAGAGATGTATATTTCGTTCTACACATAAATTTTATGTTGCCAAATTATTTTGGTTACCAATAGATTGTCATTAAATATATATATATTTTTTAATATGTAAATAAATGTATTCTCATTTATTTAAATTAATTATTTTGTAAGTAATTCTTTATTGACTTTATATGTATTTATAAATATTGTAAATCTCCGTTTTCATGAAAAAAAAGTAAAGATTTATTAAAGATGCTAAGTAATAATCATTGAAATTTAAAAAATTATTTTATAATTCATGTATACTAAAATTATTAGAATTATTTATTAAAAAATTATGTAAATTTAAAATATGCTGTAATTTTTTATTTTTAATATATGTAGTCGTCATAGTAAAAAAATAATTTGTTCAGTGCAAAATGTTTCATAAATTTTAAATTGTTTGCTGGTTTAATATTTTTTACTTGTTTTTGACTGATATTATTTAAAATAATCTATCAGGAATTTAATTTTTTAATTTGCAATTAAATACATCAATTTGTAAATACTTAAAAAATTCAAAATAACTTTTTTCTTTAATTTAATTTCTATGCATTTTTTAGTTTTAAATTAAAATAATTATAATGTATGCATTAAAATAGTACTTTCAAAATAAAAATAATTTTAAAAAAGTTTTCAGTAATTATGGATTTGTTTGTCTATCTCTTCCCACTGAAAATTATTTTTTTTTTATGGATAGATATTTTTTCACTTCTGAATGTATTGCATAGATTATGTATTAGTAAATGCTGGCCTCTGCGAATTAGATAACTCTATATGAAAAAAAAAAAAAAAAAAAAAACTGTAAGAAACAATCAATCTCTTGAAATTTGAGCACTGTGATGATACTTTATTAAAAAAAAAAAAAAATATTTAAAAATATACCCAAAGGTTATATTGATTCAATCCATACAATGATGATTCGCAAGTGAATAAAATTTAATTTGAAACTATTTAAGGAACAGTAATTAATTTTTATGGAAAATAAATCTTTTGTCTTAGGTGTCACTCTATCTTATATGAGAGAGAAATTCAATGTATTGCATCACATGTAAATATGAAACCATGATGCAAATATATTTTGTGGATTATAAAAGAAGACAGGAGTGAAGAAAAAAAATCTTTTAATAAAATGTAAACTTTACGATGGAGTTCAAATGAAAATAAAGTGTTGAAATCTTTTTGTTTTGGCATCTTTTTCCATTTGTCTATTTAAGTCATTTATCATTCAACATATATAAAATTACACATTTTTGATTGTTTAAAAAAAGAACATTTTAAAATATTTTTTATTTGTACGTCATTAAAAACTAATAAACATTTTTTCTTCTTTTTTTACAAGAAATATTTTAATATTTAATAACAAAATAATAATTTATATTTTGAAATATCTATATATGTACATATATAAATAATAAAGTTATTTTCAAAAATATATTTCTTATTTAGTCCTTTAATAATTAGTATCTTTTTTCATTAATTGGTTTAATTCATATATCATTCAGCATATATAACCATTACACATTTTAGATTGTTTAAATGAATCAATTTAAAATATTTTTTATTTTTTATTTTTCATGATTAAAAATAAATAAACATTTTTTTTTTTTACAAGAATTATTTTAATGCTTTGTATAAAAAAAATTAATAATTTATCTTTCGAAATGTTAATTATTTACAAAATATATTTCTTATTTAGTCATTTAATATTTGATATCTTTTTTATCTGTTGTTTTAATTCATTTATCATTCAGCATATATAACCATTACACATTTTCGATTATTTAATGCCTATTAAAAATAATAGGCGAATAGTAAAATAATAGGCTAAATGCCTATTAAAAATTAATAGGCATTTTTTTTTTCTTTTTTGACAATAGTTATTTTGCGGCTTTGAATAAAAAAAATTAGTAATTTACATTTCAAAATGTTAATTATTTTCAAAAATATTAGTCATTTAATAATTGAGAAAATGCTTTTTTGAAATAATATATTCATACTTTCTGTTTTATTAAAATTACATTGTTATATTAATTAAAGTTTTATTATTATTTAAATTAAAAACGAAACAAACAAAAAAGGTCCATTTCTCTTATGTTTGCATTGAGTTGAATTTTATATCAATAGGCATGCATTATAATATTGAATTTAATTTTATTGAATCACTAATTAAAGTAATGTTTTCCCTCACGTAGTAAGACATTTAATTATTTAAAATTCACATTTTTTTCTGATAAAATTTAATATGGCGCATTTTAAATAATATATTTAATTTTAATTTAAAAACTAATGTGTACTTATTGACTGAAATTAGTTGTCCAAATAAATCCCAATTATTACTTATTTAGATAACGAAAAAAATTTTTTAAATAAAGCTGTTTGTTTTATATTTTATGTTAGGAAATTTAATTTAAAATGACAAATGACTTTTAGTTAAATGTATTTTAATAACTTACCGTCAGTCAACTCAGATGTCGAATTGTCAATGCATTGTTCGAAGACACTGCATGCATTAATACCCTCAACACATCGAATCAATTTTACCTGAGGGCATATTATATGAGATGGGAATATTCAATGAAAGACAAACACTTTTTAAAATTAGATTTTTTGAAAAGCAATTTTAATATTTATTGCCATATAATTTTTCCATTACCTTAGGCAAATATTCGGATGGTGGCAAAACCCCCTCCTAACATTTCAATGTCAAAAGCAATTTAGAGGGTAATTGTAATAAAAATGCAAAGCATTTCTCATTACGATAATCCCATCCCTCCCACCCATAACTTTCCAATGCATTTACGAAACAAATTCATCCTCCCCCACCCTACTGCCCCCTCGCTGTCATAATTGTAAGACAAACACCGTCGCACCTTTCTCGTTTGATCTGTCATTTTCTTCGAAAATTTTTATTTTTATCGTCTGGTGGCGTAAAAGAAGTAAGTAGTGGGGGATCTGGCAACTCTGGAAAGAATTCCCTTATCTGGAAAAGTCTTTGCAGCCAATCGATGAAGCCTAATTTTCATTTGAGGCTCAAAGCTCTTATCGAAGAAGAATGCAATTTGGAAAAGTTGAACTCTGTTTCTGACATTTTTCTCTCTTTCTCTCTCTCTCTCTTTCAACCTTCGTTCTTCTCTTTTAATAGTATGCCATTATTTCGTTTTTCTAACCTCGCGGCGCTTATTAAATTAATGTAATTTTCCACCACATCAGCCCTTTTGGAGTGTTTACTTTTCCAGTGCTTACAGAACCGTGAAATAACCCATGGAAAATGAAGAGAAGATCGCTATATAAAAGCACATCTTCCTGCTAAAGGATTGATTTTTTTTTCTATCTGTTCGCGCGCTTCGATTTCTTTACCACCATGTCAGCAACTAATGTTAAGTGGGCAGGATGCAATTACTATTCTTTTCTTCTTTGTTTTTGGCAACCGTGCACGAATTGGAGTATGTGCTGTCTTTAATGGGGGGAACTGATGTACAAGAAGATTTCCGAATAATCCGTCCACAAAATATTTTTCTAAACCATTCCGGTCTATCTTTTTATTTATTTTTTTAATTTTTTGGTGGAGTTTTTGGGAAAATGTGGTGCTTTAGATTTTTCGGATGCTGTTTTGTTATTTTTTAAGTTTTTCCATTTTTTTACTGGCAGTCATTTTTTAAATTTTGTTTTGCTGAAAATTTTGCTAAGCTGCAATTTTGTTTCTTTTTTTTTGTAAATGTTTATGGTTCAGACAATTTTGTTTCTAAAACTATTAGCTAATGACAAAGTTTCTAATCGTTTCATTAAAAGTGTGTTTAAGTAAATTTTTTGTTCTCGATATTTGTAAGAGTAATTTAATTAATAATGTGTTTTTTTATTTCATGCCTTATAAAAGGTTTTTATTTTTTATACTTTTTCATTTATGTAGTGTTATCTTATGTATGTTTTTTTTAAGTCTAGTTCTAAAGCGATTATTTTTAAAAATACATAAAATATAAAAACAAAAAAATTAATAAAATAAATAATTATAAATCAGCAACTTTTCAAATATCAGAATTTTATAAGAAAATTTTATAATTTTTATTAAATGAGAATTTAAATCAGATTTCTGAATCTTTCTCCAAGAAAGCAATTAAATTTTTCACAAAATTTCAATAATTTTTTTTTATATTTTATTGTCTTACATTATTCATTGACAATGCAAAAAAATATTTTTGTTTAATACATGATATGAATTAATTTTTTTAAATAACCTGTAAAAGATAAATTAAACAATTATTTTAAAGCCAACAAAATAAAGTGATATATAAAAAGATGAATAGAGAATTTAAATTTCTTCTTAAATTCGTATCTGTTGCATCTGGTTTTGTACGATTATTAGCTATAAAAATTTAAACTAGTGAAAAAATTAAGCACAACATTTCTATAGTATATTATAAGAGAATTATTATCCAAAGATCCGTAAGAATTGTTAATAAATTAAAACCATCATATCATATATTTATTTCCTAGTAATAACATCACAAAGAAATCGAAATACCAAATTATTCTTCACTTAACATTATATTTATTATCTATTTTTATAAAATAATTAATTATATACAATGTCGACTTCAACAATCTCTCAACAAGATATTGAAAAATATTGTGTTTCGAACATCGGACATGAGGGGGTTCCTGTTTTTAGTAAAAAATTATAATAGCCTTAGGCTAAAAACAATTTTTTTTTTTGATAATTATATTTAATTAATTCCTTTATACAAAATTTTAACAAAGCACCACTAATTATTTTATTTAAATATTAAAACTGTGTTATATAATTATGCATAATTATGTTTATTTCGTTACTTAATTTTTTTCCAGTTTTTTATTTTTTTTTTTATTTTATTATTTTTATCGTTTTTAATCTATTATTCTTCCCAAATATACCCCGCGGCTGATTAGGTCCATAATGAAATGAGCAAAAAAAATGGATTTTGAGATTATTGTTAAAAAATTATCTCTAATTCATTACGTTTCTAACTTCTTAATATAATAGTCTTTACATTTGACAAAATAATTATAAGTGTATTAAAATTGATTATAAAAAATGTAAACAAACTTAGATGCGACCATTTTTGACGGATCATTTTGTAAACAATGGACGAACTTTCAAAAAAATATTTGAAAGACTTGATATTTTCTAACTTTTCTATATTTTAGATACTCTTGTTTTATTCATTTTTGCTAGCTTAAAACAACAAGGTTAACAAAATGTTTTTTTACCAGAACAAAAATATATCGAATTATTTAAATAAAACAAAATAAAAATCATAATATGGAAGAATTATCTTTAGTTTATACAATTCCAAATATAAGGGGAAAAAGTGATGGTTTAAAATAATAAATATTGCGGCTCCCGAAAGTGTTCGTACACTTTAACAAATTGTAGAACAAGCGCTGTAGCTTGGAATTGAATTTGAATATAAAGTACATTATTTTTTTGTATTATCTGCATATACTTCTGAATAAAACAGAAGAATTTTTAAAAAAATATTGACATATTTTCTTTTTATGAAAATAAAAATGCTAAGAGGTAGAGAAAAAACGCTTCACAAAAATGTTCGCACACCCACATTTTTTTCTAATAAATTTATAATTTAATTGGACCTCTGTCGCTTTTTTTTATTTTTGTGACATTCAAAAAAACGTTTGACTTTAAACTTTTCTTTCTTTGTTCGTTTTATTATATGTATTATCGAAAATGGCTTGTATTTAATAAGGCAACTCGTAGCTAATAAGTAAAAAAACAACGAACAATATTCAAAAATTGATTATTTTTCATCATAGTAATGGTACATTAATATTAAATATTGCTAAATTATTTCATTTATCTCTACGTATGCAATATATGATGAAATATTTTAAAGAAGGAAAACGGTTCGGAAACAAGGTGGTACTGCTAATTTAACTCATCATAATTAGAAATTTATAGTAAATTTGAAAGAAAATCCATTTTAACTGCTATAAATGTTTCTACAGACTTTACCGAAAAATTTTCTACTTCAATTTCACTTGAAAGATCAGCATTGATATATTGATGTCCTGCTCGAAGAAATTTAAATTTAAATACTTATGATTTTCTCCACGAAAGTATTGATAAATGAGCATGAAACATGTTAGAATGACTTATTTGCAAATGAGGGCGAATTTAACATTTTGTGTTTCGATGGATGTATGGAGAAGAAAAAAATAGGAACTTAATATTAGCACAGCAAAGCATACCCATGAAGATATCCTTGTATAGAGATGTATATAAGTATTGGGACCAAGTAATTTGGTATTTATTGATGGCATAATAAATCATGATGCTTAATTAAATATGTTTTTTTTTATTTCAAATTATCAGATCATAATACGGATGTTAGAAACAACATTTTTCTTTTATCAAGATAACGATCCTAAGAAAATGGTTCTCAAGTTTCTGGTAAGTTTCTCAAAGTTCTGGTAGCTCTCAAGCTTCTGGTAAGTTTGATTCCGTGTCTCTAAAATTGCTCAAATTCTGAAAATTCCATCTAGAAAATTCTAGAGAACTAGAGGTTAGAAGTCAAAGATATAACATTGAAACGAAAACCGAACTAAGAACAGCAATAATCCAAGTATAGGGGAACAATAATGTCGGTGATAAAAAATAGTGAATTCAATACTTAGATGTTTAAATATTGGCTTGTGTGCAGTAGAATATCCTACCAACTATTGAGTGTCTCAAATATTATACTATTTACTAATGTGCAGAAATTTATTTTTAAGTGTAGGTAGACTTTTGTGAGGTAGACTTTTTTGTCACTATTGCATGATTAATTTGTCAAAAAATAGTTTTACTACGACTTCAAAATATTTAATGTAGTTTTGTTTAAAAAGTTATAGACATTATATAAAAATTCTCAATATAAAATATTCATTTTTGTTAATGGATAAAGTACTGTCTTATTGAAATTCGTAAGTGTGATAACAATTTTGGGATACACAGTATAAGACCATTCAGAAATACTTATCCGTTTAACTGAGAATTTATAGAATAATGAAGCAATTTATGGTAAGAATAAGGTTCTTTATGAATTATAAAGTTCCTTTTAATAATATAAAAAAATATATTATAATTTAAATTGTAAAGCTTTTTTATAATTTAGATACTGATAAAACTAAAAAAAATATATATTAAATACGGGACCAAAATATTGGTGATATTAAGATTCAAATGGCTGATGTATAAAATATGAGAGAAAAATATTTTAATGATAACAATTAATCAAATAAGAATTTTGTATGAAATATTCTAATAAGAATTCTAAAAATCACTAGAAAAATTCTATAATGATTATGAATTATAATTTCATGGAATAATTAAACAAACAACAATAATACGAATTCATCAGGAATTTTAATTCTGAAAAAATATTTCAATTTTATTCATGCAACGAACAAAAGGTAGATTTTAAAAAGCGCCGACAAAGAAGAAAAAAGAACTGTAAGCATCGGAAAAAGTTTTGATTTCTTTTCTAACTATTTTAAAATTTATTTCGCTCGGGAAGTTAAATTTGTAATTGATTGGATCGAATCAAGTGCTATCGCTACTATGGTTTAAAGCTTTCCATTTGAGTAGCCATTCGATCAATTTTTGAAGATAAAAATAGGTTTCATTTTTGTCCTTGATATTGTGACCTTTTCCCGATCGCTGGAAAATTGTAGGCCCCCTTTATTTTAGCTATTTCGCCTGACTGATTCTTAAACGAATTCGAGAACTTTCCGTCTCCTTCCGCTCCTAGTGCACGTGACGTTTTCTATCATATTCTAACTGGTAAGAATGAAAAAAAAAAAAGGTGATTGGAAATAAAAAGGAACTTCTTTTAAATTCCATTTCTGTTCTTAAAAATAAGAAAAATTACTTTTTTTCTTCTATTTTATGAGCAAATGTTATGGTTCTTACTGTAATCGATTATTTCAGTGGTTATTTAATATTTGAGCTTTGATATTTTTAAAAATAATGCAATGAAATCGTTGTAAGGGTACGTATCATATTTCTTTTGAAATTTTTGGTTTGTAAAATTTGTAATTTGTTTTGAAAATGCTATTTGCATTAGTAACTATTGATTTACATTCTTTTTAACAGATACAGTGTATAACAAATACAATTTGTATTCAAGCTAAAAGATGCAGTGTAGATAAATACAATTTGCTTTCTTGCTAGTAGATGCAGTGTACAATAAATACATTTTGCATTCTTGCTAATAGATACAATAAATACAATATGTATTCTTTCTGATAGATGCAGGATATAATTAACACAATTTACATTCTTACTAATAGATATAGTGTATAATAAATACATTCTGTATTCTTGCTAACAGATGCAGTGTATAATAAATACAATTTGCATTATTGCTAATAGAGTGTATGATAAATGCAATTTACATTCTTGCTAATAGATACAGTGTACGATAAATACAATTTGCATTCTTGCTAATAGATACAGATTATAATGAATACAATTTGCATTGTTGCTAATAGATGCAGTGTATAATAAATAAAATTTGCATTCTTGCCGCTAGATATAGTAATAAGTACAATTTACATTTTTTACTAATAAATACAGTGTATAATAAATATAATCTGTATTCTGGCTAATAGATACAGTGTACAACAAATACTATTTGCATTCTTGCTATTAGATACAGTATAATAAATACAATTTGTATTGTTGCTAATAGAAACAGTGGCTCCCAAAAGTGTTCGCACATTTTAACAAATTTCAGGAGAAAAAAATGCCCTATGTAGCTTGGAACTGAATTCGAATGTATATAATGTACATTATTTTTTCATTTCATTTCCACTCAATTCTAAATAAAACAATGGAGATTGAGATATTAAAAATTTGGATTGTGGATAATTTTCTTTAAGCTTATAAAAAAATTCACATTTCAAATCGTTAAATATTTAATTAAAATTAATGATAGTTAATCCCACTTGTCTTTTTAATTTTATTTAAATATAAAATAAGCCTATTTTAATTGACTGCTTTAATTTATAATCAGCTTTATCTTTTCCAATGTTTTTATTCTATTTGAAAAGTCTGCTCTATTTCATTATAGATAAATAAAAATATTTCAAATAAAAGCATTTCAAATTCAAGACGAGCACATTAAATATAAATTAGATTTAAAAAATGCTAAATTTGTAAATAAAAAAAATGTAAATTCTATTTTAAGATACATTTTATCTCTCAGAATACAAATTCGATTCGATCAACTATTTTATTTAAAGAAATGTAAATAGTAGTAATCGTAAATATTTTAAATTCAGAATTGTTTAACATTGTAATAGAATTCCGTTTCTAAACTTAAACTTTACAATACATTCAGCATAAATGAATAAAATTTTGCAATGTTGCAGATGGATACTTTGTTGCTCATACTAATGGTAATCAAGATACTTCATTATTCAGAAATTGGATGCTTATTTCAATTCCTTCTATTAGCTCACACTCTCCCTATATATATCTTGTGCGAATTTTCAATCGTTAATAAAATACTTTTTATTCATCCACTCAGTTTCAAATACATTTTTTTTTTGAGTCGATGACACTTGACGTTAATACAGTTTCTTCAAATATTAATTCAGTAATTAAATTTAATTAATTAATTTTATTTTCTTAAAAGTTAAGTTGCATATATCTACTAATAGATGGCGCCAGATAAACTTAAAGAAATCAATGAAAATTATTTATAAAGGACTTTCTCCAACATAGTGAAAAAAAAGTAGGATTTTTTTTTTTTTTTTTTTTTTATATTGCTTGTTACTGTCTTTATTTAAATATAATTTAATTCCACAGAATAAAAGATTCATTCGATAGATTTTTTTTTTTTTTTAAATATAGATTATGAAGTATAATAGTAAAATGTATTATATTTGTAGTGAATTAAATATCACTCCAACAACTCAAAATTACTCGCTTTTTCCACCTCATCAAAACAAAACAAAAAAATTAGCCAAGAAATTAAACTGTTCTTTAAATATAAGAAACCTTTCTGTTGTAAGCATGTGGATGCCACAAAATAAAAACATAAGGAGCGTATTTAACAAACTATATGTACTGTAACGTCTCGGCCTATATTAGATCTATAACGGCTTCAAGAAGAGGGCCACTTTCAGGATCTTGGGAACACCTTAATTTTTATTTACAAGCATTATATATTTATACATATAAATAATGATCTCTGGATTATTACGCAAAGAAATTAAAGTTAAAAATATAAATTTTATCACAAGTGCAGTTCACTCCAAGGTCGGAGATTTTCAGAATTCATCGAGTCCACGCCGTATCTAATTACCTGGTCTGCGACAGACCTTAATTATCACGCTACGTGATTCATGAAACCACAAGGGATTCACTTTGAAAAAGCAGGCGGAAACTCCGACCTATTCGATCATTTCAGAGAAAAAAAGAAAAAACAACACTTCTGATAGACTCGTCGTAGAACTCTCTCTCCTTTCTTCTCCAGCAACTTCCCTTTAAAAGAATCCGTCAAGAGGGGGGTAGACTTCCCTCACTTCTCAGTGAAGTAGACATTTCTCAGCTCGTGTTCGATTACCAAGACGAGGGAACAACTCATGGTATAGTGTCCAGTATAGTTGTTCAGTATACTATAGTTGTTTCCACCTGTGAAGGTCGCACAGACATTTGCTAATTTTATGAGTCTCATTATACATGAGACCGAATATATGCTATCAGATTTGAGTGGTAGGCTGTTCTCATTAGTACAAAACCCTAATTGCATGTAATCTAACTGCCCACAATACTGCTTGTCTGCTGTCAACTTTGAGTGATAGGTTGTTATTATGTACTTGTCAAACAACATACATTCCTCTCTCCTAGGAATGAAATGACAAAACTCTTCCTCTAAGAAACATGCTACAGCACCGTCATAATACTTTTAATCAACGTGTATCAAAGTTATATATATATAACATATACAATGAAGTGACAAAAGTCATGGGATAGCAATATGAAAATTTTCAGATGTCAGTACCATGGCGTAGAACAGGTATAAATGCGCAGTGCTTTCATTTCTGTTCAAGTTATTCATGTGAAGAGGTTTTGACGTGATGATGACCGCACGACGGGAATTAACAGACTTTGAACGCGGAATGTTAGTTGGAGCTAGACGCATGGGTCATGCCATTTCGGAAATCGTTAGGGAATTCAACATTCCCAGATCCACTGTGTCAAGTGCCGAGAGTATGTAATTTCAGGCATAACATCCCACCATGGACAGCGCAGTGGTCGACCGCCTGCACTTAACGACCGAGACCGGCGACGTCTGCAAAGAGTCGAAAATTCTAACAGACAAGCAACACTGCGTCAAATAACCGCAGAAATCAATGTGGGACGTACAAGGGACTTGTCTGTTAGAACTGTGCGGAGAAATTTGACTTTCTTGGGCTATTCCAGCAGAAGACCGACTCGAGTGCCTTTACTGACAGAACGACATCGCTTGCAGCGACTCTCGTGGGCACGTGAGCATATCGGTTGGTCCCTAGATGAATGGAAAACAATGGCCTGGTCAGATGAGTCCCGATTTCAGTTGGTAAGAGCTGATGGTAGGGTTCGAGTGTGGCGCAGACCCCATGAAGCCATGGACCCAAACTGTCAGCAAGGCATTGTTCAAGCTGGTGGTGGCTCCGTAATGGTGTGGGCTGTTTTTTCATGGCATGGACTTGGTCCTCCGGTGCGACTGGACCGAACATTGACTGGAAATGCTTATGTTCAGCTACTTGGAGATCACTTGCAGCCATTCATGGACTTTATGTACCCAAACAACGATGGGATTTTTATGGATGACAATGCGCCATGTCACCGGGCCACAACTGTTCGCGATTGGTTTGAAGAACATTCTGGACAATTCCAATGAATGATCTGGCCACCTAGATCGCCCGACATGAATCCCATCGAGCATTTATGGGACATCATCGAGAGGTCTGTTCGTGCTCAAAATCCTGCACCATCAACGCTTTCACAATTATGGACGTCTATCGAGACAGCATGGCTCAATATTCCTGCAGAAGACTTCCAATGTCTTGTTGAGTCCATGCCACGTCGAGTTGCTGCACTTTGCCGGGCGAAAGGAGGGCCGACACGATATTAAGAGGTATCCCATGACTTTTGTCACTTCAGTGTATATATATATATATATATATATAGAAACATATATATATATATATATATAACTGCTATCAGATTCGAGTGATAGGCTGTCACAGGGACAGTATGATATATATATATATATATATCATGCTGTGATATATGATGATGATATATATAATAATATATCCCAAATTATGATTATTGTGGAAGTTAATCATTCATGCTTCGTTGGAGTACTAGTTGACAATGTTAGCATACAGAAACATATATTCGTTCATTATTGCAAACTGGACAAGCCGACTACAGCAATATCGTACAGTTTAGTGAACTGCATTTACACCAAGGAGTTTGAGTAACAATTTGCGAAATGTCTGCAAATTATAATCTTGGTGTACCCCTCCTGAGGATTGTGATTGGTTCGACACTTTCCTCATCGATGCCCAAAACCTTGATAAAAATGACCATCGACTGAGAAAGTACTTTTATACTATACTTTTCTATAATTTCACGGAAGGAGAGCACTTAGCAATGTCAAAAGTTTGGATAAGTGTGTTTACCCATATGAGCTCGTTTGACAAAACAATATAAATGGACTGGAAGTTTGTCCATGCTGTTTTTTTGGAGAATGTGTTTTTGTGAAATGTGTGAATGTGAAGTTATGTTTTTTTTTTTCACAGAGTATTAATGTGTATGATAATCTTCACCAATGGGCACAATGGGTAGATGCTAATATGACCTCGAAAAAGATAATGGTGATGTGCAACTGGTGTTATTCACACTTGATTTTTAAAAAGTTATAAAATTATTAAAGAAAAAAAAACACTGCCAAAAGCAAGATACAATACATAGAACATTATGAGTTATGTGACCTAGATCAAAAAAATTTTACTGCATCATGACAATGCCTGACCATGTTTATCCAGAATAAATATCTAAACACCTTGTATGATGATACGCTTCGCCATCCATATTACCCATACTTTTCACAAATCGAGTACAATTTTTCTTACACATTTAGACTATTTTTACGAAAAAAATATTCAAAGAAACAGCTATGAAAAACAGTTTTGCAGTATTTCTTTGGTCCACAGCATCAGGTTTCTATGTAACAGGCAGAAATGTTTTGGTATATCGAAGGCAGAGATGATACCCATTTAGTTAAGTAAAAGCCAATTTTTATAAAGTTGTTTGAAATCCAGCATAAATAAATAATATAAAGTTGTTGTTTAAAATCCGGCATTTCATCTGCTGAAAACTAACATATTATCGAAGTGCATTTTTTTCCTTTTTAAGAATAAGATTAAATATTTTGTGCTCCTATATTGAAAATGTAGTTCCTGGAAAGCCTGTAAACAAATATGTATAATACTAAATATAAAAAAAAATCACATTTTAAAATGTAATCTCTTAAATAACCTAGATATTGTAGAAAACAAACTAATTCTTCTAATATAAATAGAAATGAATATATATTTTTATTCAAATGCAATGCAAATAATAGACAAAAAATTCAAATAGAAATATTCATTCAAAAATATTCAACTATATTTCTTATTAACTCAATTTGCATTACATTACAATACATTTATAAGTTACACCAAATATTCTTTATTTCATTCAAATATTTATGTATAGAAATATAAGTTGAAATTAATGTGCATGCAAATTTATAAGTATCATCAATGTAATACATTTGAACATTTTCCCATTTTAGTCTATTTTTTTATAAAAAAAAAATTCTTAACTCTATTTGAACTAGTTAGTTTATTTGCAAAATTTCTTACATATTTAATTTTTAAATGGCTTTTACATTACATTGTTCAGAATTTTAAAAGTAGATATTAATGCATGTCATTAGTATTATTTTATACATTTTTATCATTCCAATTTAAATTACATTACAGCATGAAAGAATTGAATGTAATGTAAGTGTTTGCTTTAATGCCTAGAAACAAAATAGTAACTTTCTTTTATAATGTAAAACATTTTATACGAAAAGTAATAAAAACTAACAATAGAAAACACCCATTTAACTTGATTCAAGTTTAAGGAGAAGAAATGGATTTAAGATGTAATGAAAAGAAGCTTTAAGTGTACATTATACTTATAATGAGAGAACATTTTCTGCTCCGCTCAATACAGTTTTTTCATTTCTTTTAGAGGAGTTTTATACAGCACATAAAAAAAAAAAAACATTTAAGAAATTTAGAGAAACAATACAAATTTTGTATTTTATTTTATACAGTTTTGTTTATTTATTTATTTTTTATACTTTATTTTTAAGTTTCAAATATCTTTTTTCCAGAGCAATTAAAGATAATTTAAGAGCGTCTACATTTAAAGTGCCTGTGTTTTAAATTGCATATTTTGGATTTAGCTTTATTTCTTTAATTAAAATTTCTTCTCAGTTGAAATAATCTCATTTTAAATGAAAATGAATTTTAAATGAAATGAGTTAAGTGTTCTTTTTTGGAGATAAAACAAATTCATCTAAAGATAGTTTGAAGAATTAACGCTACGTTAGCATTTATTAAAAATTTATATGTATATATAAGCAAAATATATATATAAGCAAAAATATATGACACAATATGTTATGATAATCATAGTTAAAATACATTTATTCAATACAAATAAAATAGTAGTATTACATTAATTAAAATTTATTTGTACTGTAAATATTTTATTGAATACATTTAAAATGATAAAAGTTTTGTATAAATAATATTTTCATAAATGTATAGTTAAAACTTTATTAATACATTTTTAATAAAAGAATTTTTGAAATTTTAAAAAACTTTGTCTGAAAGTAATTATATTTTAATGCAATCATTAATATTAATTTTCATTTTAATTACCACCGGAAATTAAAATAAAAATTAAATGTAATAAACAATTTTACAATTTTTTACACGAAAGTTACAAAAATAAAGTAATAATATATGACAAAATATGTTCTGATAATCATAGTAAAATTACGTTTATTCAACGCAAATAAAATAGTAATATTACATTAATTAAAGTGTATTTGTATTCCAAATATGTTATTGAATACATTTAAAATAATAAAATGTTTTGCATAACAAATATTATATAAATAAACAGTTAAAATTTTATTTTTACCTTTTTAATAAAAGAATATGAAATTCCATAAAATATTGTCTAAAAGTAATTATAATTTAATGTATTCAATAATTTTCCGATAGTCATTAAAATGAAAATTAAATGTAATTACAATTTTACAGTTTTTGAGAGATATTTTTCAATGTATATGATTAAAAATTCCCTGTAATTAAGAATATTTAAATAATAGATAATTATTAAAAGGGTCTTAAAAAAAATTTTTTATATTAAAAAAAGTTTTTTTTTTTTTTTTTTTTTGTTGAACTCATTGAGAAAATTCATTTTTTTCTGGTTAAAATAAATTCAATGTTATTTATTGTATTATAATATATATATACGTATATATATATAATGGATCTTGCATATCGAGTTACATGTTACTTTAAATAAAATAAAATTATCAACCTGATCTTAATTCGGAAAGATTCAATTCTGACACGTAAAAGGATACATTTTGCAATTCAGTTAAAAAAAGAAATACATTGGTACGTAAAAAATGCCGTTAAAATTTAAAAGGGGCAATATAGTTAGTCTTAGTCATATTGCTAATAGTGCAATTACTTAGTATATAGTAACATTTATATATATTAGTATTTAATGATATATATTAATATATAGTATTTATCAGTATATATATTATATATATTAGTACTTAATAAAGCAACTATCCGCTTAGAAATTTCACACTAAAATGAACGTTAAACAATGTAAGAATATAACTTATAACATTGTTTATGTTTCATGTAGAAGTCAATTTCTAGCCAAAAGTGCATGACATATTATTAATAAATACCTTGTACAGTCCACCTCTTATATTGTATATATAAATATATAAAGATATATATATATATATATATATATGCCTATATGGGGGTTTGCGCTGAAGCTAATGATAAAATTGCATGCCATATGTAATTAGAATAACATGACATTTATGTCTAAATCAAATGAATTGACATGACAGTAATTCATTTCTCTTAGTATATAGTGTATGAAATATAGTACATTGTATTTCTACCTTTAAGAGCAGTTTTAAACGATTTTCAACTTTTTCATGCGGATTCGATGCTGATTTTCCTCGTTTTGTATATTTTGTATATGAATGCATCATACTTATTAACAAATGCGAATACAATAATAAGAAGAATATAACTTCAATGATTCTATGATTGCCAGTCCTACCGCAGTGGTGGTATGGGGGTCCATCTCTCAGAATATAGTAAACAGATTTCCAACCTGCAGAGTTATCTTTCCCAATTTAGATTTAGACACAGAACATTGGGCTTTGACGGTTTTAGAACTGATACAGTTTAATTCTAATCCTTAACTTTCTAATCAGTAAGCCTCTGATCAACCTCTTCAGTTTAATTATGAAAATCCGCACTATGGATATGTTATGGAAATGACAAAAAAAGCATACTAATACACCTAGTATCGTCTATTTAATAAAAATTATTTAAATACTGGTTTTATTGGTATTCATTAAAAAACATATTTAACCAGCATGGCACATATTTATAATATTAGATTATTATATATTCTTAAAAAAATATTCCAAAATCAAACAACAATGTTACGAAGTTATTTACATAATATGCATTTTGACATTTTTTTAGAAAATGTGTCGATTTTTTTTTAATAAACAAATTTAAAGTTTAATAACTTTTAAAATTACATATATGTCGAACTAAAAACATCAATAACTTAACTTTTCCAAAATTGACCATTAACTGCTTTAAAAAAAGGACTCTTTTATTTCAATTTATTAAAGTTTGGTTTGCCAATCTACGGTCATTTTTTTACACACTTTAAGCTAATTAGACTGGAACAGCTAATTGGCTTAATTAGACAATTTAAGCTAATTAGACAGTTTAACGTAGATTCCGAACCACTGACAAACATCTATACCACCACCAGGAATTCAATCTGAAGACTGGATACCAAAGGCCAGAGCGTTTTCCAGTTAGCCATAAGGCCTTCAATTTACTAAGATTAACTACAAGTGGATACAAGAGAAATGTATAAGTAATAAAATAATTCTTCTTTACTCAGAATTTGCCAATAGTTTAACATATAACACACATCTAAAAATATATTGTTGCAGATATAATATTTCTCTTTTCTATAGCTTAGAAAGAATATTTAGATTTATACAATGTTGAAACTTATCTCATTTACATTGTTCAGAATGTTCATTTACACTTCTTTAAACATAAATATTAGTAATACTATGTTACAATATTTAATAAACGAAGGATTTAAATCCTTCATCAATCATTGATGGCAAGCAATTCACTTTTTTATAGCTTAGAGAGAATATTTACATCTATACATTGTTGAGACTTATTTCATTTACATTGTTAAGAGCGTTCATTCACACTTTTTTAAACATAAATATTAGTAATACTATGTTACAATATTTAATAACGGAAGGATTTAAATCCTTCATCAATCATTGATGGCAAGGAATTCACTTTTTTATAGCTTAGAGAGAATATTTACATCTATACATTGTTGAGACTTATTTCATTTATATTGTTAAGATAATTAATACACACTCTTTAAACATAAATATTAGTAATACTATGTTACAATATTTAACAAACGAATGATTTAAATCCTTCATCAGTCATTCATGGCAAGCAATCATAGCTTTAAACGCTATTTTCCGATACTCTTCTACAAATTTCTAAAAGACTTAAAACTCTATTGATCACTTTTCTATAGCTGAGAAAGAATATTAACATCTATACATTGTTGAGACTTATTTCATTTACGTTGTTAAGAGAGTTAATACACACTCTTGAAACATAAATATTAGTAATACTATGTTACAATATTTAACAAACGAATGATTTAAATCCTTCATCAGTCATTCATGGCAAGCAATCATAGCTTTAAACGCCATTTTCCGATACTCTTCTACAAATTTCTAAAAGACTTAAAACTCTATCGCTCAGTTTAAAAGTCAGTTGCCGTCGATGCTTCCATGACGTCTCATAACCAGCGTCCATGATTGAGAAATTTGATTTCTGGTAAGTGTACCGTGATATTCTGTACCAGGAACCAGCCGTCCGACAAAGTTATAAATGATCCGGGCTCTCCCATACTTTGCGATGCTTAAGCGCTATAAATAATAAGTGCTGTCGTGTATTCTAAGGCACCATGTCTTTATCGCCTGCTTTGGCCTGACAGTTTTGACAACGTTTTGAACGGTAAATGGGATACATGACTGCAAAGGATACATGGATTTCGGTTTTATCTTATTTCTTATGTTTTTACTTTACTTTTCGGCTATGAAAAAATAGCTTTTTTTTTTCTTGTTTACTTTCTGGATAGGGATTTGTTACTTAAGATATGCATACTCAGTATCGTTTTTAAAGGAAAAGATTTTTAAGACACTTTGTCCTATCCTTAAACATACCGTTAAGAAAACACTTTGTACGTGTCATTAAGGATGATATAACATAATAAATTATTCGTATATTACCAGAATGAAGGAGGACATAAATTTACTTTTCTGGTTTAATAGATAATTTTTCAAAATTATAGGAATTTGTAAAAGAATCCTTATATGAGTAAAAGACAAATATATGTTTTACGTGTTTTAATAAAATTGTTTGCTTTATTTATTTTTTAATAAAAAAATTATAAAAAAAAAAAATAGCTTCAGTTATAACGTAATACGCTTTAGTAATTAGTTATGGTTTTGCTTGGTTTGGTTAGTTACTCTACAGTCATCTTGTGCACACGAGGGCTAAACAGACCGAGACCTACAGTTTAAGTAGATTCCGAACCACTAACAAACATCCATACCACAGCCAGGATATGAATATGAATCCTGTTATACCAAAGGTCATAGCGATATCAATTGTCCATCAAGCAGCTCGAATTACCAAGGTTAACGATGTGTGGAAACAAAAAAATTATAAATTATAATTTAATTAGTCAAAATTTACTCATAATTTGCCAATAATGTAAAACGTAACACACATTTAAAAATACATTGCTGTAAAGAATATTTACATTTATACATTGTTGAGACTTATTTTATTTACGTTGTTAAGAATGTTGATTTACACTTCTTTAAATATAAATATTACTAATAGTATGTGACATATTTAACAAACGAATGATTTAAATACTTCATCAGTCATTCATGTCAACCAATTATTGCTTTAAACGCTATTTTCCGATACTCTTCTACAAATTTCTAAAAGACTTAAAACTCTATCGCTCAATTTAAAAGTCTGTTGCCGTCGATGCTTCCATGACATTTCATAACCAGCGTCCATGATTGAGAAATTTGATTTCTGGTAAGTGTACCGTGATATTCTGTACCAGGAACCAGCCGTCCGACAAAGTTATAAATGATCCGGGCTCTCCCACACTTTGCGATGCTTAAGCGCTATAAATAATAAGTGCTGTCGTGTATTCTAAGGCACCATGTCTTTATCGCCTGCTTTCGCCTGACAGTTTTGACAACGTTTTGAACGGTAAATGGGATACATGACTGCAAAGGATACATGGATTTCGGTTTTATCTTTTTTCTTGTGTTTTTACTTTACTTTCGGCTACGAAAAAATTGCTTTTTTTTTGCTTACTTACTTTCTGGATAGGGACTTCTTACTTAAGATATGCATATTCAGTATCGTTTTTTAAAGGAAAAGCTTTTTGAGACACTTTGTCCAATCCTTAAGCATACCGTTAAGAAAACACTTTATACGTGCTATTATGGATGATACAATATAATAAAATTATCGTATATTATCAGAATGCGGAAGGATTTAAATTTACTTTTCTGGTTTAATAAATAATGTGTTCAAAATTTGTTATGAAAAATTTTACAAGAATCAATATATGAGTAAAATATTAATACATTTTTTACGTGTTTTAATAAAACAGTTTTATTTTTTCATTTCGAAGAAAAAATAGCTTTAGTTATAGCGTAATAAGCGTCAGTAACTAGTTATGGCGTTGCATACATTACTGTAAAAACTAGTAAAGAGGTGCAGTATTTTTTGCAGCAATATCTCACATAAAACTACAAAGATTATATTTATACATATAAAAGCGAATATGTTTTAAAAATTTGATAAATTGTATTGTTGTTCCTTTGAAATGTAAATATTGACTTTGAGTAATGATATCTAAAGAGGGAAATATTATGAAATTTCTGAAGATATAATTTATTCAAGTAATTTTGATATTGAAATAACTTTGAATATATGATTTACCATGTTTGTTTTTTCAATTTTTCTTTTTCTTTTTAAACAACATATTAAAAAAATAATAATAAATGTATCGTACTGAAACGTATAAAAATGTTCTTTTCATTTCAATAATAAAATCGTTATGTTTAAAATTTCGAAATATTTAAAATCAGTTGGTACTTTTGTAATTCTTTTTTAAATATAATTTTAATACACTATTTAAAAATATACATATATATATATATATACCTTTTTTAAATATTTTTGTCTTTTGTCATGTTCATCTAAAATTTTACTTTATCATTTTGCTACTTAGATACATATTTTTAACATGGTTCCACAGAATGGAATATGAAATAGAACTGAAATGTTGTGAATAGGATATGAAATATTGTGCCTGGCAAATTATATATTTCATTATGTTTCTGTGCTATAAAATTTAAACAAACCAATTACATTTAAAAGCTTTAAAAACGTTAACGAACCCATGAAAAATTTAGAAATACTTATGCAAACATTTTCAGAAGACACTATTTACAAAATAGAAAAAATGTCTAAAATTACGAAATTTTGCGGAAATTTTTTAAAATTGCACAAAAAATTATTATATATATTGATAATATCAATATTTCTCAATTAGAAATCCATGGATCCCTTGGAGATCTATAGACTGGAAAGAGAAGACATTATTATCACATTTAATATTACTGAGCTCTTATTTAAATTATAATTCCTTCTTATAATAAATATATCCAATAAATACTATAATAATATTTGTATCCATGATGACAAATACAAACTAGACATAGTTTGGTATCACATTAAGGATCTGTATCTTTTTATATCGCAACTATGCAACCTCATCAATAATTTAAACGTATGTCAGATATTAGCAGAAACAATACGTCACTAGACTCTTACTTAAGTTGCTATTATATTATTCGTATATTGAATTACTCAGTAATAAACCTTTACGAACTAAATGCAAATGTGCACACTCTTAATTTGGTTGCTTAGTAATTGAATTATTTTTTAAACATCTAGTGTAGATACCTTGTTGCACCAGATGGTTAGCATTGCAATTTTGCAGCACATCATGGCCAATGAATGTTGCACTATTGATGTACTGCAAACAATATTTTATATGAAGGGTTTGTAGTGGTTCGGAAACCACTTTAAGTCGTAGGTCCCGGTCTCATATGACCGTAGAGCTTCACAGAGCCCAATCAGATTTCTCAAATGGGCAACTTAGTTCTAGGCACAGTGGTGTGGTATAGTAGTAGCAGTAATAGTATATTTTATATAAGGCTTTTATGAATATTATATTTTATAGTCTTTTTGAATATCGCATTTAAATAAGCTAGCTTATATGTAATATAATTTCACGAATTAAAATAAAATAATTTTAAGTTGATTAGAAATGACGTATTTATTCTAATTATTTTGAATCAATCTGTGGTGTGGTGTAGTAGTAGTAGTATATTTTATATGTCTTTTATGAATGTTGCGTTAATGAAGCATTGTATACATTTTATATTTGCCTTTTATGAATATTACATTTAAATAAGCTAGCTTATATGTAATATAATTTCATTCTTTTAATTCTAATAATTTAAGAACATATTAGAAATCACTTATTTATTCTAATTATTTTGAACCAATCTGTGCGATGCAGTACATAAATATTTCTCATGAATTAAAAGTATGAAAATTGCAGGCCATTAAAACTTCTACTTCCCTATTTAATTTAGGCCCTTTTAATCTTAAAGTATCTTTACCATCAGATATTTCATTCGTCGAGGTCAAAATAGTTATATTTTATGCCTTTTATCAGAAAACCCTTTTAAACACCACTTCTTTTAAGTCTATATATATCAGATATTAGCAGTATATATCAGTATATTAGCAGATAGCTTCACTAGATTCATACTTAAGTTGCTATTATATTAATCGTACATTGAATTAATCAGTAATAAACGTTTACGAACTAAATTTGGTTGCTTAGTAGTTGAATTATTTTTAAAACATCTAGTGTAGATATTTTATTGCACTAGATGGTTAGCATTGCAATTTTGTTGCACTTCATGGGCAATGAATGTTGCATTATTGGTGCACTGTGCACTATATTTTATCTTTGCCTTTTATGAATAATGCATTTAAATAAGGTAACTTATATGTAATTTTATTTCACGCATTTAAATGCGATAATTTGTGAAAATATTAGAAATCACTTATTTATTCTTAGTAATTGAAATATTTTTTAAACATCTAGCGTAGATCCATTGTTGTGCTATATTATTAGCATTGCAATTTTGTCACATTTCATTGGTGCACTGTACACCATATTCTATCTAAGCCTTTTATAAATATTGCATTTAAATAAGCTTATTTACATACAATTTTATTTCAAGCATTTAAATGTAAAAATTTGAGAACAGATTAGAAATCACTTATTTATTCTAATTATTTTGAATCAATCTGTGCGATGCAGTACATAAATATTTCGTATAAATTAAAAGTATGAAAGAAGCATGAAAGTAGTTATGAAAATTGCAGGCCATTAAAACTTCTACTTCCCTATTTAATTTAGGGTGTTTTAATCTTAAAGTATCTTTACCATCAGATATTTCATTCCTCGAGGTCAAAATAGTTATATTTTATGCCTTTAATCAGAAAACCCTTTCAGACGGCACTTCTTTTAAGTCTTGCTCGTCGCGTGTGTGGGGCCCATCATCTAAATATCAAGGCCCGAACTAAGACGAGGTACGAAACAATTAAAATTTACGACAGGCCGAGACAGGTGGAATACCCTGCAGGTTCGTAACAACCCTAAATCCTTAGCAACGTCGGGGAACACAAAAGCGACAGTGATTAAATGCACTATTGTCAACACACCGGTTCTTTTCATAATTTCCGTTCACGTTATACTTCCAGCACGATTTAACATGCGAAGGAAAATGTCCAGTCATTTTTCAATCGCAGATTTCTGCACCTTAGATTTTGGTGCAGAAATAAGTCTAGTTACAATAGGGTCACAATATTTTATGAGAGTTTTTTTACCAGTGATTAACAAATATTTTATGAAAATTCTTTTTTTACCAGTAATTAAAAAATATTTTAGAGAATCATTATTGATTTGTAAAAATAATATAGAGTGTCCATAAATAGTTTAACCCATTTTAATGTCAAGGATCAAGCTTGTAAAATGTAAATGGAATTAACAACTACTTTTTATTAACGTAAATCATATTAAAACGTATATATAGTTAACGTATATATAGTTATAACGTTAATATAGTTATATATTAAAGTAAATATAGTTCGAAACTCTAAAATATTTTGTTAGTTACTAACTCATTGGTAGTAACATTTTATCCATTCCTGTCACTTATTATTTTTTGTAGTATAGTCTCATATTCAATACAAATTCGAGTTTTGCATGTTTGATTTAAATGTAGAAAATCTAAATTAAACTTAAAAGAATAACTTGTATTTATACTTCCAGCACGATTTTTAACATGGAAAGAAAAAAGTCCAGTCATTTTTCAATCGCCAATTTCTGCACCTTAGATTTTGGTAGAGCAAGTTCTTGTGACAATAGAGGCACAATATTTTATGAGAATGTTCTTTATCAGTAATAAAAAAATTTTACAGAATCATTATGGATTTGTAAAAATAATACAGAGTGTTGAAAATGCTATATGTAGTGCAATGTTATCTGTAGTGTATAATTAAACTTTATTTCACATGGTTAGTTTGATAGTGTTTTGTATTATGAAATCAAGCAATCTTTAATTCAAAAACATATTTTACGTTGAAAAAAACGAAGTGTTTTCTTTATAACCATACAAAAAGTAAATCTTTTATTTTTGCTAGTATATTAATTCTACAGATATTTTTTTAATATTAATTGAAATATTTTAATATATATATTTAATAAGACTTTTTTGCACACAGTTAGTATGTAAATAAATCGTATATAAGCATGTTAGGGAAAATATACCAGAAAAAAACTAAATAAATAAATATAAATAAAAATTTATGAGTAAAAATGAATGAATCTTTTAATAAAGTTAAAAGAAAACAAATTTAAAAACAATAATTTTTGTGTACATTCTTGTTAGCAATATTAAACTGAAAATATTTACTTCCTATATGAAATAACATCCTCTTCCTCTGAAATTCAAATAAACTATTTTACCCCGGAAATTTAGTTAAATTTATTCAAAGAACCTACGCGTAAACTTGTTCAGATTCAATAAATAAAATTGAAACCAACAACAAAAAAGCACCAAAATAAAAACTGTTTTCATTTCAACAGCAACAAGAATTCTCGTGCACTCTCAACCGAACGAACTGACAGTCGGAAACGTACAAAATCGTTTAACTGTCTGGAAGAAAATTACGCATTCATTCCGTTTATTTTTCGTTTAGAAAAAAAATATATTCCACGGAAAACTTTATTTGATTGAATGGGCACCAAAACCTTTGGGTAGCCAAACATGAAATCCACTCTTATTATAAGTCCATCTGGCAAGAACGCATTCGAGAAAGGAAAGAACATTCGAATTCAATGTTGCGAATCTTAAAAATGTGTTTTCACCCTCGGCTATACACAGAAAGAATTTAAAATATGGAAACAAATATTCGGAAATCCAAATAGTATAAATTTATTTCGAACTATCGGCGTTCCTTTATTCCTCAACGATCGAACCATCTGGGCACCAAAAAAAGGAAATAAGAGCTCTGTGTAGTCAAGCAATGAAACTGGAGCATAGGGTATAGAATATAGGAGAACAAACCATTTAAGCCAAAATGCTGGAGATACCTCGGAGTAAGGGTAGAGTTCTTTTTCTTTTTATTTCTTTTCTTTCTTTCTTTTTTTTGTGACAAAATGCATTACTTTCGTAACACTAAAACTTGCAGAAAAGGTTCCAGAACAGTCGCTGAGACAACAGAATTTATTGTAGCTGAGAAATACCAGTTTGATTTCGTGGAATAAAACGTTCTGGATATGGAAGAATTCAGAAAGGAGTCGTTTAACATTTTTGGAAATGGAATTTGTAATTTAACGTTTGTTCTTCTGTGTATTTATTAAATATATATGTTCGAGCCTGTATGCGAAAATAAATGTTTATGCAATAAAGAGTACCATATCTTAGAAATAAGAGTGCTATAATTAAAAGAATAAACTATGCTGATTTTAGAAGAACATTCAAGAAAGACAATAATTCTTTGCAAAAATTATTCAAGCGTATTATTATTTTCCTAAAAAACATATTACACAGAAAAAGCAACTAAGACTAAAGATAAGCAACTATTGTAAGGTATAGTCCGAAATAACACATTCTAGATATAAAAACGATAAAAAGTCATATTAAATATAATTGTTAAAGATTATTTTTTTGTTTATATATGATAAATCTGATCACCTTCATTTGAAAATGTCTGTTGTAGAATAAAAGATTTTGTGTCATAAAAACAAATTTGCATTGTAGACAATTTTGATTTCTTTCTTTTGTTTTGTGACAAAATGCATTAAATCTTGCAGAACAGGTTCTAGAACAGTCGCTGAGACAACAGAATGTATTGTAGCTGAGAAATACCAGTTTGATTAGTGGTCTAAAAATAAAATATATGGAGGAATTCAGAAAGGTGTCGTTTAACATTTATGGAAATGGAATTTGTAATTTAATGTTTGTTCTTTTATATATTTATTAAGTATATCTACCTGCCTGTATGTGGGAATAAATGTTTATGGAATAGAGGTTACCATATCTTAGAAACAACATAAGCAGGGAGTGCTTTAATTAAAAGGATAAACCATCTATTTTTATAAGAGTATACAAAAAAGGTAATTATTCTTTGCAAAAATTATTCAAGCATATTTTCCAAATAAAATATATTACACACAGAAAAAGCAACTAAGACTAAAGATAAGCAACTATTGTAAGATATAGTGCGGAATAAAACATTCTAGATAAAAATTTTAAAAAAAACTGTAAAAAGTCTTATGAACTATAAATATTAAAGATTACTTTTATGTTTATATATGATAAATCTGATCATCCCCATTTGAAAATGTCTGTTTTAAAATAAAGGGGCTTATGCCATAAAAAAAAAACTGGCATCGTAGACAATTTTCTTTTTTTTTTTTTTTTTTTTTTTTTTTTTTTTTTTTTTTTTGTGACAAAATGCATTACTTCCGTAACACTAAAACTTGCAGAACAGTCGCTCAGGCAACAGAGTAGCCGAAACATACCAATTTGATTTCGTAGAATAAAACGTTCTGGATATGGAAGAATTCAGAAAGGAGTCGTTTAAAATTTTAGGAAACGGAATTCGTAATTTAACGTTTGAACTTCTGTATATTTATTAAATATATCTACGGGACTGTATACGTAAATAAATATGGAATAAAGACTAACATGTCTTAGACACAACATAAGCAGCAAATGCTTTAATTAAAAGGACAAACCATGCTGTTTTTATTAGAGTATTCAAGAAAGGCAATAATTCTTTGCAGAAATTATTCAAGTGTATTATTATTTTTCTACTAAAACATATTACAAGCAAAAGAAAAAAAATCATCTAAGAAAACATAATTTATTGTAATGTATAGTTAGGAATGAAACGTTCTAGATACAAAAAATTGATAAAAATCTTATTAACTTGAAATATTATATTAAATATTATTTTTATGTTTTTATATGATAAATCTTCTTACCTTCATT
Organism: Caerostris darwini; assembly: GCA_021605075.1. Classification (NCBI taxonomy): domain Eukaryota; kingdom Metazoa; phylum Arthropoda; class Arachnida; order Araneae; family Araneidae; genus Caerostris; species Caerostris darwini. The sequence continues at coordinate 1,150,808 of BPLQ01009016.1, forward strand.
TAGAAATGTATAGAATATGCCTGTATAGAATATGTTGCAATAGCAATGACAATTTTAGCAGCAGAATCTTTCGGCAAGTGCCTTAATTTTTAAAAATTTACGAATTAACAGGTTTTGAAAAATATTAATAAAAAATAACAATTTGTGTAATGTTAAGAAATTTATTTGTAAAGTATTTTAAATGGCTTTTTATGAATTTGCAAAAAGAATTGTATTTAAATTAAAACTTACAAAACACTTCCTTTTTACTTCAAGTAACTTAAATTGTTGTAGTCGAGAAATAGTTAATATCATTAAGCAAAAAATTTTAGATATACTTGAAGATGGCAAAAAGTCATATTTACGTTTTAGAAAAAGGTAAGTAGTAATATAACTCATATTCTTTTTTCAATTTCTTCTATTAGCTCACACTCTCCCCATATATATCTTGTTCAAATTTTCAATTGTTAATAAAATATTTTTTATTCATCCATTCAAGTTCAAATACATTTTTTTTCAAATTTGTAGTGGATGACACTGGATGTTAATACAGTTTTTCAAATATTAATTCATTAATTAAATTTAATTAATTAATTTTAGTTTTTTTTTTAGATTTAAGTTGCATGTATCTAATAATAGATGGCGCCAGATAAACTTAAAAAAATGAATGAAAATTATTTATAAAGGAATTTCTGCAACATAGTGTGAAAAAAGTAGGAATTGACTTTATTTTTTTTTTTTTTTTTTATATTACTTGTTTTTTCTTAAATAAGTCTGCTGTACATTCAAGCAAAAAAATAAAAAAAAAACGAGCAAACTAACCACATTCTAAGAGTAATTTAGGAGAGTCAGATGAGTTCAGCATATGTCTGAACAATTTTATTATAAGAATGCTTAAAAATATAAGTAAGGTATATCATCACCAAGATTTAAAATTTCTGAAATGGGTTAGGTACATCTATATGAACCGAAATCACTTAGCAATGCTATATCGGAAACACTTTCCTGACTTGGTAGTGTGCACAAAAAACACCAAAAATGAAAGGAAACCTTGCAAATGAATATGCAATTTATTAATAAATGCATATCAACAAAGATAGCATGATCTGCATTAACAAAGGCCAATCATTTTCACGCAGAATCCTCCAGACTCTGGCATGATAAGCTAGTATCATGCCAGAGTCTGGAGGATTCCATTTGGCATACAGGCATGCAGGACATTCTGGCATGATACGTTAGCTCTAGGAATTGAATTTGGATTGAATGGTATCTTCCATATTAATAAATTTCACTACACTTTCACTTCATTGCTATTTTTCATTCTGCAGATTCATGTGGCAGAAATAAGAAATTAAGTCTTACATTCACATTATCAGAAATCTTATAACGTTCAGCGAGAACACTTCGAACTTGTATCCCTGCAATGATATCTGCTCCACCTGAAATGCATTTCCTATCTTTTGTTACTAGGTGATTTAGAATTATGTAAGCGAACGCAACTCCTCCTATAGGTTTGTAATCATATTTCCTGAGGAACTATGTATGAATAAAAAAATTTTAAAAATCTTTTCCATGTTAATGTTTTTAAAATTATTTCATATATATATAAAGTTATCGTGGTTAATATCTTTGTGTTTTAAATATAATTTTTACATTAACAACTTATTATTTATGTATCAGATTTGTATTACTTTGTTTAATTGTGAAAGAAACTAGATTCACTAGGAGAAATTGAAATCCCAATCGCAAGAAGAAATTAGTTTAAAATAATAAAATTTAGACAAAATACTTAAAAGGGTAACATAGTTATTTGATTAAAATTTCAGTGTCACAGGTTAAATATGCGCTCAAAGAGCCATTTCAAATATGAAATGGCTCTTCTCCCTCATGAACATTAGTAATGGATGTAATCACCCCAATTTTAAATGTAAATATGCAAATGTGCATACATTGTGTCGTACTGGCACTGTGTCTCATTCTGTGGAATGTCAACTACACTTGGTCCGTCAAATAAACAATGGTTTATTTTGTTGTAATACAGCAACGAGAAGATGGATTTTTTTCAGAGATGTATCCACTGTGTATGGTTATTGAAAGCAAATGTCACGGAACGGTAGTATCTCGCTACCGCATATTCCGCATGCCTATAGCGCATCCCATTGAAACTACAACGTAAATTAGGCCTTTTTGTTGCCACCAGAAGGACACAGCCAACAATAACAAATCAATTACTCGAGAGGAAATTTCTAACCAGTCGTTCTATAGCAATCATGCCACTAACTCTATATCACCGCCATCTGCAACTATAGTGGTGTCGAGCTAGAGCTTATTGGATCATGTAGTGTAGGTCTGTTATATTAGCAAATGAGCTTTTCTGTAGCCAGTAGTGGTAAAAAGAAGGCCAGATGATTGATTGGAGCCAATATATCTGCATCGTTGACACACTGAACGTACAATAGGAGTTATGGTATGGGTAATAATTTCTTACGACAAGAGTAACACTATCTTCGCTGTGACGATTACAAATTTATCATCACAGTAAATTTGTAACTGATACTGGTTGTGCTGCCATTTTTTATCACTATTCCAGGGGATGCATTTCTACAGGATACGACTCATCCCCAAATCATTGCTGTCACCTAAAACATTCTACAAAATATCGACACTTGCTAAACTTTTTTTTTCACTGGGAAGACATTATTGAACGAAAAATATAGCATGCTCCAGAACCAGTAGAGGGCGTTACTAATTTGACTGATCAAACGCAACAAGCAGGGTGCTTCATTCCACAAAATTACATAGTACGACACGTATGCAACACAATTCCTAACCGTTTGCAAATTTTCACTCAAAACCGTAGAGACTACAACGGTTATTAATGCACAAGTTATAATTTTAAGTTGCTCATTTAGCGCGTACTTTAGCCTGTAGCCTTGAGACTTAAATCAAATAAATATATTACCTAGGCAAATGCTTTGCATAAATTTCATTCCTCTAAACTAATCTCCCCTTAGTGTTGAGATTTCACTTTCCATGTTTGCATATTAAAATGCAGGACATGGAAATTATAATAACTTTTAAGTAACAATGTTCAAATTTATTAAAAAAATTCTAAAAAATACAAATAATAAATTCGCTGTAAGGATATCTATAAGAATCGAATCATATTTTATCTTCGAAAAATTTGAATATGAAACAGATTTACATAAATAATATTAAATATAACAAATGTATTTAACATATATTAGATATTTAAATCAATTACTCGAGAGGTAATTTCTAACCAGTAAGCCATTTTATGTCTTGCATCTTTTGTATAAATTGAAAGAAATAGATTTCAATATCATTATGAATTTATTATTATTTTTTTTAATTTCTGACTTTTAAATTAAATTATTTCATAAAGATACTTCATTTTGTTTTGATATAGTCCTTTTCTTCAATGAAAATCAATGCAATATTTATATAGATATTCCCATTTAAATCTTTTTAAAACTAAATATAGATGGAAAACTATTAAGTTAATTCCCATGAAAATAAAACCGACATAGTTCTAATCAATATCGTGAGACGAATTAAGTTGGCAATAGCTAAAGCCTGTTGAGCCCTCGAGTCGGCAGCAAAAAATAATGGCCTGATTATAAACGAAGTTATAAACAGAGACCCAAATCTGAAATCGCTGAAAATGAATGATTATGTCTTTGAGGAGGTTGGACAATTTAAATATTTGGGTACAATTGTAAATAACAATAATGATATTATTGAAATTAAGATTCGAATCAATAACAGATGCTATTATGGATTACGAAACCAGATTAAATCCAATACCTGGGCATGAAAACAAAGAAACAACTATAAAAGACATTAGTTATAAGCAGAATTAAAAACCGGAAGTTTTATATGGAAGTAAATCCTGAACAATGAGCAAATCGCAAGAGGATAAATTAAAAACATTTGAACGAAAAATCTTGACAAGAATGTTTGGGTCAGTAAGGGAAAATGGATTTTGGAGTATAAGATATAATACTGAATTACAACAAAATTTAAAGAACCAAATACATTAAAAATAATTAAAGACTCTCAGATAAGATGGTTTGATCATATATACAGATATGAGAAGAAAACAACATTGCAAAAGCCAGGCAGAAAGAGAATGAGAGTCAGGCCACGTATGAAATGGCTGAACAATGTGGTTAAGGGATGTTGGTGTTTATGCGTGTATGATTAAGCGTCAGATATGCCAAGCTGATGGAAGACGATTAACACAACTGGAGCTGTTAACTGGAGCTGCCTGTAGAAGAAATTGCAATCAATTTTAGAATCTACAAATCTAATCACGAACATTAAATTCACTAAATAATGTATTTAATATCTGAAAATTCTTTCTTAATGAATAGAAACATTTTTTTTATTTCTTTTGTAAAAAATATTAAAACTAAAAATATATGATCTCTTTCTTCATATTTCTCTATTCATTAGTTTCTTTTCCAATTTAAAGAGTTTTTCATTCAGAGCATATGATAAGTAAAGAGTTAATGTTTGAGTATCACATAAACGTGCTAGTGTGATGTCAAAAAGTTTTTTTCTGCAAAAGTAATTATTTGAAATTGATAGATTGTATTATAAAATTAATATTCTTTGGAAAGGAGCAAAATTGCTCAAATTTCATTTTCAGTTATTTATCATAATTAATAATAATTTCACACAGTTAATTCTTTCGCTTGAACAATAAATCATTATAAATTAATTTTGAGTCTCATTATGTACTTAATATAGAAGTTAAACATTGGATTAGATGTTCACAGATTTATAAATACTCATAAATATTTTTATTTTAACTAATACATTTTGCTTTAGAATAAAAGGCAAAAACCTCCTTTATATATTTTCTAATATAAATTAATTCAGTAAAACAAATTTTAATTTTTACAATTTTTATACTGGTGATTTCTAAATCAAGTTGTGTAGAGTTACTTTTATGTAGTAATTTCAAATAAGTAATAAAGTATTAAATATAAGGTATAACTATTGTTCTCGTTAAAAGCACTGACACATGTTCTCTTATACAAGCGGACTGTATCACATTCACACTAACACAATAAGTAATCACAATGAAAACTTAACAACGCTTCATTTACATGACAGTCACAGCCACTCGCAGCCGTGCTGTTCACTCTTGCCTCTCTGGCATTACACTGATCAGACGCGCACTTATGCGTTTGCAGGCGCCTGTGTACACACACTTTTTTCGCCGCTAGGGGTATCCTTGCGCGTTGGCGTGAACATACCGCCCGGCGTTGACATGTTCACATTCAACTCTTTAAGAATTCAAATATTACAAAAAATTCTCAAATTACTTATACACTGAACACACAAAAAATATACAATAAAAAAATATATTTTCCTAAAAATATTCACACAATAAGCAGACCGCAAAAAAATACACAATATAAAAATTAATTTTCCTCATTAACACTAGGTAAAGGTACCATATTGACTACTGGCCTTTTATATGTGCCATTTTTATCTTTTAAAGTAACCACTCTTGTTACTTTATCTTCACCTGGATGAATTTTGATAATTCTGGCCAAATTCCATTTTAAAGGACAATAATTATCAGGATTTTTAATTAACACCAAAACACCTTCTTTTATATCGGCTTTACCCTTAGACCATTTAGGTCTATTTAACAGCTTATTTAAATACTCCGATGACCATTTTTTCCAAAGATGTTGAGTCATTTTTTGAACCAATTGCCAACGGCTCAATCGATTCATTGGAATTTCACTAAAATTAGGTTCAGGCAATGTAACTAAAGATGAACCAATTAAAAAATGTGCAGGAGTTAATGCTTCCACATCATTTGGATCACTTGAAAGTGGACAAAGGGGTCTAGAATTAAGAACTGCCTCAATTTGAACAATAAGAGTTAAAAATTCTTCATAGCTTAAAATTGTTTTCCCTACAATACGTTTCAAATGGTATTTAAGAGATTTGACACTAGATTCCCATAGTCCTCCAAAGTGTGGAGTAGCAGGGGGGTTAAAGAACCACTTAATACCTTCATTAGCCATATAATTCTCAATTTCTTCTGCACTCTTAAACTTAAATAAAGATTTGAGAAACACTTTTAATTCTCTATTGGCACCAAAAATATTTCGGCCATTGTCACTATACACTTCTGCAGGCTTACCTCTTCTAGCTATAAATCTTTTAAAGCTTGCTAAAAATGCTGCAGTAGTTAAATCATTTACAATTTCAAAATGTAAGCATTTTGTAGAGAAACATACATATATACACACAAATATCTTTTTTACCTGTTTACTTCGTCGTTGTCTTCGTTTTTGATTTCAAATGGACCACAAAAGTCTACACCTACCCTATTCAAGACACGAGTAGGAGTCACTCTGGCAGCTGGTAGTTGTCCCATAATTTGGTTGGAACCTTTTGAATTTATTTTTTTACAAATTATGCAATTAAAAATTATTTTTCGAACAGTATTTCTACCTCTTACAATCCAAAATCTATTTCTTATCAAAGATAGGGTTGTTTCAGCACCTGCATGAAAATATAAAGAATGATAATGATTAATAACAGTAAACGTAAAATTATGTTTAGCAGGAATAATTAGTGGACATTTTTGATTATAGAGTAAGTTAGAGTTCTTGAGTCTTCCACCCACTCTTAATAATCCATCATGATCTAAAAATGGACTCAAATTTAACAATTCACTATTGTTCGGGATAGAAGTACCCTTCTCCAAGCTTTGAAGTTCTTTTATGAAAGCAGTTCTCTGAATGTTTTTAACAATACGCACTAATGATTGTGAAAGTTCACTAGTTGTCAAAGTACCAGAAGTTCGATTTAATGGATTTCTTGTATTGTTGATAAATCTTTTGCACCAAGCGACGATTCTCTTGAGTTTTGTAAATGAAGAACAGTTATTAATAACATCTAAAGGCTCCACAATATGAGTCACGGCACACACTTGATTTGCTGCTGACAGCTTCAGCTCACTCGAAATCATATCCTCGTCCTTTGATGTCAGATCTCCATCCACAAGCCGCACCGGACCTCCAGGATACTCGTTGTTCACTAAAAATGGTGGTCCACTTCACCATAACTCATTCTCTTGGAGTTTATCTGCATGTAGACCACGGGAAATGATGTCGGCACTGTTCATTTCAGACGGCACAAAATTCCAGTCTTTGACATTTGTAAATTGCTGTATCTTTGATACGCGATTAGACACAAATGTTTTTAAGTAACACGGTTCTTTCATTATCCAGACCAGGATAATTTTCGAATCTGTCCAAAAAACGGTTTGAGACACATCAATTTTTAGAGATGTTTTCACTTTGTGCACTAATTTGGATGGCAGCACAGAGCTCCAATCGAGGAATTGAAATGGTTTTGATCGGTGCAACTCGAGATTTGCTGGCAATTAGTTTCACAAACACTTGTCCAGAAGCACTGCAAGATTTTAAATAAACTACTGCTCTATAGGCGACTTCACTAGCATCTGAGAAGCCATGAAGTTCGATGCATATCGGTTCACTGATACATATGCATCTTGGAATTTTAATGTTGTTGATAGTTGTTAAAGCTATAAGAAATTCCTGCCATTCCTCAAGTTCTTTTTTAGGCAAATTATCATTCCAGTCCAGTTTGATTAGCCACAGTTTTTGCAAGAAAATTTTTGCCTTTGTCACAATTGGGCCAAGTAAACCCAAAGGATCAAAAATCTTTGCTACGGTTGATAACACTGCACGCTTTGTAAATGAAATACCACAATATACTTTTACTTTGAAGGAAAAACAATCTTTGTTAGGTTGCCATATTATTCCTAATGTTTTTATTTCCTCTGGAGAAAAGGAGTAATCAGCCTCGTCACTCTCCGTCAGAAAATTTCCACTGCTGCACCACTGATGTAACTGCATTCCACCTCTGTTCAGAATTTCTGTTAACTCTTTAGTAAGTCTGAGAGCTTCCGTTACAGTATTTGCGCCGGAAAGGATATCGTCCATATAAAAGTCCTCTGCCAAAATAGGTGCCGATACAGGAAAGTTATCTTTCTCATCTATTGCTAATTGCTTAAGTGTGCGCATAGTTAAAAAAGGAGCACTAACTGTTCCGTATGTGACAGTTGCGAGTTCGTATTCTTTAACTGGCTCATTAATTCAATCTTTCCACAAAATACGCTGTAATTTTCTTTGACTGGGGCAAATGTTTATGGTTCTATACATTTTTGTAATGTCGGCCGAAAACGAATAAATGTGCTTACGAAATTTAACCATAATTGAAAAAAGGTCGTCCTGTATTGCCCCTCCGTTATATTGTAAAGAATTAAGCGAATTTCCTTCTGTAAGGGAAGACGCGTTAAACACGACACGAAGTTTTGTTTTTAATTTGTCGGGACGGTATACACCTAAGTGAGGTATATAATAAGTACCCTCAGTTTCTTCACTTTCTTTAATTTGATTCATGTGACCCATTTTTTCATATTCACTTAAAAAATCTTTATATAATAATAAATAGTCAGGATCTTTCACTAATCGCCTCCATAAGGAATCTAACCTTTTTAGCGCAATATCTCTAGATTTTCCCAAACACTTAGGATCTTCTTTAAGGGGCATTTTAACTACATAGTTCCCTTCTATATCTCTATAAAAATTATTTTTGTAATGCTCTTCACATATCCGAGTTTCATTATTAGGAGGAATGTCCATCTCTATGTTTTCTATTTCCCAGAAAGATTTAACAGTTTTATCTAACTACTCATAATTATCTCTAATTAATCCACAATGAATATTCTCATTTAAATCACAAAGAACACTCTCGGAAACAACATATCCGAAACACGAATTTTGTAAAACTAAGCCAGATTCAGGAGGATATATTTGTTCTGATCTCAAAAGGCTATAAAAAAACCTCTGCGCCTAATAAAATATCAATTCTACCTGGAATGTTAAATTGTGGAACCGCTAACTCAATATTACTTAAATCATACATATTAACTTTTAATATTTTACTAGGAGTTACATTAGTAATTCGGGGAACAACTAAAAATCTAAACTCTCTTTCGTAGCTACTTGAATTATTTTTTAATTTTGCTGTAACTTGATTTTTAATATTTAAAGACGCGTCATTTAATCCTGATACTACTAGATTAGTTTTTTCTTTCTTTAAATTAAGTCTATCAGCACATTATCTAGTTATAAAACAGGCCATTGAACCTTGATCTAAGAGAGCTCGTACTTCTAATGAATTTCCTGAATTATTATCTAAATAACATTTAGCTGTGCTCAATAGAACCGTTTTGGATCCACTTGACATAAAGCTCGTAGCTGCAAATAATTTATTACTATTTGGAGAAGTACTTTCACCGGCGGGTATAAACTCTTGCGCTGTGGGGGAAAACGGGGTATTGGAACCGATTTCATTGCGTTCTTTCTGATACAACTCGTTGCAATTCTCTGCGCTTTTGCGTGGGTACTGTAAACTTTTATGGTGTTTACTTTTACAAAAACAAGATATTTTCGATTTGCAATTAGACACTGAACAATTAATCTGTAAACAATTAAAACACATATGGTTTTGTTTTACAAGCTCAACTCTCTCATTCACTGACATTTTTAAATAATTAGGACAATTAGAAATATGGTGATTTTTAGTACATAAAACACAATTTGAATCTTTTAAGCCCGAAACAAACACTTTTGACACAATTTTAGAATTTCTAAAATTAGTTTTACTTTTTTGAAAGTTACTTGTGCCTTCGTAAATTGACTTTCCACGCGATGTAACATAAATATCACATTCTTCAGCTAATTTTACTGGGGGGAACCAACTATCTGCTTGTCGTATGCCTATGTGAGATGCGATTTCTCTATCCAAAGTTTGAAATAACTTATCAGAAACTATTAATTGTTTTAATGTTTCATAATCCGACACTTTTCTTAATTTTAAATAATATTCAAAATTAGTAGTTAAGCGCGACGCAAACTGCACATACGATTCATTTAAGCGCTCAGCTTTTCTAAAATTAACTAAACATGCTAGTGGTGAAGGCTCATACTCTCGCAACACAACTGACTTAATTGTCTCATAGTTTTTTATATCTTCATCATTTAAATAAGTTATTACATTAGAAGCTTTTTCTCCTAATAAATTTAACAGAATCTCAGCTCTACACTCAGGTACTTCTTTAATATTAAATGCGCGCTCTAAAGAATTAAAGAAAAAACTCCACCCTTCCGGTCGAGTGGGTATTCTGACAGTTAAAGTTCTAACACTTTTTATTACTTTATCAATAGTATCTGGTTTGGTTTCACCTTCACACACTTCTGATTTACTTTAATTTTTAATTTTTGCGAGTTCTAATTCATTTTTAACTCGTTCTAATTTTATTTTTTCCAGATCTATTTGCCGTTGCTCCTCATTTTTACGATTGTCAATAATCGTGTTGGCAATGTCTTTAACCATGTCTGGTCTATTTTTAAACACATCACTTTGTCCAATTACATCATATAAATCTGAAATTGTTAATTTTTCAGATACTATAAAATTTATTTCTGCGGCCATGAGCCGCAAATCTTCTTTTTAGCACCTTTAAACATGTTTGCACAAAATATTAAATATATGGATTCCACTTACTTCTTTTACAAAAGCTTTTCACTTGACACAACACTATCCACAGGTTTGAGCCACTCTCCGGCTCATAAGGATCAAAATGTTCTCGTTAAAAGCACTGACACATGTTCTCTTATACAAGCGGACTGTATCACATTCACACTAACACAATAAGTAATCACAATGAAAACTTAACAACGCTTTATTTACATGACAGTCACAGCCACTCGCCGCCGTGCTGTTCACTCTTACCTCTCTGGCATTACACTGATCAGATTCGCACTTATGCGCTCGCAGGCGCATGTGTACACACACTAGGGAGGCATCCTTGCGCGTTGGCGCGAACAACTATGTAGAAATTATTGAAATTATAATGCAAAATTGTGTGTTTTATAGGTAACTTAGGTTGGTATGTTTTAATCGAAGCAGAAATCAATTGAAATTATTTTTTTTTTTTTATTTAATTACTCTTAACTATATTTAAATGTTCTAAATTTTTTTTTAAATTGTAATCGCTTAAGACACAATATCGTATTAAAAGCATTCAAACCAAAAACCAGGATACGTTCTTTGGTAATTAACTAAAACGGAGTTAACAGCCTAAAGTTCTTTTACTAATTGTTGCTTTGAGGATTTTAAATTAATGAGCAAGCCATTAATTACGACTGCAAAGATATTTTAGGCATTATAAAAGAGAAATAAAAATAATTTGAACGAAAAATTAAAAAGAAAAAATATTAAAGTTGCAGTACTTTGAAGTATTACATCATTTTACTCCCTTTTAGAATATCTTTAGATAAATTATTAACATTTAGAAGAAAAAATAAGATTTTTTTTCATCATGTTTTAATACTTATATTGCTGATTTTGAACGCAATTAATTATTGTAGCATATTTTTATATTGTTTTTGAAATTATTAAATAACAATGTATTCATTAATTTACAACGTTTTCATTAATTCATTTTAATTTTAAAAAAAGTTTTATTGGAAACATATATTTATTTTTACAAGATTTTAAAGATAATTTTTGCATACATATGTATAAGATTGATTAAGATGATTTTATTTTTATTATTAATATTCTAAATAAAATAATTAAATTATTAAATAACTAATAAATATACTCCAATAAATCATACATTAAATATGGAAAATTAAATACTTTAAAAATTTAACGCAATAAAAAGGGACAAAAAGGCAAGATATTCCGCTTATATTTAAATTGATTTTTGTTGTTGTTGAACATCCACGAACGGTGAGCTTGTATTCCTCTTACAAATGGCAGGAACAAGTAAACAAGTCACCTAGGAACAAGGAGAGAGTACAGTGTCTTCATACATATATACATTGTCTTTACAGTGTCTTCATATACACTCAAGAGTCAAAACATTATGACCACCCCTACATTTTGCAATGAACTCGCCTGGATGACGTGGAAGGCACGTGATCAGGGGGAAGTGGTATTTAACTGCTGCTGGAGAGTCTGAAGAATCATTCTTTCACTTACTTCTGTGTGGGATGGGAACACACACAGAAGTAGGTGATAGGTGGTCATAATGTTTTGACTCTTGAGTGTATATATATTTATTTTTCGTTGTTCTGTAACTGTTCATAATCTGCCATTGGAAATAAAAAAAAATATATATATATGATATCTTGATGATAACTTTTATAGAATATAGGTATCTGAGCTCTAATTTTTAGCATGCCAACAAACAGTAGTATCACATTACAATGTTTAAATAATCTTGTGAAAAATTCTAAGCATGGTCCCAAATATAATTTTCTTTACATTTTAGAAAAATTATTTCTATCAGAACCAACAAATTCTCGGGACATCAGATTTAAAATATCACAGCCTTTTTCTTTGTTCGAACCATTTGTTTAATCAATAAATTAAAAATTATCATTATAAGTATAAATAAATAATATTATCACTTATTTTATTATACTATCATAGTGAATAAAAATGGTTATTAAATGCAATAACAATAAGCTATGATATACGTAAATATAATAGAAAATAACTTATTATCAAGAAACGATCAAATATATATAATTTATAAACTTTAAAGAATATACACAACTGAGCTCTGATATTTAGAAATGCAATTAATTTAAAGCGCTTTTATGCCAGAAAACAGTCGTATTACTTCACAATGAATAAATAATCCTGCAAAATATTTTTAAGCATTGTTCGAAATCGAATTTTCTTCAAATTTTAGAATAATTATTTATATCAGAACAGACCAATTGTCTAGATGTCAGATTAAAAACATCACAGCCTTTTTCTCTGCTGGAATCTTTTGTCTCAACAATAAATTAGGAATATAACAAAAAAATAACTGATAATAACTTATTGACAAGCTGTCAAATGTATATAATCTATAATTTTAAAGAATATAAGCAACTGAGTTCTAATATTTAGAATTGGGAATTAATTTAAACCTGCTTTTATGCCAGCAAATAATGGTATTACTTCTCAATGATTAAATAATCTTGTAAAAAATTCTAAGCATTGTCCCAAATCTAATTTTCTTTAAATTTTAGAATAATTATTTCTATCAGAAGCGACCAATTGTCGAGATATCAGATTAAAAATATCACAGCATATTTTTCTTTGGCTGGAACCTTTTGTTTCGCCAATAAATTAGGAATTCTCTTTGCAAGAATTATAAATGCTTAATGAGTTCCAATTATGACCATAATTAAAGCACTAAATACACCTCGCTTTGCGAGACAAAAGCAATTCTTTTGAGAATATCACTTGCAGAGGGCAGAATCTTTTCCGACTTCAAGGAATCCGGGGGATTAATAAAGCTTTATTTTCCTCCCTAAACGTGACGCTTTTGATATACATATGAGCATTTAAAGCTCTTTTGTAATCCTTTTCTTGGTTCTTGAGCATAAAGTTTCCCAGTTCTGACAAGCGGCCCAGCTAAATTGCACTGGTAAGAGGTATTTCCTTTGTGGATTCTTCACAGGGTCGTGAATTAGAAGGCGGCTCAGTCGTAAGAACCTTTTCTATGATTCCATGTGGAAAATTTGCTCACTGCTTTTGACAATGGTAATCGTTTTTTAATAAGGAGGTTTTCATAAAAGCACTCTTGAAATATGTTTTATGTTTAATTTTAATGTGTTATAAATATTGCTGGAATAAGATTCTTCTTTTATATTTTTGTAATATATAAATTTTTATTTGGAAAATGTTTTTCCCTAACCGTGACATTTTTGATATACATACTACTGTGTCCAAAAAATAAGACAATTTTCAATTTAAAATTTCTGCGGCTTATGAAATTTCCCTTTTTTCTTTTTTAGGTTCCTGGCACTGTCCATGACATCTGTGTGAAATTTGACGTCAAAATATTCATTAGTGTTTGAATTACGCTTGGCTTTGTGAGACGCTAAAACCGTTTCCGGCGATTTTTGAAATGTCTTAATTCATTGAGCAAAGAACTTGCATTAAATTATTTTTGCGGAAATGTATAGAATGTTGGAGAAGGCATTCGGTGAGCATTCCTATATCGGCAAGAAATATTTAGAAGGGGTATACGCAGTTCGAAGAAGGCAGATAACGCGTTCAAGACGAAGAGCTTTAATAAGGAGATCTTTCATAAAAGCACTCTTGAAATATGTTTTATATTTATTTTTAATGTGTTGCAAACATTATATTTCGTAATATATGAATTTTTTCGTGGAAAATGTTTTAAAAGTTATTGTTATAAGATTTAGATAATTAAAAATATTTATGCATCATAATTTATTGCTTTTAAAAATTTTAAGGACAGTCAAATGTTTAGTGTTTATTTACTGAAAGAAAATTCCACTTTTTTAGTATGATTATTTTGTATATAAGCACTCATATTTCTTATTGAAAATGCTTTTTTGTTGTTGTTTTGGGGTTTTTTTCTATCATATGGCACGTAAATTTTTAAGTAGTCCCTCTTCTCATTCATTGGTTTGAAAAACTTAATATTGTTGCAACTATACTAATTTTTTTGCTTATCCCCTATATTTTATTTAGAATCTAAAGAAACACTCAATTTATATACATACATAGTCACTAGAAGAAAGTCATGCTGCATTCAATAGATCGTAAACTGTCTGGGCATGCTTTCCCTCATTCAACAGTTGCCTCACAGACCGACGGCACCAGATGTTCAATCGATAAGATGAGAGGGAGCCATGCGATGCGTTTAACGTTGTTGTTCGAACAATGACAAAGGGCATATGCAATCATCCATCGTCTCCATTGAAGGTCAAACTCTTAATGTGGCCAGTCATTCTTCAACAGTCTACCAGGAGCTAAAACCGTCTGAGCAGGTCTAGGACAGGAGCACTGTATGGACATACCAGGATATTTAGCGGCGTACCATGCATCTTCTCCATTCATGTAGGATGGTTAGAAAATAGAAAAGCTTAATATTGAATAAAATATTATTTATTGCAACTATACTAATTTTTTATGCGTGTCGTAACTTCTCGACCTATATTAGACCTATAACTGCTTCAAGAAGAGGGGCAATTTCAGGTTCATAGAAACACTCTAATTTATATACATACATATTATGTATATGTATATAGTACAGTTCACTTCAAGTTCAGAGATTTTTCAGAGTTCTCGAGCCTGCGTCGAATCTAATGCGGGGTTATTATCACACTGCGTGTACACGAAACCACAAATGACTCACTTTGAACACAGGCGGAACTTCCGGCCAATTCAGTCACTTCACAGAAAAAAAGAAAAATAACACTTCTCGTCGACACGTCGCAGAAATCTCTGTCTTCTTCACCCCACAACCTCCCTTTAAGAAAATCTGTCACTCTACTTTCCTCACATCTCACTAGAGGAGATATTTCTCAGCTCGTGGTCTATCACCAATCAGGATGCAACAACTCATGGTGTAGTCGATATTCCATCTGTAATTGTTTTGACTTCTGAAGGTCTTACAAAGAAATGCTAATTTCATGAGTCTCATTATACATGATACCGAATATCTGCTATCAGAATTGAGTGACAGGTTGTTCTCATCAGTACAAAACACTAATTGCATGCAATATAACTACCCCCAATACTGTTTGTCTACTGTCAAATTTGAGTGATAGGTTATTATAACTTGTCAAAGAACATATATTCCTCTTTCCTGGGAATGATATGACAAAAAAACTCTTCTCGTGAAAAAAAAAATGCTACAACGTGTTGTTATTTAGAAATTTTTATTTAAATGTAGTTTTTATTTAATCTACATACATGAATAAGACAATCGGAAACATTTGGGTTAGAAACATTAATTTGATAAACACGCTTATTAAAATAATTCAATAAATAAGATGTATATATAAATGAACAAAAATTAAGAGATATTAATTTTAATTTTTTAATTAGATTAAATGTATATAATCATTAATTTAATTTGGGAAAATTAAGATTAACAGCAAACTGCAGGTAAAGTGTGTATTAAATTAAAAAATTAAACACAATGTATCAAAAGTTAAATATTTGTATTGCAAAAATAATTAAAAAATGATTAAAATTATGTAAACGTTCTTAAATTAAGACGTAATAATATTTAAATATATTTTTTGTGAAAATTTACTAAATTGTGAATAAATGAATGTGTGTTTATTGTAAAGATAAATATTTATTTTAGATCATTCCAGGATTAGACCAAAACAGAGAAACCTGTGATCAAAAGTACCCTTGAACGTTTAATTAGATAAACTATAACCTGATATGAGGTCGTTGAAAAAAGTTACTTAGTTACTAAATAAAAATAAACTAAAGGAAAGGAAAATGAAAAGTATTGAAGCTTGTAATTGCTTTTAGGAAAAGATAATAGCTACATGCACTTCATCAAAAAAGAAAAAAAATATATATATAGCAAATTCTTTCATATGAATTGCATTTTTAATTTAAAAGTACAAGATATCTTCTAAAACGTGTATCTTTATTGTATTTTTAATTATTTTTTTTAATGTAATGGAATTTTTGTTGTTGTTTCAGGGAAAGATTATAACCTTTGTTCTGGTGTCTTGACAATTTAGTGATGGCATCTTTTATTTTTACCCCTTCTCTAGAATCCAATGTACTGACCCTTCTGCTCACATATTGAACTTATTCAAGCATGTGAATTTTCTATTTGGCTACATTTTCTTGCTTAAGCACAAATCAGTCTCTTTTAGTTCTAAAGCCAAGATTTGTTTAGTTTCTCGCACTGCTGTCAATTTTTACAAACTTTAGGCTAATTAGACAGGAACCTACAGTTTAACGTGCATTTCGAACCACTACTACACCACACCACGTCATTGTGCCTAAAGCTGGGTTGTCCCTTTACAGTTTCGAATGATGTTGGTGAGAGAAGTCTGACTGGGTTCCATTACGCTATTACATTCATATGAGATCGGAACCTACGGCTTAAAGTAGATTCCGAATCACTACAAACATCCATGGCGTCGTCGGAACTCCAACCGAAACACCTGTAGTACCGAGCGCGAGAGTGCTAGACACTCGGCCATTCAGGCCCCTATTCCGAATCACTAACAAACATCCTTGCAACCGCCAGGATTCAAGCCTGAAGCACCAAAGGCCAGAGAGCTAGCCAATTGGCCATCAGGTCGCCTGAAACCAAGAGAGAAGACTCCGTACTCCTTGTTTAAAAGCTATATTTTTATTTAGTAGCTATACTAATAACATTCTAACGAAATATTTCATCTATTGATGCAATATCACAGAGACATTATTAATTAAGAAGCATTAGCTAATACTTTTAAGAGCATTCTGAGATTAATAAAAGTAATGAAATTATATGCAATATAAATAGTAGCCAGATTAAAAGAAGTATGTTGAGATATCCATTGTTGAACATCCAACCATTTAGTTTGGAGCAGAAAAAAAAAAGAAGTAATTGAATTTTTTTAAAGAAAGAGTCAACCATTGAGTTTGGAACTGCCCAGGATTAGACCAAGTGAATGGCAAATTATCGCTCTACACAAAAAACAATTTCTGGACAATCATACCCCCTACATTATTAATTAAGAAGACACATTTTTTAACCAATCATTTTTTTTAAGATTGGGATTAATAAAAATAATGGAAAATTGTACGCAATATAAATAATTCGGAAGAATCCAAATTAGCAGAAGTACCTTGAATTTCTTTAAAGCAAGAGCCAACCATTTAGTTTAGAACTGTCCAGGATTAGACCAAAGGAATGGCAAATTATCGCTCTACAGAAAAAGCACTTCTGAATACCTGTACATTATCAATTTAAAAAAATTATTTTAGCCAATTATTTTTAAAGACTTCTGAGATTAATAAAAATAATGGAACGCAATGTAAATAAATCGGAAGTAGCCACATTAAAAGAAGTATCTTGAATTTCTTTAAGCGAACAGCCAACCATTTAGTTTGGAACAGAAAAAAAAAAGAAGTACCTTGAATTTCTTTAAAGAAAGAGGAAACCATTTAGTTTGGAACTGTCCAGGATTAGACCGCTCTACACAAATATCAACTTCTGGACAACCATATCCCCTACATTATTAATTAAGATAAACATTTTTTAGCCAATCATTTTTTAAAGATTTCTGAGATTAAAAAATAATGGAAAAATTGTACGCAATGTAAATAAATTGGAATAAGACAGATTAGAAGAAGTATCTTGAATCTTTAAAGGAAGAGCCAACCATTTAGTTTTGTACTGTCCAGGATCAGACCAAATAAATGGCAAATTATCGCTCTACATAAAAAGCAACTTCTGGACAACCGAACCCCCTACTTTATTAATTAAGAAGAAAATATTTAGTCAATCATTTTTAAAGACTTTGAGATTAATAAAAATAATGGAAAATTTTACGCAATGTAAATGACTCGGAAGTAGCCATATTAAAAGAAGTATCTTGAATTTCTTTAAAGAAAGAGGAAGCCATTTCGTTTGGAACTGTCCAGGATTAGACCGCTCTACACAAATATCAACTTCTGGACAACCATACCCCCTACATTATTAATTAAGAGAAACATTTTTTTAGCCAATCATTTTTTAAAGATTTCTAAGATTAAAGAAATAATGGAAAATTGTACGCGATGCAAATAAATTGAAATAAGACAGATTATCAGAAGTAACTTGAATTTCTTTAAAGGAAGAGCCAATCATTTAGTTTTGTTCTGCCCAGGATTAGACCAAAGGAATGCAAATTATCGCTCTACATAAAAAGCAACTTCTGGACAATCGAACCCCTATTTTAGTAATTAAGAAGAACATTTTTAGGCAATCATTTTTAAAGACTTTTGAGATTTATAAAAATAATGGAAAATTTTACGCAATGTAAATAAATCGGAAGAAGCCAGATTAACAGAAGTACCTTGAATTTCTTTAAAGGAAGAGCCAACCATTTAGTTTTAAATGTCCAGGATTAGACCAAAGAATGGCAAATTATCACCCTGCACATAAACCAACTTCTGCACATAAACCATACGTCCCACATTATTAATGAAGACAAAATTTTTTATAAATTTTTTTTTTTAAGATCTCTGAGATTAAAAAAATAATAGAAAACTGTACGCAATGTAAATAAATCAGAAGAATCCAGATTGTAAGAAAGTACCTTGAATTTCTTTAAACGAAGAACTAACCATTTAGTTTTGTACCATCCAGATTAGACCAAAGGAATGGCAAATTATCGCGCTACACAAAAAGCAACTTCTGGACAACCGTACCCCTGACGTTTAATTAGATAAATAATTGGATTATAGTCCTTCAGCGTTGGATACTGTAACCTAAGCTGCATAAAACCAAAACCACAACCTGGCTTCATTATTTTCCTCAATCTTTGAAAAAAGTCGGCTACAGTTACTAGGTAAAAAAGAAACTAAAGTAAAGGAAGATAAGAAAAAAAAAATTGGAACTAGTAATTGCTTTTAGGAAGGGATAATAGCTATTCCCCTGTACTTCATCTACAGAGAAAAAGATATAAAAATTGATAGGATATGAAAGGAAGAAAAGCGATAGAAAAAGTTGAATTGCATCGCATTAGAAATTAGCTTCAATC
Organism: Caerostris darwini; assembly: GCA_021605075.1. Lineage (NCBI taxonomy): Eukaryota > Metazoa > Arthropoda > Arachnida > Araneae > Araneidae > Caerostris > Caerostris darwini. Next base: position 1,170,469 of record BPLQ01009016.1, read on the forward strand.
TGTGCTAAATAATGACACGTAATAGCTGTATCGCAGGGAGCGAATCAAATTAAGTAAGTGTAATTAGTTTTACATGCGAGTTAGCCATAGGAGAGATGTCGAGGGAAATAAAAATGGCGAGATTTTTATCAAGGGTTTTATTTTTTGATTAAGGAGAATTTGGGGTTGATTTCAATTTTTAGAATAACTTTAATCAAGGAAGTTAAATGGGAGCCATGTAAAGATAAGTTACGCTATAAATCTAATCTGTAAAAATAATCTTTTTTTGATAATCTTTTCTTTTGAAAAATGCCTTTTGCTTTTTACTGCTTTGTCTAATATATAAATATGAATTTTCTCTCATAAAAAAACTTAAGTCTGTGAAATTTTATACAAGATTCATCATTTACTTAATGCACTAATCTTTAGTTATGTTTAGTTGATTTATGATATTAAAATGTGTATTTTTACTTTTTGTTAACTCTATTATGCACGTGATTATTACATACGTATAACTTTCTTATTTACTCGATTTGGTCAGTGATAGAATAATATCCTATGTATTAATTCTTGAATTATCTATTAAAAGTATATATCTATTAGATGGAGTTATAAAATTAGATTTTGCCAAGGCATTAGCATGTGCATTGGAAGTAGGAACGGCAATCTGATCCAGACTTATGTCCAGACCAACATGAATTCCAACCTTTATATTTCAAATCAACAAGAGTACGGATCCATTGCAGGATACACATTCAGTGCAAGTAGTTGGATTTGTTCTGAAAGAGATATAATGTTTATGATCATATTGGAAAAACCTTTATTAAGAGCCTGTAAGTCAGAACTTGAGTCAGTAAAGATAGTTATTCCATTCATTTGTCGTGGTGGAGATAGACTCAGATGGCCCTCATGTACTTTTTGAATGGCCTGCAGTTCTCCTGTGAAGTTTGATGCAAGTTCACCAGCATCAGCAGCAATTTGAATTCTCCGCCCGACAGGAAGCAGCAAAACAGCTACATCACCTCCATTATTTTATATTCTGAGTTCTGAAATATTTTCAATTCTGCATTCAGGCTAATATTTTTATTTTATAACTAACTGAACTATCTTTTATATATTGAGTAAATATTTCATAAGTGTAATATTAAATGAACAAATAAATACTTGTAAAAATAAACACAATGAAAATACAAAGAAGGTGATTTTAATTGCATATCCAAAATACCAAAATTGGGTTTCTGTAGAAAAATCTATATATATGTATATAAATGGCACTAAAATTTAAAAAAAAAATTTGCCTAGTACCTTATATGTAAATTAATTCACAATTAAACACTTTAATTTGTTAAACAAATATCGAACTTGTATCAAACTTGAAGAAATTTAGTAAGCATAAAATAATGACGCGAATTATGTCACAAATCTGAGTCACCACAGCATTCATTGATTAACACTTGATAAAAAAGAACAAAACATTCATTTAAGAACTTAAAATGTTAGTGCTGAGATAATAGCATATAGTTAATTTTTTTTCTAGTCATAAACAAACTCTCTGAGGAACAACATATAATTTGATGCATTTCAACTTGACGTATTAGAACAGCGTAAATTAAATTGCATAAACAATAATAAATTGTCCTGAACAATACTTTCAATTAAAAAATGTTTCAAATATTATGATATTTAAAAAAAATTCAGTATTGAAAAAGTAGAAAAATCTAAATTCTTATGCAATTCCTAGTTACTTATCATCATTATATTCAGTAAAATTAGTTACTTATCATAATAGTAAATATATTATGATAAGTAACTAAGTTTACTGAATATAATGATGATAAATAACTAGGACTTGTATTAACTAGTAAGTTACTTATCATACTTCATCATGATATTTAGTAAAAATTTATATTCATCCTAAAAATGTAACGGTCACAAAGTGACAAAAATCGACCCGAATAATTTAATATCAAATTTAAGATTTTTTTATTCCTTTATTGAGGGGTCGGTTATAAAATTAATTAAAATAATTCGAAATCAGGGTGAATATTTAATTACAGAAAGGAGGAGGGGGGTAAAATACAGTGAAATGAACATACCTGATTCACTGAATGCCTTCACAGTGCCTTCAGTAGGAGGACACAGAAGTTTGGAAATCTGTCTCCAAAATGATACAAAGTAGAAGAAAAATGTTTATTTGTGAGCGGTAGACCATAATGGAATTGTGTGGAATCTATACACTGAAAATGAAAAATGTTCAAGAAGAACTAGAAAGATTGTTGAAATGTCACGGACTGTTTATTCGTTCATTGTTTTCTTTCAAAGATTGAAGAATTATGAGTTTCCAGGCAAAGATTCTTTTTAAAAAGTCTTCTTCTGTAGACTTCTATTGCTATTTGGTGTTAACGAGCTGTTTATTTCAATCTACTATTTAAATAGGGAGTTGTATATGTTCCAGTGTAATTTAAAATGTATAACACTTATAAATCCATTTTTTTTTATGAATTTATTATTTATCTAAAATAACTAGAAAACTTACAATAGAATTTCATTCATTTATTTTTAACTATTATATTATTTTAATCATGTAATTAATTTTGAAAACCGTGCTTGTGCTTTTAGAAATTCTCCAGAAATACCCTGTCCTTATAAAATTAGTATGACGACATTACTTACACTTAGTAAAGGACATGATATGTAACTAGTATGAACACTTGCCTCTCCGAGACGCGTGTAATGTGAGCTTGAGCAGTTCCTGATTGCAAAAGGTGGAAGTTGGCAAAACTTTTATTTTGTATTTTAATGAATGAAAATGCAATATGTTAAATATCCTAATTATTCATGAACTTTCCAGAGGCTGCTCCTCTATTGAAGGTGGTCTGATGATCAATTGGCTAGCGGTTTGGCTTTTGGTACCACAGGCTTCAGATTCGAACCTGGCAGTAGCACAGATGTTTGTTAGTGGTTCGGAATTCATTTTAAGCCGTAGGTCCCGGTCTCATTTGACCGTAGAGTGCCACAGGGCCCAATCAGACTTATACTCCCACGCATCATCCCCAAACTGTAAAGGGACAATTCAGCTCTAGGCACAGTGATGGGGTGTGGCGTAGTCATAGTAGTGTTTCGGAATTCCCTTTAAGCTGTAGGTCCTCGTCTCAAATGACCTTAGAGTGTCACAGAACCCAATCAGACTTCTTCTCACCCATATCAATCCCAAACTATAAAGGGACAACTCAGCTCTAGGCACAGTGATGTGGCGTGGTGTGGTGTAGTAGTAGTAGTGTTTCGGAATCTAATCTAATAAGTTAATCTAATCAGTCCAAAGTGTGTACAAAACGACCTTAGAATGGCAAACCGAACCTATTGGTGCACATGAGCATGTGAACCTCTTAGGAAAAACTAAGTAAAAAATTAGCAAATTAAACATGTTTCTAGAATTTGTCAATTTTACGGGGATGTGCCTAACGCCTTATTTTCGCGTTGCTTTAAATAATGCATGACTAAAAAGGTAATTTTAACGGTGTAAAGTTTGAAAGCTATTAGCACTGAGCACTCGATCTACACTGATGCTCAATCGCATGTCCGATCGAAGAAATCGACCGTGAAATCCCTTTTTATTCTGTAGGAAGCGGAGGAAAGAATGTGAGCAAATGCTCCACGCCTACTTTTCAAATCGCACATCCTTCAGTGGCGGGAGTTCAAAGTTACAGTTTTTTCTTATTCGACCAGATTCTCAATTGGTTTGTCACACTTTGCCAGTTAAGTTTTTAATTAGTTAATAATTTGTGTATTCGTTTTATTAGTCGGTTTTATTATTATGTTTAAGAACTAATGTAAACTGTTAAGAGCGCACTTACAACTAATACTTAGATAGCTTATTGCTGGTTAGAGAAATCAAAATTAAACTGTTGACAGCTCCTTTAATTAATTTTATATAGGTGGCATATATGAGCAATATTCGTGGATACATATTTATTAACAGGCATTTTTTTTTCACTGTCTAATGTTTACAAAACTAAGTGGTGATTCAAGTTGGGTAAGTTACGTTACAGCTGATTTATCACATATAACTCAAGAAAAGAAATATGAAAGTTTATAATTGCATTAGAATTTAATGTGCTAGGAAAGTTTGATATTCGACAACAGCTTCACAGTGGAAAAAAAATTAAATCGCTACGTTCTTTGAAAATTTAGGGATTGCTTTCTGTTTTGTGCCCAATTTGAGCTGGCACTTTATAAAGTCGATGATTCATTCATTCTAAGTATTTTCGGATGTCATACAAACGTTTCAGTAGAACTTGATTAATCTCTAACAAACCATCTCACTAGTGCCTATGTTTTAAAGCAACATCAAAAGCCATTCATGCTAGGCATGGGAGTCATTCCCTCTACATGTGTCTCCATCTGACCGCGAGGAACAAGCCCCGTTAACTTCTGCTGTGAGTGACAATTGACCGAAAATAGTGGCTATCTTTAGTGTCTATACAAAAGCGGACTCTGATTATAGCTAAATGAGACAGTTCACTCACTCCAAGACCAATCCAGAGAGACGAGAAAGGTTTAATATATTATAAAGCCATTATGAATAGGTTTTCACTACCCACCACGTATATCATGTGTCTCGACCCCATTCCGACCAGTGTCGATTTTTTCTATACATTCTTGCGAAAACCATATACAACAAGTTGTCACTCACAACCAGAGATAACAAGGCTTGTTTCACGGCAAAATCACCTCGTAGTTGACTTCAGTGTGGTCGTCGCTTTATAACTGATTGTAAACGACTTTCTTGTTTGGAGATGTCTTGGCTTATTAAATACAACTAGACATCATCATTTTAATATACTCCAGGTTGATTTACAAGAATTTCAATTATTCAACAATCATTTGTCTTCGAAATTGCCATAAACATTGCTTTTCTATACAGCCATTCCCTTCAATACACTATAGAGGTCGAGAGAAAGCTTGTCCCCAATATTTCTTCAGTTTAGATCCCCTATTCTTCCTCACTTTGTTTATGTTGCAGGGGGAACCTAAAGCCTATTTTATTTACACATACGTTTTCTTGGGAATTCGCTCCCACAAAGCTCCTTATTTTTCGGTTCAGGAAGCCGTAAATAAAGAAAGATAGAAGCGGAATCGCTGGGGATCCGATTACTTCGTTCTGTTCTCTTCGGAGGGGGGTGGGGTCGTGTACTGGAAGGGGGTGGAGGGAGAGAGAGAAAAAAAGGAGGGTAATCTAAAGGGTCCCCGCGGGTCTGAGGTAAACTGAAGCCAGTGCTGTGATGAGAGTAAAGGGAATAAGCAGTGGGAAGCTGACGCAGCAAAATCGTGGGCTCTCAAGCGCATTAGTGGATGTTTATGCGGTTTAGCTATGCTATTTCAAGTGGTTCCTACAGATCTATTGCTTAGAAAGTCAGAATGCAGTAGCTAAGTCGAAGAAACTGAAAATAGGGAAAGAAAGGTGGTTTTAAACTATCGCAATCATTCTCAGTAGAACGGAATTGAATCATTTAGAAGCTATAATAATTTATATATATATTTTGGGGCATTAAACATTATTAGAAGTTTAATTGATTTTGATTTATTACAATAATTTTACTTCTTCCAAGGCAAAAAGTGAAATATAAACAATTACAACATGAAATCTTCCAATTTAAAACTTTGAAATTAATTTCAGTTATTCGCAATTAAATATAACAACAACTAACCATGGCCGTCTGCCTACTGGCAGTCTCCGGAACAAGAGATGTTTTCTCTTTACGGGATAGGTCATATTAGACCTGGGACCTGAATGGCCGAGTGTCTAGCGCTCGGTGCCACATGTTTCGGGTTCGCGTCTCGGCAATATGATGGGTGTTTGTGGTGGTTCGGAATCTGTTTTAAGCCATTAGTCCCGGTCTCGTATGTCACAGAGCCCAGTCAGACTTCTCACCCATGTCATTCCCAAACTGTATAGGGGCAGCTCAGCTTTAGGCACTGGGATGTGGTATGGTGTAGTAGTAGTAATCATATTAGATTTAAAGACCTAGCATTTAAAGTCGAATTAACCGCAATCATCCATAGCACTACTGGGACTCTGGACCGAAATCTGTGGTCCTGAGCTCCAGAGCGTTTGTCATTTAGCCATCAGACGCCACAAATATAACAACTATATAATTAATTATACTACTGAGGAAAAAAAAATTACCTGAAACCCTACAACACGGGCAATATTTAACACTCCTTTTGCTCAGCAAGTTAGCGAATTTATAATGTTATTTTAAAAGGATATGTGAGATTCGTATTTCATTGAATTTCATATATTCTGCAAATAAAACAGGAGAAGCGCGTGAAAGGTAAAGGGGCAAAATATTTTCCTACATAAGATCTGCGCTATCTTTGCAAAACGCACAACTGTTTTTTTTTTTTTTTTTTTTTCCAATGCAGCTGGCAAACAGATATGGACGTCTTAGATGCCTTAAGGCAAACGCTGCACAGACGTTACTCACTTTGCATTACCCAGGGGGGGAAGATAACTTGAATATAAGGAGTAACTTGAAGATAAGCCACGGACGCGGAGTAACAATGCCCCCGCAACGCCCCAGACCGGGACCTACAATTTAAAGTGGATTCCGAACCACTACACACATCCTTGGCACCGCCGGAACTCGAACCCGAAACCTGTGGTACAGAGCGCTAGCCACTCGGCCATTCAGGCCCTAAACGCACAAATGTAACTGAGAAAATAAGTATGGATCTTGAAAAAATGTATTGTGACTAATAATTCATTGCTTTTGAAATTTGAAAAATTGTTTTAATAGTCCAAAATTAGGTTAGACATGATTGAACCCAAAAATGCTTTAATCGATATTTGAATCGATTAGACATGACCAGACAACGATCATAGAATTTATTCGAAATTAAAAAAAAAAAAAAAAAAAAAAAAAAAAAAAATCTTTAATTTAATTTAACCCACACAATTTATTTTTGAAATTATTCTAATAAAAATGAAAGAAATTTTGTATGCTCGTGCATTATATGTAGCCTGATGGCTGAGTGACTAGCACTCGGTGCCACATGTTTCGGGTTGGATTTCCGGCGGGGCCATGAATGTTTGTAGCGGTTCTGAATACACTTTAAACCATAGGTTCCGGTCTCATATGACTGTAGAGCGATGAACGTAGGGCTTGCAACCCTACACCGTAAAAAATAAACATCTGTCGGCACGAAATCTGCAGAAGGCCATGGCCTGTTGTGCCAATGTTGATGATAATGATGGTGTATTATAAGCTGAAAGGTTTTCAATGATGAAAACAAGATGACAATGATAATCCGTTTGTCAGTATTACCGTAATTTTCTTTTACGTAATAACATTACACTGAAGTGACAAAAGTCATGGGATACCTCTTAATATCGTGTCGGCCCTCCTTTCGCCCGGCGAAGTGCAGCAACTCGACGTGGCATGGACTCAACAAGTCGTTGGAAGTCTTCTGCAGGAATATTGAGCCATGCTGTCTCGATAGACGTCCATAATTGTGAAAGCGTTGATGGTGCAGGATTTTGGGCACGAACAGATATATCGATGATGTCCCATAAATGCTCGATGGGATTCATGTCGGGCGATCTAGGTGGCCAGATCATTCGTTGGAATTGTCCAGAATGCTCTTCAAACCAATCGCGAACAGTTGTGGCCCGGTGACATGGCGCATTGTCATCCATAAAAATCCCATCGTTGTTTGGGTACATGAAGTCCATGAATGGCTGCAAGTGATCTCCAAGTAGCTGAACATAAGCATTTCCAGTCAATGTTCGGTCCAGTCGCACCAGAGTACCAAGTCCATGCCATGAAAAAACAGCCCACACCATTACGGAGCCACCACCAGCTTGAACAGTGCCTTGTTGACAGTTTGGGTCCATGGCTTCGTGGGGTCTGCGCCACACTCGAACCCTACCATCAGCTCTTACCAACTGAAATCGTGACTCATCGGACCAGGCCACGGTTTTCCATTCATCTAGGGACCAACCGATATGCTCACGTGCCCACGAGAGTCGCTGCAAAGCGATGTCGTTCTGTTAGTAAAGACACTCGAGTCGGTCTTCTGCTGGAATAGCCCAAGAAAGCCAAATTTCTCCGCACAGTTCTAACAGACAAGTCCCTTGTACGTCCACATTGATTTCTGCGGTTATTTGACGCAGTGTTGCTTGTCTGTTAGAATTTACGACTCTTTGCAGACGTCGCCGGTCTCGGTCGTTAAGTGCAGGCGGTCGACCACTGCGCTGTCCATATGGGGGATGTTATGCCTGAAATTTCATACTCGGCACACTCTTGACACAGTGGATCTGGGAATGTTGAATTCCCTAACGATTTCCGAAATGGCATGACCCATGCGTCTAGCTCCAACTAACATTCCGCGTTCAAAGTCTGTTAATTCCCGTCGTGCGGTCATCATCACGTCAAAACCTCTTCACATGAAAACTTGAACAGAAATGAAAGCACTGCGCCTTTATACGTGTTCTACGCGATGCTACTGCCATCTGAAAATTTGCATATTGCTATCCCATGACTTTTGTCACTTCAGTGTATTTTGTTAATACTTTTAGAATTCTTAGTTCCTTATAAATTAGAGTCAAACATTTTTAATGCTGTTAATGAGGGGAAAAAATCTTTGTATGTATGAAAATATACTTCATTTCATTTTATAACATAGCTGCATGAAAATAGGAAATATTATTATAGATTTAAACAAAATATATTTAATTTTTTTTTCAAAATATACAAAGAACAAATTATTAGAACCACAAATGTATTATAAAAATTCATTTATGTATTTAAAAAAATATTACCTATAAATATACATGAAAGTTAAATGAACATGATATAAAAGCTTCGAATACTAATGGAACTGTATTTGAAAACTATGTAAAAAAATTTCAGAAAACGAAAAATTGAGTAAAAGTATGAAGATAGTAATAAAAATCAACTTAAGAGTTTTCATGCAGTAAATTACATTAGTATATATATATATATATATATATATATATATATATATAGTATTTCAATAATTTAATACATGCACTTTCAGAAATGTATATAATATATTTGCAAGCGTCGGGAGCTTTAATTTTTAGAAAACAAGCTCCACGATGAACATTAAAAAGTATAAAAACCAACGGCCGTACCATGCTGAATATACCGGTTCTCGTTAGATCACCGAAGTTATTAAGCATCATTGGGCGCGGTCAGTACTTGGGTGGGTGACCACCTGGGAACACTGCGTGCCGTTGGCAAATTTGGGACCTGAATGGCCGAGTGTCTAGCGCTCTGGCGCTCGGTGCCACAGGTTTCGGGTTCGAATCCCGGCGGTGCCATGGATGTTTGTAGTGGTTCGGAATCCACTTTAAGCCGTAGGTCCCGGTCTTCTATGACTGTAAGAGCGTCACGGAGCAAAAGTCAGGCTTCTACCTACGGGTGCTCCATCACAACAGAAGCTGCTTCCTTCCCCTTCAATCATGAGTCCATATGGGCTTGTGGGCTTGGCCAGCCAAGTGGGATAAGAAACAACAACAACAACAAAGGTATAAAATATTTGCTATAGGCCATACTTGCAAAAAATACATAAACAAATAACAGGATTATAGCAACAGTATGCTTGCATGAATTTATTTGCATTCAAATTAGATTACTTTTTTTTAAATAAAACTTAAAATTCTCTTCGTTTCATAGAAACAAAGCCATATTATTTTTTTATTAGTTGTGTTTAGATTTTAATACTTGTCGTTAGTTAGTTTATATTATATTTGTTATTATTTAGTTTTATTCAGAAATTATTTTATTTTAAAGAAGGTAAAAATGTATAAACTTTATAGCTTGAAAATTAAATTTTAGAAATTATGCTCAAAATGTTGTATGAAACATATTCTTCTAAAATAAAATATGTATTACTAAAATATAAGAAATATAAAAATCATAAAATATTAGAAATTTTACGTAAAATATTATATGAAGGTACTCTTCTGAAAGCATACTCTTCTGAAATAAAATATGCATTCATAAAATATAATATTTGCATTCTATACATAAAATATTTTAGAAGAGCTTGTCTTCATAAAATATTTGTCAAACTGATATTTATAACTGAGAATTGATTGATTTGATTATTGTAGAATCCATGATTTGAAATGAAGTTCAACGATTGTGTAAGATCAAACATTGCCTTATATTTAATTTGCTTTATTATAAATATATATATTGATATTCATCAAAGATATATAGATTTAAAAAAGAATTAAAAATAATTATTGGATATAAAATTTTTTATTTCATATAAAAAATATAAAAATTGTAATAATAGAAAAGTTCTAAGTCTTAAAAAAAATTTTCTTTAATGATTGTTGTTTCTTTTAAATAATTTGTTTTGACAAAAAAGAAAAAAAAAATCATGCTTTTACACAGTATCATACTTCTTTTTTTATTTCTGAAAAACTTAAAAAAGTTTTATTCAAGATTTAATAAAACTATTTTATTTAAAATAAATAGCTTACATTCTAAAGAAATCTTCTATAAACATCAAATAGTAATAATGTTATGTTAGTTTTTATAGTAGATAAAACTTTTATTGAAAAAAATATATATTTTCATATTAGTTTCAAATATGTTATAAAATATTTAAAATAAACAGTCTTTTATATAAATGTTTCTTAAATAAATATTTCATAAAAAATAGATTTTAACCTTTTGTATAAAATGTTGAAAAGAAAGTTTATTTTTATTATAGTGAGTAAAGAATAGTCTTTTAAAGGAAAATAGTAATATTCCTTTTATACATAAGTTTATTAAAAAATCAGTATTATAACTTTTTAAACGAATTAGTTTTGCTTTTTAACTAAGTAAAACTGTTTATGTATGGGATGCAATAAAGAATTTTCTGAAAATAATGCCAAAAATAATAAATTATAAAACACTGTAAACAAACGTTTGAATAGTTCGATTTTTCAATATTTATTTAGTTAATTCTAATTTAATCTTTTGTGAAGATGTCTAAAAAATCTTATTTACAAATTTATTCAATAATTTAAAAATCATAGTTCCTTTAGAAATGAATGTTTGTTTTATATAATAATAATAATAATGTGTTATTGAAATAGATGATATTGATTTTTTTTTTTTTAAAGAGTTTTTCAAATTTTTCCTTTAAAGCCATGCTATTAAAGAAATTAAGTAAATCACTGAATTTAATAGTATAAGCGATATTTAAATGTTTCTAAAAAGTAATTTATGGGAAAATATAATGTTAAAGATGCAATGAAATTTGTCTTTTAATTTATTCATATTTGTTCGTTTATAAACATTTATTTCTTTGAACTTTTGAAAATTATTAAAAAAATAAAAAAAAATAATAATAATTCAAAAATTTTTTCGAAATTATCCAAAAAAAAAAAATAATAATAAATAAATAAATACATATATATTATATCGAAAAAGTTTCCATGGAAGATATATTTAAAGAATACTTTATTTAATTCATCAAATCAATATCTTTTGCATTCAAGTTAAAAACTTTCTAATAAGACATTTTTTAATCTCACAAAATTTCAAGCTCTTCTAAAGTCTTCTTTATTAGCTCTAAAGTCTTATTCTTTAAGTTTTCCCCTTAATTTGTATTTTTAAATCTAATCTAATGTACTTTTTTCTCCTAGTATGAGAATGAGATGAAAATTACTTAATACATTATTCCCAAGTCATTATTACATTATTCCCAAACCAGTTACATTGATTGGATGTGAAATACGTAACGTCTCGGCCTATACAAGATCTATAATGGCTTCAAGAAGAGGGCCTCTTTCAGGATGATGGAAACACTTTAATTTTTATTTGCAAGCAATATATTAATACAAATATAGAAATTTTGAATATTATGACTTATTATTTACAAAGATTTAAATTTGATTCCCAAATGCACTATTATTATCACAAGTACAGTTCATTCGAAGGTCAGATATTTTCTTCTCGAGTTTACGTCGGATTTAAAAATACGTGGTCTACGGCAGACTTTAATTATTACACTGCGTGATATACGAAACTACAAGGGACTCACTTTGTAAACAGGAAAATCCGGCTTATTCAGTCACTTCATAGTAAAAAAAAAAAAAAAAAAAAAATAAAAAAAAAAAAAAAAAAACTTTTAGTTGACTCGTCGCGGATAAGTTCACCAAAAATCTTTTTTTAAGACAATCCAGAGGGAGGATGGTCAGCTTTCTTCACTACTCATTGGAGTAGACATTTCTCATCTCGTGTTCTATCACCGATCACGGTGGAAAAACTCATGGTATAATTCATATTCAATCTGTAATTGTTTCGACTTGTGAAGATTGCACAGACATTCGCTTGTTTCCTGAGTCTCATTATGCGTGATACCGAAAATCTGCTATCATATTTGGGTGACAAGTTGTTCTCCTTAGTACAAAACTCTAATTGCATGTAATTTAATCTCTCACAATAAATCTCGCGTGCTGTGAAATGGGAGTGATATGCTTATTATATACTTTTCAAATAGCGTACATTCCTCTCTCCTGGGAATGAAATGTCAAAACTCTTCTCGTGAAAAAAAAGGCTACAAGTACTGTAATAAAGTATCTGAATATCATATTAATATCACATTAATATCATATGTTATGTGATATATTTTTATCATATTGTTTAAGCAATTATTAGAACATGATAAAATTTAAAAAAATTTGTAGTATTTTAATTAAAATCCTGACATAACTACAAAAATATATTTTAATAAAACACATTGATTGATATTTCAAGGTAAAAAAAAAGGGTAAAACCTTTCATTAATTATTCAAATACTCAAAATAGGGAAAATACTTTTCTGGTTAAATATCAATTGTAAAATAAAAATATGATTAAATATCAATCAATATGTAATTGTTAAAAAAAAATAAAAGTAATTTCATATGCTTCAGAAAATTTAAATAATATTTGTATAATATATTTAGGATTTATTTGATTATTAATCCAGTGAGCAGGTAGAGGTGAAGGATGTTTATGGTTTGACTGAGGTTCGTGTGATCTCGTAAGTAAATTTTCAATTTTATATTTAGAATTCAGCGTGAACAACAGCTGATATGCTACGGGGTCCAACAAAGTAAGTTTTGTTTACCAAGAGAATGGGCAACAGCAGTTCCATATTAACCGAGAGAGGGCTTTTAAGTTAACATTTTATAGTCCACATTCATATAGACATTTTTTTGCAGTGAAAAATTGAAACATAATGAGCTATTTTTTTTGCGTTTACTCTTATTCTTACTTGTAAACATGATATTATAATATTAATAGTACTAAATGCATATTGTAAAGAATTTTTTTTTATTTCCAATGGCAGGCTACAAAAAGCAATAAAAAAAAAGGGGGAAAAAAAACAAGAACAGAAAAAGCAATAAAATAAATTAAAATAAAAATAACATGAAAACAACAAAGAGAATCGAAGGAAATCACATAGTAACATGTTGTTGTTGTTTCTTATCCCACTTGGCTGGCTAAGCCCACGAGCCCATACGTACTCATGATTGAAGGGGAAGGAAGCAGCTTCTGTAGTGATGGAGCACCCGTAGGTAGAAGTCTGACTTTGGCTCCGTGACGCTCATGCAGTCATAGGAGACCGGGACCTACGGCTTAAAGTGGATTCCAAACCACTACAAACATCCATGGTACCACGGGGTTCGAACCCGAAACCTGTGGCACCGAGCGCTAGACACTCGACCATTCAGGTCCCAAATTTGTGAATGACAACGGCACGCGGTGTTCCCAGGAGGTCACCCACTTAAGTACTGACCGTGCCCAATGATGCTTGACTTCGGTGATCTAACGAGAACCGGTATATTCAGCATGGTATGGCATGTTTGGCATGTTTGACATGTTTAGCCCATAAGGTCCCTAGCCTCCCAATAACGACCATACACAGTAGAGGTTGTAAAGAAATATATAACATTAAAAATGAAATATAAGAAATATATAAATATAAACGAAATAAAAAAATTAAATCATTCAAAAATATTTATTTTACTAGTGCACTATTAATTTTCCCATTCTTTCACTTAATTTTTGCAAATCGATCTGAATTTGGGTGTTTGCACATTGTAATTGGTGTTACATATTAGCGTCCGTTATATTGAGAGTGTTTTGTGTTTGTTCAATTTGATTTTATCAAAAAACGATTTGCAGGTGTAAGTTGAACCTAAAGCGCTAACAATTTCCACTAAGAGTCTGGTTTGATCTGCTACTAACAATCAACTGTGCGTATCTAGGAATGGTTACTGAGTCACTGATGCCATTTAAAGTGAAACATAGAACCTGTTATATTAGATGTTCCCGGATGCCCACGTATTATGAGTTCGCAGAATACTTAAATTATATTCTGCGAACTCATAACTCATAACTGTGAACTCAAATATAAAACAGGAAAATATCTCTCATATATTCTCAAGAATATTATTTTAAAATCAAAGTTAATTTTTTCTCATAATTTCGACAGTTAATTTTTGAATATAAGGAAAATTTAATAATACATTGGCTTATTTTAATACTATTTTTTTAATGCATTGGTTTACATTACTTTGTCCATTATAAAATAAATATATTTTGTAAAAGTGTGACAAATTTCACGGATCGGAAAAATATTCAAGTCGGGCCGCGGTTTGGCCACCCCTGATCTAGATCTAATCCATTAGACTACAGTGTCTAAATATTTAGTGATCATCTTTTAGAAAACTAGTCACTATCCCATGGATACATAATACAATTAAATACATAATATATAATAAAAGGACCCAACTTCTAATCTGTTATACATTTTTTGTATGGTTAATTTAATTCCAATAAGAAATCAGATAACAAAGATGAAACAGGCAAAACACTTCTCATAAATACACATTTTATTTAAAATTAATTAAATTAAGTTGATTGCCTCGCCTCCTATTTATACAGTATTTTCACAATAATAAGCATTTTCTTCATTTCATTAGCAAACACGTTTTTAAAGTATTAAGATAAATGTCCATTAATACACTGAAGTGACAAAAGTCATGGGATACCTCTTAATATCGTGTCGGCCCTCCTTTCGCCCGGCGAAGTGCAGCAAATCGACGTCATTCCTGTCTCGACTCTCGAGGAGGTAAGACGTCTTTTTCGTCGCTCTCCCACCCCGTCGCGAACGGTCATTGACCCCAACTATCCACTGTAAAATTCCCCTCCTTTCGACCTCCCACGCAGCGCATTGAAAGTACTGTTCTAAAAAGCAACAAACAAAAGTATTTTATTAATACTAAAGGGGGCTTTTTAGCTCCATGGACCCAAACCCAGGAGGAATTTCATCCTCTCATATGATGTCAAGGAATTCTGCTTCCTTAAACCGGATACCGACCATGGATAACTCAAACGAACATGAAACTGAATACCGATCAATTAGTCAGCAAATCGACGATTTCACTTCTATTGCTCAGTGCAGAGCAAAGTTCTCCATATTGAAACAGCTTTACGACAATATGTCTGCAGTCAAAATAACTGAGGAAACATTCGATCTCACTAAAAATATTTTAATCTGATGCAAAATTGCATCCTTAAAGAACAGTGCATTACCAACGATCAATCAAGAAAAAATTCAAGTACAATAGTCCCGGAAAAGGAATGGACTACAGTGAAACCTAATAAGAGGTCAAGAAAAAGAAAAGAAGTAATTTCAAAAACCCAAAAATGACTCTGAGATTTCTCTTAGTCAAGCTAACCCTGAATACAAGAACCCCCCAGGCTTACAGTTCATCCGACACGGAGTCATATAGTTCAAACATGTCAGAAGATGTCACTTCCCGCATCCAAACAATGCAAGTTGATGACGATGATCAACAGGCAGATCAACCTATCAAAAAGGCTTACATTCCTCCAATCATCGTTGATGATCCAGTAAATGGAAAACAACTCCTAGAGGACCTCAATCATCTGACGAATGAAGCAGTGACCGGCAGAGTTATTGGAAATAAAATGAAGATTTTCCCTCCATCTGCTGAAGCCCACCGTGCTATCCGCCGTGAAATTTCTGATGAAAGGAAACTCAAGTCCCATACGTACCTTCTTCCTCAAGAGAAACAATTGAAAGTGGTTATTCGCGGCTTACCAAATGATTTTCCAACTAAGGAAATTGAAGAATTTCTAATGAGCGAGGGATTTGAAGTACAATTCGTGACTCAACTGCGCCACCGTTCCGGAAAAGGAAACATGCCTCTATTTTTAGCTGTCTTAACAAAGTCCGAAAAATCTAAATCAATATTTTTAATGGAAAATCTTTCATACTTCCGAATTAAAGTGGAACCTCTGAGGAAAAAGGCGGGTCCTGCTCAGTGTTTCAATTGTCAACAGTTTTTCCATCACTCAAAGTTCTGCTCCAGAGACCCTGTGTGCGTCAAGTGCGCTGGACCTCACAAGGCTAAGGATTGTCCCAAGCCCAAGGAGGCACCTCCTTGCTGTGCTCTTTGCAAAGGTAATCATACCTCCAACTTTTCGGGGTGCCCTCGCAACCCAGCAAACTTTGTCCCTGCCGCACCTCCCAAAACCAACTACTGGGAAGAAAGAATGAAAATGATGAAGACAAACAAATTACCATTAAGTGCACCAACATCTCTTCAAAACACGATTTCTACAAACTCAGTAAAGATGGACAAATCTCCACCAAATCAAGTCCTACCCCAACTTTCAGGTCCTTCCACTTCATCCTCCACTCCACAAGAAAACCTTACCGCCCAAATTCTGCAGTCCCTTGTTAAAGAGGTACATGTTCTCACATCAAATATAGCTTCCTTGTTGGCGGCTCTTCAATCTCAGTCACCCCTTTCTCACAACATTCAATAGTACGACTAACCTTAATTCGATCAACTGCATAAGCTGGAATGCGAATGGAATTAGAGAAAAATAAACGAATTCCAGGAGTTTATACAGCTTCATAGTCCTCATATAATTGCGATTCAAGAAACCCACCTACGGCCATGTGACTCCATTAAAATAAAAAATTACAATATCTACAGATCCGACCGGTTAACTCACAGAGGGGGAGGTACTGCTATCTGCATTAGAAGGAATATTCACCATTACGAAACAAAAATCCAAACTTCTACTTTTGAAAACACAACAATTGTTATCACCAATCGGAGCGGACCCAACATCACAATAGCTAGTATCTACCGTCCTCCAGTTGGTAGAATCCTAACCACGGAATTGGACAAATTCTTCAACTCCAACCACAGAGTAATTCTCTTAGGAGACTTCAACTCCAAGCATCCAACTTGGAATACGGGACGGTGCAACACCAATGGCACCTTACTCTACTCCTGGTCGAATCTCAATAGTTTAACCATTACAGCTCCAGCGCAACCAACTTATTTCTCAACTTCCTACAATACAAATTCAACTCTGGATATTTCTATTACCAAAAATTTCAATTCTAGTATCGCGAACTCTATCAATGATCTTTCAAGCGACCATAACCCAGTAATCTTCTCCTTCGAAAATAACTCTGTTTTACCATCACAATTCCGAAGCCTAACCACTACCAACTGGACAAAATTTTACGATAACCTTTCTTCTAGCATTCCCGGAAATCCTAAGATAAACAACTCTTGTGACATCGACACAGCTCTTAATTTTTTTAACTCAGCGATTTCATCTTCAATAAACCTCTCTAGCAATACTAGGGAAGTGAAAACTGTCCACCATAAGCTCCCAGTGGAAATTAGACACCTCATCAACATCAAAAATAGCATAAGAAAAAGATGGCAAGAAACTAGATATCCTCCGTACAAAAATAATCTAAACATTCTTCAAAACAAAATCAAAAAAGAAATTTCTAAACTTAAGAACTCCAGATGGAACCAATTCGTTAAAGGTCTTAACCCGGAGGACAACTCCCTTTATTATATTAACCGCCACTTCACAAAAAAAAATAGATAAAATTCCACCCATATTGGGAAATAATGGTATAGTATACACTCCCAGAGAGAAAGCGGATGTCTTCGCCGACAACTTAGAATTATCATTTCAAGAAAACTCGGAGCCGTACGACAATGATCACATCTTTATAGTGGAAAACAAAGTAGAAAATTTCATCTCCAACATCTCGAATTCACCAACTCCACCTCTCATCAGCCCTAATGATGTCACGACTATAATAAAAAACTCAATATTAGGAAATCCTCTGGCCCAGATGCCATTCCGAATAAAGCTCTACAGTGCCTCCCTCTCCCAGCTATTACATTTCTCACCAAAATCTTCAACAAATGTATTATCAACCATCACTTCCCGGACTCATGGAAACATGCAACAATAAAGATGATACCTAAACCAGGCCAGGATCATAAATTTCCACAGAATTTTCGACCCATCAGTCTCATTAGTTGTGTTGCGAAAATTTTTGAAAAATCATCCAGAAAAGAATTTCCACCCACTGTATTGATAACAACATCTTTCCTGCGGAACAATTTGGGTTCCGTCCCCATCATTCAACAGTTCATCAACTTTTAAGAGTGACTAACATTGTTACGGAAGGTATGAATGACAAAATATTAACCGGCGGTGTTTTTCTTGATGTTTCAAAAGCTTTTGACCGATTATGGCACTGTGGCCTCGTCTTCAAAATGATTCAACTTAAATTCCCTCAGTACCTTATCCATATAATATACAACTTTCTCCAAAACAGATCATTCAGTGTCAGTATCGAAGGGGTCTTTTCTCGTATTGGTCAAATTAAAGCTGGCACCCCTCAAGGTAGCGTACTCAGCCCAATTCTTTACAACATCTTTACATTCGACTTTCCCCAAATTCAAAATGTGAGTACTTGCCTCTTCGCTGATGACTCAGCAGCCCTGGTTCAGGGAACTACTGTCAGATTCGTGACAAGAACTCTTCAAAATTTCCTTGACTCCCTGGA
Organism: Caerostris darwini; assembly: GCA_021605075.1. Lineage (NCBI taxonomy): Eukaryota > Metazoa > Arthropoda > Arachnida > Araneae > Araneidae > Caerostris > Caerostris darwini. The sequence continues at coordinate 1,189,402 of BPLQ01009016.1, forward strand.
AGAGTGGCTTACACTATGGAGAATCTCTGTCAATACAGACAAAAGTAAAGCCATCATTTTCAGAAAAGGTCATGCTAGATCTCCATATGAAGATATTTTCCTGTTTGATGATCCGATAGAATGGGTCAATCAAGTCAAATATCTTGGCCTAATTCTCGACAGCAAATTAACATTTCAGAAACATCTTCACACTGTAAAGACAAAATGTTGGAACAAATTACATCTTAGTTTGCCGTTAATAGGAAAATATTCTACTTTATCTTTAAAAAACAAAATTCTTTTATACAAACAAGTCCTTAGACCAATCCTGACTTATGCAGCACCCATCTGGGGCCTTGCTGCAAAAACAAACATAAACAAAATCCAAGTTATTCAAAATAAAATTCTCAGAATAATTACGGGAGCTCCCTGGTTCATTCGAAATAACGTGCTGCATCATGACCTACAAATAGAATCAATAGACGATCATATTGCGAAGCTTTCAAGAAAGTTGTTTCTAAACATCAAGAACCATAAAAATAATTTAATTAAAGCTCAATTATTCTTCGCCCACAACGAAGGTAAATACCATTATCCATATTACACAACAGGATGGAATCACGACCTCAAGCCTCCCTAATTTCTTCTATGATCTATCTTCAATACTACTCTTCAGTTCTAAGAAATCTATCGTCCTCTCTTCTGCCTTGGCAGTGTGTACTGCGGAACTTTGTTAAAAAGACAAAAGAACAAAAACATTCCATTTCTGAAAACTTCAAACTCTACCCTGCAGTAACAAACTTTACTTCCGATCTTCAGTTTCAAATGTTGTTCGTATGTTTTTCTGTCTCCTTAAAGTTTTTTATTTTTGTGATTGTATATTTGTATATTTATAATTCATATTTATTTTCATTATATATGTGTTTATATGTCTGTCTGCTATGTATTTACGTATTATATGCTTCTATTGGGCATTTATGTATTTTGATATTGCTTGATTGTCATCTCCTAGTTTGCTCGCCCCCCCTTTTTATATATATATACGTGTATATATATATATATATATATATATATATATATATATATATATTATTATTATTATTATTATTTTTTTTTTTTTAATTTTTTTAACTTCTTTCCCTCCTATTAACTGTTTGCTTTAAATTTTTTAATTCCTGCTAATTCTGTGATACTTCGTTTTTATTATATATGAATTCTGAGCAGATGTGCACTACGTGCACAGGTACTCGACTCTCCTATCCAATCTAGTAGTAGTAAATCGACGTGGCATGGACTCAACAAGTCGTTGGAAGTCTTCTGCAGGAATATTGAGCCATGCTGTCTCGATAGACGTCCATAATTGTGAAAGCGTTGATGGTGCAGGATTTTGGGCACGAACAGACCTCTCGATGATGTCCCATAAATGCTCGATGGGATTCATGTCGGGCGATCTAGGTGGCCAGATCATTCGTTGGAATTGTCCAGAATGTTCTTCAAACCAATCGCGAACAGTTGTGGCCTGGTGACATGGCGCATTGTCATCCATAAAAATCCCATCGTTGTTTGGGTACATGAAGTCCATGAATGGCTGCAAGTGATCTCCAAGTAACATAAGCATTTCCAGTCAATGTTCGGTCCAGTCGCCCCAGAGGACCAAGTCCATGCCATGAAAAAACAGCCCACACCATTACGGAGCCACCACCAGCTTGAACAGTTCCTTGCTGACAGTTTGGGTCCATGGCTTCGTGGGGTCTGCGCCACACTCGAACCCTACCATCAGCTCTTACCAACTGAAATTGTGACTCATCGGACCAGGCCACGGTTTTCCATTCATCTAGGGACCAACCGATATGCTCACGTGCCCACGAGAGTCGCTGCAAGCGATGTCGTTCTGTCAGTAAAGGCACTCGAGTCGGTCTTCTGCTGGAATAGCCCAAGAAAGCCAAATTTATCCGCACAGTTCTAACAGACAAGTCCCTTGTACGTCCCACATTGATTTCTGCGGTTATTTGACGCAGTGTTGCTTGTCTGTTAGAATTTACGACGTCGCCGGTCTCGGTCGTTAAGTGCAGGCGGTCGACCACTGCGCTGTCCATGGTGGGATGTTATGCCTGAAATTTCATACTCTCGGCACACTCTTGACACCGTGGATCTGGGAATGTTGAATTCCCTAACGATTTCCGAAATGGCATGACCAACTAACATTCCGCTTTCAAAGTCTGTTAATTCCCGTCGTGTGGTCATCATCACGTCAAAACCTCTTCACATGAATAACTTGAACAGAAATGAAAGCTCTGCGAAAGCACTGCGCATTTATACCTGTTCTACGCGATGCTACTGCCATCTGAAAATTTGCATATTGCTATCCCATGACTTTTGTCACTTCAGTGTATATTACCAAAAACTGTGTATTATGTTACAACTTTATACAGATATTTATACATCAAAAATTATATTTTAGTTACAAACTTGTTTTGGCATTAGTATTAAAAGAATGAAAATAAAAAATCATGCAATTCTTTTTATTTAAAAAAAATATATAAATAAATAAAAAATAAAAATAATGGTTTGTAATCTTTAAAAAAATTATAAGTAGTAATTAAATAATATAATAATTAAAAAAATAATAAGTAATAATTAAAAATAATATTAAGTAATAATTAAAAATTAAAAATAAAATTATCTCTAAAATTTATAAAATCGGTAAAAATAATGGTTTGGACTCAAGACGATACAAAATCTTTTTTGGTAGCATTATTTTTTTCTCCTTTTTGTAAGAAACCAACAATAATTTCTGATGACTTTAATTCATGAATAGTGTTTTAAATTAATAAATAGTGTTTTAAAATTAAAAATTTAAGATTTTCATATGTTACTTAAATTAATGTAGTTCCTTTAAAATTTTATTACCTAAAAAATAAACACGCTTTATACAACATTAATAATTTCTTCTTCATCTCATTTAATTTTTCTTTGAAGTTTTCAATAACAAATCATGACAATTGACTTCTTTATTTAGTAACTAAGTTATCTGTTTGAAATTTTCAAAATAAGATTATTATTTCAATTTGAAACTTGGTATCAAAACTTTTTATTTTTTATTTAACGAAACAGCTGACTAAAGTATTTTTTTATTGGTTAATTTAGAATGCTTTTTTTCCTGAACAAATGCAGGTCAATTTAATAAAGTTAATTTATTTCTTTTTTTTCGTTGGCCTCATTTGACCAGTGCCTTCGTATATCATTTATTAAATTTGCTACATGTAATAAGATAGATTTAATCATATTTTTCTTTTTCCTTTTAATCACAACACAAAAAAACTCACAAGCATTTCTGATAATTTTTTTTTGTTCTTCACGATAAAAGGTTTCACAATTCAATTACAAAATACGCCCCAGGTATGCTTTTGCAAGGAAAAAAATATATATAAATTCTCTGAAATGTAATTTTAGATAATGCAAAGCTTTTTAGAATATTTTTTTTTAGTTAAATCAGTAAATCTTACAGTTATACCGAATATCTTGACTGTGGTTTAAAAACACACACAAAAAAAAAATAAATAAATGAATAAAAATAAAAATAAAAAAAAAAAAAAGGGCAAAACCAATTTAATTAAGTTTTATTAGTCTGAAAAACGAGATCTTCAATTCTGTGTTTTTAAACCTTTTGAATTAAAAAAAAAGGCACAGTTTAAATTATAAAGGTAAGATGAATTTGTAAAAACTTAATCAAAACTCTATTCCCATTTGAGAATTTTTCATTAAAAACGTTTTCAGTTTCCTTGCGTATGTTTTCAAAGGAATTTTTTTTTTTTTTTTTTTTTGTTGCAGTCTAATGTCATGAGATAAGGTTTTGTATTATATTGATTACGTTTGGATTTTTTTTTTAATTTTAAATTAACATGATGGAGTTGGTTCATAAAATATTTTGCGGCTCTGTTCACTTTGCGCAAAAAAGGCAAACTGTGTTTAACGATATAAAAATCTTTTTTGAATATATATATAAATATATATTTAAAAAACGAATTCAATTAGATGCTTTTTTGCATATTTAGTTTTATAAAAGAACGTAGTTTAATAAATGTAGAAATACGGATTTCTTAACTTGAAAAACATTTTGAGGTAAAATAAAAATAAAAAAAATGTTCTAAAAACCAATTAATTTTAAAATTAATTTAATATGTTAAACTGCTTGTTCTTATATTATGAAAAAAAAACGTAAGAGGAATGCTTAACTTTAGAATAAAAACATTATTCAGGATTTCTTTTTCTGTGTAATAATAATGAATTAACTTGTACCCTTACGATTAATGTAGTTAAGTAATATTTATTTGCTGCTAAAATAAATAGTTATATATAATATTTTATGAAAGTTTGTGAGATTGGAAAAAAGTAGCACTAAAAATAAATATTTATATAAACTAAAAATAAATTTAGTTAAATATGAAACAAATTGCATAATTGATGATTTTATTTTGAACTTTTAGTAACAAATTCTGACAATTATCCTGTTTATTAATGCAATTCAGTTCTTAATTTATGTGTTCAAAATTTTCAAAATAAGATTTGCTTACTTCCATTTGAAACTTGGCATCAAAACTTTTTGTGTTTTGTTTAATGAAACATCTGACTAAAGTCTTTTTTTATTGGTTAATTTAGAAGGCTTTTTTTCTTGGAACAAATGCAGGTCAATTTAATAAAGTTGATTTCTTTCTTTTTTTTTTTTCGTTGACCAGTGCCTTCGTATGTCATTTATTAAATTTGCTACATGTAATAAGATAGATTTAATCATATTTTTCTTTTCCTTTTAATCACAACATAAAAAAACTCACAAGCATTTCTGATAATTTTTTTTTTGTTCTTTACGATAAAAGGTTTCACAATTCAATTACAAAATACGCCCCAGGTATGCTTTTGCAAGGAAAAAAAAATATATAAATTCTCTGAAACGTAATTTTAGATAATGCAAAGCTTTTTAAGATAGTTTTTTTAGTTAAATCAGTAAATCTTACAGTTAAACCGAATACCTTGACTGTGGTTTAAAACATGTAACCAAAAAAAAAAAAAAAAATAATATAAATAAATAAAAAAAAAAAAAAAAAAAAGGGGCAAAACCAATTTAATTAAGTTTTATTAGTCTGAAAAACGAGATTTTCAATTTTGTGTTTTTAAACCTTTTGAATTAAAAAAAAAGGCGCAGTTTAAATTATAGAGGTAAGATGAATTTGTAAAAACTTAATCAAAACTCTATTCCCATTTGAGAATTTTTCATTAAAGTCGCTTTCAGTTTTCGTGTATGTTTTTCAAAGAAATTTTTTTTTTGCTGTCTTATGTCATGAGATAAGTTTTTGTATTATATTGATTACGTTTGGTTTTTTTATTTTTATTTTAAATTAACATGATGGAGTTACTTCATAAAATATTTTGTGGCTCTGTTCACTTTATGCAAAAAAGGCAAACTGTGTTTAACGATATAAAAATCGTTTTTGAAAATATATATTCGTAAAAACGAATTCAGTTAGAAGGTTTTTTTTATTCTTTTAGTTTTATAAAAGTGTACAGATTAATAAATGTAGAAATACGGATTTCTAGACTTGAAAAACAGTTTGATGTAAAATAAGAAAAAAAAATTTCTAAAAAAACACAATTAATTTTAAAATTAATTTAATATGTTAAATTGCTTTTTTTTATGTGATATAAAAACTGTATGATGAATATTTTAGTTTAGAAGAAAATAATTATTTTTCTGTGTGATAATAACTTGACTTATGCCCTTATGATTAATGTAGTTAACTAATATTTATATGTTGTTAAAATAAATATTTTTATATAAATATATTTTATGATAAATGTGTAAATACTGGAAAAAAAGTAATACTAAAAATAAATATTTATAAGAACTAAAAATAAATTTAGTTATATATGGAGCTAATTGTATGATTAATGATTTAGGGACTATATTTCCATTAAAAAATCTCAGTGCAATGTCTTCAGTGTTAATGTTAGGTAAGCATATGATTAATAATTACAAATTTTATGATATTTCTTTTGAAATAATGCCCTTTACAGTATTAATATTCTATGAAATATGAAGAGGTTTGTTTCTATACTAAGGAAATATATACGAATTTTTTTTCATTTTAATTTTTCAATTATTTATTAAAAATAGCACTGCAATAATATAACGTTTAGAAAATTGATATTGCATTATAATTTCCTTTTAGCCATGATTACGAAAGGTTGCTTATATATCGCATACAAAATTTGAGTAGATATTTTATTTACATAAAAAACTTAGAAGTTTTTTACTTAGAAATATGTTGTACCTTATTAACATAACGAATTTAAGCGAAATCCTAATTTATTAAAAGTATCAAAAAGTAACAAATCTATATAGCATATCATATAAATATGTGAAGCATCACAGTAAGCATTGCCGAAAATATTTTGGCCATATTTACTCTGATGCTGAGAAAGCTTCTTAGCTTCAACTTAGGAATTAATCAATTTGTTGGAAAGTGTATTTGAACAATAGTACATTAGCAACCTTTGGTCCATTTTTTGAACATGTTCTAACTATAATATAAAAGGTGTTACAGCAATTGATATGGAGCATGAATAAAGCTGATTCGTTACACATGTTCACCTTTTTTAATTCATTTTAAATTTTATCATTTTAAAGTATGGGCTGTGAATATTATTTATCTACTGGATTGGTCGTTGTTAGCTAAATTTGAATCAAGAATGCCTTTAAGAAGACGAAGAGGCCATTACCAACAAATGACTGAGTTTTAACATTACAGTGCTGCAGAGCTGAGTGAAAGTGGATTTTTTTTTCCTGTATGTATATACTGTGCATGGCTGTTGCCAGTAGTGGTCAAAATGACCAGAATAAGACTAAGCGTGGGACTCTACTAAGAGGCATGACCACCATATTCTCTGCAGGACTCTAGCCCATTGCATAGCATCTGCAGAAGAAACTCGAGCCTGTATTGCACTAAGCACATCAAACGATAACAAAACTATTACTTGACTTGAACACAAAACGCTTTGTAGAATTCATGCCATTAACTCCAAATCACCGACATCTACGACTACAAGTGTGTCAAACTAAAGGACACTGAATGACAGAATGGATATCTGTTGTACTTTTAGATGAAAATCGTGTGTATCTTGGTGACAGTAATGACCATGTGTTGGTTAGAAACATACCAGGTGATCACTTAGAACCAATCTGTCTGCATCGTAGTCACACTGGGCCTAGAAGAGAGTTATGGTTTGGGATAGCAATTTTGTTTTGCCAGCAAGAACACTCTTCTCGTTAACACACACATCTAAACAGTGAATTTTTCCGTCAGATTGTTGATTGAACCTAGCAGTCATTTTCGACCATTAGTACAGGCGGTATTTTACAGCAGGATAAAGCATTCGTGCCCATACAGCTGTTGTCCTCCAACGTTCTCTATAGAATGTCGACATACTGTCTGCGAGATATTAAAAATATGGGACGTATGGAACATTATAAGACGATTAATTCAAAGTCATTCATAGCCAGCATGAACCGTTGCAGATTCGGTTAACCAAGTTTAACAGACCCTGAACTCCATCCCACATAATGATAGACGGCACCTGTACTACACTATGCATGCACGTTTGCATGCTTGCATTTAAAATCGAGGAGACTACAGCTGTTATTAATGTACCGCCATTTCATATTTGAAATGGCCCTTTTCGTGCTTACTTTAACCTGTAACCTTGAAAATTTAATCCAATAAATATGTTACCTAGACAAATGCCTTGGCTAAATTTCATTCTACACTAATATTTTCTTGGTGTTGGAATTACATTTTCCCTCAGTAAAGATATACAGATAGAGATTTTACAATCAGGGATATCTTTTGCATGGTGGCATATAAATTTTTTTTTCTTTTATTTTTATTTAAATTACGAATATCAAATTTATATTTTATGATTTTTTATATTTTCCAAAAAGTGTCTTTGATTACTTCGTACATGCACTTCAAATAGAGTACTTTTCTAAATAAAATTAAAAGATTTAACTTTTTTTTTTAATATCGTCGCTTTTAAATAAATAATAATGACATTAATTTTTTCTTTTAAATAAAATAGTTATAAAATTATTTATATTCATAGAAATTATTTATAACGATATAAATAATTTTGAATGTATGATTTAAAATGTTTCGAATGTTGATTTAAAATGTATTTATATTTCTATGCTTATAATCTAATTCAAAAATCATTATTGCAGTATTAAGACCTAAACAATATTAAAAGCAGCATACCATAATAATATATATAATACTAGAAGACCCGGCCACGCGTTGCTGTGGCTTTCTTGTATTTCTTTAAATTATTAGATACTATAATTGGTATTGTTATCGTTTGCTGTCGTGGTTTGATTTGTTGATATGAGGGCCCTCTCAGCACGTCTACGTCGTACCTCACGCCTACGGGTATTGTTGAGGTTAGATTTTTTTGGTGGCATTTTACTGAAAATGATAATTGAAAAAAATACAATACAATTAAAATAAAATCGAGATATAATAATAAATGACTTAAAAAAAATTCACAATAAAATGTAAACGATTGTTTAAGGTGCACGAACACGTTCGAATGAATTTTTGTGAAATTTTTTATCTTTGTACACATTTTTGGATTGAATGTATCTAAAAACTAATGATTTCACATAAAAAAATTTCATTATTATTATATTTTTTTATATTTTTATAAGCTAAAATAAGGGTAAAAATAGCCAAAACTTGATACTGCTACTAAACATGATAACTCAAAATCAAATCAATATTTTTTAAATTTCTAAGTTTGTATTTGTTTGTACTAACATATTACAGGGAATGGATCTCTGGTAAATTTATATCTTTATTATTTTGTGCTAGTTTAAATGCTGTCGACACAAAATTCTTTCAAAATTTGCATGTAATTCCAAGCTTAACAATTAAAATAAAAAATATTTATGTAGCTATAATCATTTCAGAGTTTTATTACCTGTAAACATTTATGAAAAACATAAATACAAAGTTTTGTAACGTTTGGATCAAAATTACTTGTGTTATGGTGCTTCACATGAAAACAAAAAGCATAAAAATTCATTCTGAGAAAAAGCTAAAAACAACTTTTAATTGGAGATATTACTTTTAAAAATGTTGTAAATATATTAAAATGCCATTGAATTATCAAGTTCATAGTCTTATTTATTAAAAAATATAGTTTTATTTTTCCTTAAAGCTCTAAATATTTTCTGAGCTTTGTTTTGAAAAAGTTAAAATTTGCTCGACAAAATTTTTTTTTTTTACAACTTCCTCCTACTTGCAAAGGCTTTTTAATAATAAATGACCTGGATTTAAAATATTTAGTCCTTTTTCAAGTGTTTTGATTAAATACATTCAAAACCTCTGAATTTCACATAAAAATATCAACTTTAACTATTTTTTATACAATTTATTCTTTAAAATATGGATAAACATTGCAAAAATGTGATATTGTTGCAAAACTTGATAATTCAAAAATAAATAAAACATGAATAGTTTTTTCCTTTGCAAATATTTTTATGCTGGGAATATCCTTATGTAGGTAATATACTGTTTTAAAATTTATATCTTAATTATTTATACATTTTTGTATGCTTAAAGTTTGTCGACACAAACTTTTTTCTACATATTTACAAAAATTCTTAGTTTAAAAACTAAAATAAAAATAATTTATGAATTTAGGTTAATTTCCATGTTCTATTCCTTTCATACATTTAAAGAAAACTTTTACATGAAGTTTCAAAGCATTTAAATAAAAATATATGGGTATTATGATGTTTTGAAGGAACACAAAATGCATAAAAATTCAAATAGGAAATAATTAAAACCAACTTCTAAAGTAAATAAAAACAAATGTACATACATAAAAATGTTATTGAGCTTTAAATTCTCCTTTATTAATATAAAAACTTATTTATTTGTTTTGCTTTCTTTAAATAACTTCCAATTTTAAAGTACCATTTATCAATTTTTCTTCGACAATATTCAAATCACTCAAATTCTTTGTTTTTCTAATAACAAAAGTTTTTTTTTAAAAAATATCTTTGATTTTCAACTTGCAACTATTATAATACCTTTTATAAAATTTTAATGTTATCATTATATCAAATAATTGCAGAGTTTACTTCATTTTGACACTTTTCAAAAAATGCTTAAAATTCATCATATTTCTTTAAAATTATTTACAAAAATTCTTAGTTTAAAAACTGAAATAAAAATAATCTATGAATTTAGGTTAATTTCCATGTTCTATTCCTTTCATACATTTAAAGAAAACTTTTACATGAAGTTTCAAAGCATTTAAATAAAAATATATGGGTATTATGATGTTTTAAAGGAACACAAAATGCATAAAAATTCAAATAAGAAATAATTAAAACCAACTTCTAAATGTAAATAAAAACAAATGTACAGACATAAAAATGTTATTCAGCTTTAAATTCTCCTTTATTAATATAAAAACTTATTTATTTGTTTTGCTTTCTGTAAATAACTTCCAATTTAAAAGTACCATTTATCAATTTTTCTTCGACAATATTCAAATCACTCAAATTCTTTGTTTTTCAAATAACAAAAGTTTTTTTTTAAAAAAAACCTTGATTTTCAACTTGCAACTATTATAATACCTTTTATAAAATTTTAATGTTATCATTATATCAAATAATTGCAGTGTTTACTTCATTTTGACACTTTTCAAAAAATGCTTAAAATTCATCATATTTCGTTAAAATTATTTACAAAAATTCTTAGTTTAAAAACTGAAATAAAAATAATCTATGAATTTAGGTTAATTTCCATGTTCTATTCCTTTCATACATTTAAAGAAAACTGTTACATGAAGTTTCAAAGCATTTAAATAAAAATATATGGGTATTGTGATGTTTTAAAGGAACACAACATGCATAAAGATTCAAATAAGAAATAATTAAAACCAACTTCTAAATGTAAATAAAAACAAATGTACAGACATAAAAATGTTATTGAGCTTTAAATTCTCCTTTATTAATATAAAAACTTATTTATTTGTTTTGCTTTCTTTAAATAACTTCCAATTTAAAAGTACCATTTATCAATTTTTCTTCGACAATATTCAAATCACTCAAATTCTTTGTTTTTCAAATAACAAAAGTTTAAAAAAAAAAAAAATGTACTTGATTTTCAACTTGCAACTATTAAAATACCTTTTATAAAATACTTGCATACATTTGATTTATTTCGCATAGAAATAATATAAATTTCATACATAATTTTCACAACATTTAAAGTAGTACATAAAACAATAATATTCAGAACCTGAAAATTTTACAGTTATGTAGTACAGGCATCGAGACACGGCGTCATCTAAAAATAGTCATTATATTGTTCGAAAAAAAACAACCGCTACACTGTTGCCACTACATTGGTCTGCCAAAGAAATTTTAAAAAATATTTAGGGGTGGACCCCCCTTATCACTTAGGGGTTTAAAAAATAGATTACGACCGATTCGCAGACCTAACAAATATGCACAAAAATTTTCATAAGAATCGGTCGAGCCGTTTCGGAGGAGTTTGGCAACAAACACTGTGACACGAGAATTTTATATATTAGATATTAAACTGAAATATTTAAATGTATTCACATTTAATTTTTAAAAACAGATGGCTATGTAAATATCTTTCGATCTTAGGAGTATTCGAATTAAATATTATTATTATAAATCTGACAATAACGAATTAAATAGTTTATTAAACATTCAATTACATTCTTAAATAATTAATTAATTAACAATATATTCTTTTATTTTAATCACTAAAATTTCTATAAGTCTTAGATTGTACAAAAATGTTGAATTTATTTTTCAACTGATAAAAATATTCATAATTAATTCAACTAAAAATAGAATTGCTTAATGTATAGCACATTTAAATAATTAAAAAATACACATTATCATCTACCTATTTAATCATATTTAAATAATCTAGGATATTTTGTTTAGTATTTAAAAAAATGACTAATTTAATACTTAAGAAATTACTCCACCAGTTTTTCCACCAAAATAAAGAATGGAAAAAAAAATAATGCATACATTCTTACAGAAAAACGTGTTACGTTAAATAAAATAAATTAGTTAAAGTAGTTTCATAAAAAGACGGATGTTAATATAAAGAACCCAGCTATTATAAAAAAAATTATTCTTCTATTCTTAGAGACGGGAAATTTCATCTAACTACGTGTATATTTTCATGAAAAAATTAAGCTTTATGTAGGTTTAGTAAAAATTATAGAATACATATTGTACATAATTTTTTGAAATTGCATTTTTTTATGATCCATTTAATTATGCTGAAAATGCGATAAAGTGAACATTTTAAAACTACTGTACGCTATTATTTAACTTTCCGCAATAATTAATTTTTTCAATTTCATTACATTTTTAAATAACGAATAAATATTAATTACAGTAAAATATGTATAGTTGTTTACGATTAGCATAGCTGAATCAGTTGAAAATGATGTTATCAAAATAATGCTAAAAGCTTCAAAAAACCGAAAATAAATTCAATATAAACCTTTTTTCTTTCAAATTAAAATATTAATAATGTGCATTTATCTTAGAATGATAATGAAGTGTAACTGAATGTGCGAATAACTGTGTCTTAATAAATGAAGTTTCAAATTTAATAAAATTCAGAATTTAATGTCAATTTATTGGATAAACAACGATTAAATAAAATAGTAACTATTGAAACATACTCATGAATTATATCTTTATCATATAGGAACATACGGTTCTTTGCGAGTACATATGGGAGTATACCAATATTTAGTAAGCCAAGACATGAAGTAAGATATATGAATGCTATAAGAACTACCAAATTCTATAGACACTGGAATATATCAAACCTTGATAACCCTAGATCTTCATTAAGAAGCAACTGTTCACAATAGCATGAGAAGCATTAACGCATTCATTAGCCATGGGAATATACCAAAGTTAACTATTGCTATTCGGTTATATATTATTATACTAACATTCGGTTCTGCTACTCTGTTATATTGTAATGCTATTGTTGTTATTATATGATATTATAGAGTTGCTATAATACATTGTTGTACTTCCTACTGTTGCTTTAAACTTGACTAAATAGTGTTGCTATATATTGTTGATATTATGCTATTATTTGCCAAATTTTAACAATGAATATTATTTTCATCTAGGCATATTTTGATAACGCAGCGGTTTATTTTCTCAATCGCATTTTTTGATAAGTTGATGGGCTCCTAACAAGGATAACATCCTGTTCACACATGATAAAATATGATTAATCTTTAATTATCGTCATTTTAATTTTAAAAAAACATTCTTAAAAGAATGCGATTATTTATTCACCTTTTAAGGAGCTGATTATTTTACCATGAAAATAAAATTACTCTCACATTTTTTTTTTGTATTGATTTGAGAGAGAATTTGAAAAATCACTTACATTAAAATTAGTTTCAACTTTTAATTTACAGTTCTTATATAGTACTAGTAATTAATAAGTTACAATACTAGTAATTAATTATTATAGTAAGTAATAAGTTACAAGCCAACGGCCGTACCATGCTGAATATACCGGTTCTCGTTAGATCATCGAAGTCAAGCATCATTGGGCGCGGTCAGTACTTGGGTGGGTGACCACCTGGGAACACTGCGTGCCGTTGGCAAATTTGGGACCTAAATGGCCGAGTGTCTAGCGCTCCGGCGCTCGGTGCCACAGGTTTCGGGTTCGAGTTCCGGCGGTGCCATGGATGTTTGTAGTGGCTCGGAATCCACTTTAAGCCGTAGGTCCCGGTCTCCTATGACTGTCAGAGCGTCACGGAGCCAAAGTCAGACTTCTACCTACGGGTGCTCCATCACTACAGAAGCTGCTTCCTTCCCCTTCAATCATGAGTACGTACGGGCTCGTAGGCTTGGCCAGCCAAGTGGGATAAGAAACAACAAACAATAAGTTACAATGCTAGTAATTAATTGACATTGAAATTATTCTCACTATTTTCTATTAGATGAAATCCTATCATAAAAAAATTATTGTATTCCCATTTACAAAAAATGGCAATCCGATATTAATTATATTATCAATAAGGAAGTAACTAAGTAACTAAGGCTTCGCAAATGAACTGAATTTTTTTTTTTTTATATTAACAATTTTCAAAATTTAGTCACACAAAAAATTAAGATATGAAACTGCTGTTTAAAAATTCTATATTTCTGTCCCTAATTCTTGAATTCAAATTTATTACAATTTTAACATATGATAATGAACTAAGAATACAAAGGAATAAAGAAATGCAACATATTTATTGAGATAATTTGAAAAATTATTTACATTTAAAGTTAGATTTTATTTTTAACTTATTATACTAATACAGTAAAGTAAATAAATATTTGTACTATTAATTTAGTACTATTAATTAATTAACTAGCACTAGTAATTAATTAATTACAGTATTCGTAATTAATTAATCCTGAAATTAATCTCTCTTTTTTTTTATTCGTAGAAATTCTATCATAAAATAGTACTAGTATTGAATCTATGGAAAATAATTTTTTGTATTATTATCATCACATTTAATTAGAAATGAAGAATACTTAACTAAACCACGATAATTTATTCTGCCTTTAAGCAGTTGATTACGACAAAACACAAACAAAAATAATCCAAGAAATTTTACAACCAAAAGAAATCATATCGTAAAAATATTAATTCATGTACACATCAAAAAAAAAAATAAATAATAATAATAACTTGTATTAACTAAAAATAACGTGCGTTAAACAAAGCAAATTAGTGAAGTAAGTGAATGAAGCTTCACAAAAGAACTGACGTTAACATAAAGTGCCCAGCCTTCTGCAGAAAGATATTTTAATTTGTTGAGTTAGCGAAGTACAATGATAACGACATGCTATAACATTATTATTATTGGATTGTTGTTACTATATGCTGTTATACAGTTGCTATAATACATTGTTGTACTTCTGCTGTTCGGCTATATGGTGTTGTTTTATATTTGGCTTTATAGTATTGCTGTATACTGTTGTTATTATGTCCTTTTTTGCAGTAGTACAGCATGGAATTTTATTTCCATCCATGTATATTTTGATAACGTAAGAGCTTTAAACATTTATTGCTGTTATTTGAAAAATTATTACTTAAAAGTAGTTTTTATTTTTAACTTATAATACCAATACAGTACTAGTAGTTAAATATTGATACTATTAATTAATTAACTAATACTAGTAATTAATTATTGACAGTACTAGCAATTAATGAGTACTGAAATTAATCTCACTTTTTTCTATTAGTAGAAATCCTATAATAAAATACAGTATTATTATCGTCACATTTAATTAGAAAGGAAGAATACTTAACTAAACTACGATAATTTATTCTCTGTTGATTATGCCAAAATACAAACAAAATTAATCCAACAAATTTTCCAACCAAAAGAAATCATATCGTAAAAATATTAATTCATGCACATCCAAAAAAAAATAATAATAACGTGCGACGTTAAACAAAACAAATTAGTGAAGTAAGTGAATGAAGATTCACAAAAGAACTGACGTTAACGTAAAGTGCCCAGCCTTCTAAAGAAAGATATTTTAATTTGTTGAGTTAGCGAAGTACAGCGATAACGATATACTATAATGCTATTGCTGTTAGATTGTTGTTACTATGTGCTGTTATACAATTGTTAAAATACATTGTTGTATTTCTGCTGTTCGGCTAAATGGTGTTGCTTTATATTTGATTTTATAGTGTTGCTATATACTGTAGTTATTATGTTATTTTTTGCATTAGTACAACGTGGAATTTTATTTCCATTCATGCATATTTTGATAACGTAAGAGTTTTACTATTAATATTTTACAATTATTATTTAAAGATTGTTTTTATTTTTAACTTATTATACTAATACAGTACTAGCAATTAAATATTAGTACTATTAATTAATTAATTACAGTACTAGCAAATAATTAGCACTGAAATTAATCTCACTTTTTTCTATTAATCCTATGATAAAGTATAGTATTATTATCGTCACATTTAATTAGAAAGGAAGAACACTCAACTAAACTACAATAATTTATTCTCTGTTGATTATGCCAAAATACAAACAAAATTAATCCAACAAATTTTCCAACCAAAAGAAATCATATCGTAAAAATATTAATTCATGCACATAAAAAAAAAAATAACGTGCGACGTTAAACAAAACAAATTAGTGAAGTAAGTGAATGAAGCTTCACAAAAGAACTGACGTTAACGTAAAGTGCCCAGCCTTCTGAAGAAAGATATTTTAATTTGTTGAGTTAGCGAAGTACAGCGATAACGAGGTTAAGTGCTTTAATAGGACGAAACCTATTGTTGAGTTATCTCTCTAAACAGAGAGTGCTCGCTCCAATAATGATGACATTATTAAGAAGTCTGGTTTGGATAGACTGGAGTTTCTTCAAATTTTTTTTCTATCTGTTCCCTGTCATGTTTGATTTTAGTTTGATAATATTGCTTTGAAGGATTTCATTAATATCATAAAGAGATGCCAACTTTGTGGAAAAATAAAGAGTTTCGTTAAAAACTGCGTCAGTAATAAAATTGATTATATAAATATTTGTGAAGCCAAATTATAATTAATTTTAATGAGGTTGGCTGAATTATGCCATGTTTTGACAGCTGTAAAAATTAAAAGCGTTGAAGCTTGGTCGATGTAATTAAGGAGGATTTGTTATGTAATTGTCAATGTTTTGAAAATTCTTAAAGGGTTTAGATTATACATTAATTTGAAATGTACTTGAAAATGGATAAAATATATAATTTTGTGATATTTCATGTTTGGGCAGATTTCTGGACTTTATTGTTAAAATAAAATGAAACGTATCACTTGTGAAATAATAAACAAATTATTTTTATTTATAATTTATAAATAATACTATAAATTATTTATAATTTATAGTACATATATGTTATATAAAGTTCATGAACCAAAAATGTTTTTTTTTTTTATACATAGCTGTTTAAATTTTAGACGCATTTTAAAGATGTACATAAAAAGAGAGATAAAGCTTAATAATACTATAGAATGTGATTCAATAAACCTTAATATTATTATTGAATATTATTTTATAAATTTTAATAATACTATTGAATGTAATTGTACAAAGCATAATACTATTGAATGTAATTGAATAAAGCATAATACTATTGAATGTAATTGAGAATTCTGGATTGTAATTGAAACTTATTGAAAAACGTTACTATTGAATGTAATTGAATAAAGATTTAGAATTCTGGATTGTGAAATTTATTAAAAACGTTTATGCTTTAAAAAATTATCATTAAAAATTATATGTGTATTCCCTGTGTAAGAAAAAATTGTATGTGTATTATCAGCATTATTCTGAATATTCTAAAAATCAAATATATAAATTTATTCCTATTTATTTTATACAAAGAGATAATTTTTTAATGAATTAATTTTTATTTAGTCAAATATACTTGATAAGCGGGAAAATATAGCTTCTATAAAGAAATAAATTATAAATTCTATTTGTAAAGGCAGACTAGTTTTCTTTACCTAAGAAAATTTATTTTAAAATTTTGTTATTTGTTTCTGCAGCCTGTACTAAAACGAAACAATTTGTTTAGTATCATATAATCTTTTTAATATGGGATCAAAAATTAAAACTACTTTTTAACAAATTAATAGTTCACATTTCTTACATATTAAATTAACACAACACTTTATTTTTCGTTATGCAAGACTTTATTGTTCATTTTACTTAAAAATTTAAATATTTATTTTTTTATAATTTTTTTTCTATACAATCTTAAAACCTTTGCATGTGCTTATATTTATAAAACCATAACTAGGAAACTATGATATTGTATGAAGACATTTTCTTTGATCCTTAAAATAAATATATATACAAATGCAATTTTATTTTATATACAATTCTTCTTAATCACATGGCAGAATACTATAACTGCCTGTTTTGCAACGGTTTTAACTGTGAGTAATTAAAACTTCAAATGATGTTACTTTTCTATGATTATTAATTTGTTATAAAAGATAATTTTTGTTTATTTGTTATAGAAGTTCATTTTGTTCATTTGTAGTAATTAATTATTTGTTGTTTGAGCATCATAGAAGGTACATGGTACATAGGCTCCTTTGTCCCATAAGAAATAAAAGTGAAACTGAAAAAATTTGAAATATAAGTTTTGAACTCATAAAAGTTAGACTTAGATAAAGAGAAAATTCCGCATAGCCAGCCTAGCATATATTAAGCAATTACATGTATAATATCAATACTAGTACATGCATTATAGCAATACATGTATTATAACAGCCAACGGCCATACCATGCTGATTATACCGGTTCTCGTTAGATCACCGAAGTCAAGCATCATTGGGCGCGGTCAGTACTTGGGTGCGTGACCACCTGGGAACACCGCGTGCCGTTGGCATTCACACATTTGGGACCTGTCTAGCGCTCTGGCGCTCGGTGCCACAGGTTTCGGGTTCGAATCCCGGCGGTGCCATGGATGTTTGTAGTGGTTCGGAATCCACTTTAAGCCGTAGGTTCCGGTCTCCTAAGACTGTAAGAGCGTCACGGAGCCAAAGTCTGATTTCTACCTACGGGTGCTCCATCACAACAGAAGCTGCTTCCTTCCCCTTCAATCATGAGTACATATGGGCTCGTGGGCTTGGCCAGCCAAGTGGAATAAGAAATAACAAACAACAATGTATTATAACTATGCATGCATATATTAAACAATATATGTGATTGTGTTGAATTAAATTATTTATACGAGTAGTATGACCAAATAGTAGCTTTCTTTAAAAAATAGTACTACAATAACTAATATGAATCTACCAACAAATTCATAGCAAGAGAATCACAAATTCTGAATATTTAAAATTTACTATTATACTCTCGTAAGTAAGTAACATCATTAATTTATTCGTAAGTTATTTTTGTCATTCTTTTGCATAATAATGTGTAAATATTATAAGCAATAAATGTAAATAATAATAAATAGTGCATCTATGAAAATCCTTTTTTGATATATTTCGTATTTCTATACGTATTCTGTAATGCATACTATATATTTACCAAATATTTATATATATTAATGTATGCATGCATACGTATATAAATATTTATATATTAAAATTAAAATATATACATGTGCGCTTTGATTTCTAAATCATTTTGAAAGATCATTGAAAACTAAGTGAAAAACTTGCCCCAAACACTTGATCACGTAAAAGAAAACAGTATCGATATGCATTACGCCACAATCATTCACTCGCCTGAACTAAGAAAAAGTATTCAAGCTGTCTTCCCAGACGTGCATCCAATGATAATGCTTTCTTTTACTTAAGGCAACGACGGAAATCTTGTTCACTTAGCTCTAACGATTTGCAGTGTTGTACGTAAGAGATTTTAATTTTGAATTCGACTCAATGGAGTAGAAAACGATTGTTTTTTTTTGGTGTTATTGTTCGATAGACGTTTATATCAAGCTTGATAAACGTAAATACCCATCGTGCAAAGATAAGCTAAAAATACACGAAAGTAACACTATAGATGTTTTATTTACTTTAGATCTTATTTTTAGCTCTATTTTAGTTTTCAGCTTCAAAAAACAAAGACTCTTGCAAATATTTTTTATTTTGTACAGGCTTTGTAACTTTGAACTATGCTGTTCTCAAATCAATGTGATTACCAGAATAAAAAATTGGTGTTTATTTAGAAGTATTTAATCCTACATTGTCCTAGGATATTTAGTCCAAGAATGGTCATTTGGATAGAGAGTTAAGAGAAAAGAGGCGTTCAAAACCTGAACAGCAAAGCGAAGTATTCAATGCCTTCGCTGAGTATGGTGCCATAATTGGACTACAAAACTGGTGCTCCATTATGTAGTGTAACTTATCTTATAATTTATAAGAACTGAAGGTAAGACATTTACATATACCCGTTGATGAGAAAGTAATTCAGTTTAAAGGAATGGGAAGAGAGTGAAAATCTCACAAATTCCAGTCCTTGTCAAAATGCTGACGAATGCAGCAAGATCTTAGTGTTGTACCTTCTGTAGTGCTGAATCTTCTACAGCTCTGCCTTCTAATTGCACTGACCTCTGTCAAAGTGTACCACATTCGTAAATGATAACACTGTTTTTTAACCATGCTTTTTTTATTCTAATGACTTTCAATATTACAAAATTTTAAGATCTTATTGCAGAAGTAAATTCCAAAAATATTGCATGGTCTATTTTTGGGATTTATTAAAGATAATGCAAACAGTTAATTAACTTCTTTATTGATATTATTATTATTATTTTTGTTTTGAAAGATTATAAAGAAGAAAATCCATTGCATTTATTAATAAATAAATTATAATTGGATAATAAACTAGGCCTATTACAGAGGTATTATCTATTATAAATGACTATTATATATACCTATTATCTTAATTTGTAAGCAATGAAAATGAGACAATTTACATTTTGAATGTAATAGAATAAAAAAATAATAAGGAATAATAGTGGAATTATAATATTATCCAATTAATATAGGAATATTATTAGATGTTAAATCAAGCTTCCTTATTATTAAGGCGTTTAGTTGGTGGAAATAGTATGTTTACAAGATTCTAACAGCATGTACGAATGACGTAAAGTAGAATAGTTTCAAAAAGATTTATGACAGAACATTTACAAGGCAACTTGTTATACTTTGTGTAACAAAGTACAACAAGTTGTGCAACTTTGTGTACTTTGTGTTCCCCAGGAAAAAACCCATGGGAAATTACTGTATCCAGTATAAGATATGTGCTCTAATGGTTTTAAGATTCATCTGAGTTATAGAGTTACTTAGTATTATTTGATATAAGCGAACATGAACACAATTTTAGACAAATTCTTTCATATAAACTCACTGATACAAAAACAGAAGATAGTTCAGTTTTTGACGAAATTGATCTGATTTCGTTAAATTTATGAAATGAAATTATGAAATAGCTGTTAAATTTGCGAAGATAGCTAATAAAATTTATATTGAACGATTGTTCATGTGTTAAATACAATTTAATATTCTATTCCCAAACAGAATTATGCAGGGTATTCAGTTAATGTGACAAGAAATTTAAATGGTTATCAGTAGTTATTAAGATTTATCAAAATTTAAATGGAAATGGTAACGACGTTTATTTGATGGGATTAACATGTTTACAAGATTTTAACAGCACGTGAAAATGACGCAAAGTAGAATAATTACAAAAAGATTTATGACAGTATATTTATAAGGCAGATTGTTGTACTTTGTACAATATAAGAAAAAGTGCGATAGGACTAATGAGAACGAAACCTTTGTTAGAGTTATTCCAAGTGATGGCTGGATGAATTTGAACAGTCCTGATGCTTTCGAAGGTTTTGGCTGTTCTGCTGATATACACAGAAATTACACACGAGGGAGTACACAAACGTTTAGAGCACTTCAGACACTTGGCATTCACACTTGAGAGCGAACATTGAGAAGGCTTAAAATCAAACCAATTTGCTGCAGTTTGCAGGGTGGAAATCAAAATGCACGTATTTTGGTTAGCTAACTTTCTGAGTATAAGAATTTCCATCTTGTGTTGGTTTTTGGTTTAACATCAAAGGTTTTACAACTTCCCAAAAGATGATTTGTCAGTATGATGCGGGCCGCGTGAATTCTACCAATATTATTAAATGGTTTGTTGTTTAAATGAGTATTATATGCTTGATTTAAAGAAATCCCTAAAAGAAAAAAATCCAGTTGCTTGAATGGAGAATGTGGGTAATAACTAATGAATTTGGTTGATAGAAAAAAAAATGGTAATGCATAAGGAAAAACACGCATTTGGAGATAGAACCTTAAATATTCTCGGGAGTTTGACAGACTGAATGTGGTTTTACGTTAATTTACATATTAATTTTCATTTGTCTTACTAACAATTCTTTGAGAATCTCGCTGCATTAATAAAACACTGTGCATTGTTCAATGAGCCGAATTACCTCGTACGTATATTAATAATTAATAAGTGTGTGCTATGAACCAAACTGTTAAACATGTAAATCCTTAAATTAGAGTACTAGTTAAATTTTTTTCTTATTGAAAAGTAAATAATTTATATTTCAGCTTAAAGTGAATTTTTTTTACATCTAGAATAAGTAAAATAAGCTTACACACTCTCAAGTTAATTATCTGAGTATTATTACGAAGAATATGAAATGTAATATAATCTGCTTAATTCTTGTCTGCTTAACACAATTTTGAAGTAACAAATTCTCTTTAGTCATAAAAAAAGAAGGAATGGAAAAAAAAAAATGCATGACTTTTCTGTTTTCGCGTTACTACCATACATATTTTTCAATATTTCAAATTTACGAGTTATTCCAAAAGATTATACGCTGAAATAGTTAAATATTCATACTCAGCTAAATTAAACTTAAAAACACTTTTGTACAAAAACAACATGATCTTAGACTTTGAAAAATATAAGGGTAAAATAAAGAAATAATTAAAAAAAAAAAACTTTTATCCACTAACACTCATTAAATTTAATTAAAGGTTATCGTTCCAAGGTAAAGTAGATTTTTTTTCCTTTCTCCCAAAAACGAAACAACATTTTAAAAGAAGCTTAAGAAGCACGTTTGGAGAACACAGCGGATTGTTTGAAGATCAGAATACGGCCCTAATTATTTTCCTACACAAGATTTTACGCCATTAAAGAAGGAGAAAACATTCTAAAGGTGCATTGTGGCGAATGGTGAGTGTCTACTTCATAAGAAAAACCGGAGGTAATGGTGAGTGATATGTAAATTAAAAAATCTTAAAGCAGATATCAGAGAACTGTTTTTAATTTTTCTTTCTTAACATCCCATCTCAAACTTCATTATAAGAGAGAAGGAATAAACTTAAAAGATACAGAAACAATAAAAATTTTCATGTCCTTTAAAATAAATAAACCCCACTTTTTGTTTAAAAATATGAATTTTTAAGCGTAATAAATGGTGTATACATACTGTACAATAATTCTAATTACAATATGGCAATATAAATTATCTGGGTATATTTGTTAATATGATGTGGCGAACGTGAATTTTACCCATGGTATTAAATGTCCGATTATTTAAGTGAGTTTTACATACCTGATTTAAAGAAATTCCTAGAAGAAAACGCTGCATAATCGCCAATTGGCTAGCGTTCTGGCCTTTGGTAGTTCAGATTCAAATCATGGCGATGGCATGGATGATTTTTAGTTTTTTGGGATCCACGTTAAACTCTGGTCCCGGTCTAATAAGCCTAAAGTGTGCATAAAATGACCGTAAAACGACAAACCAAATCAATCACAGACTAAACGTGTATTTGGCACTATGCACCGCTTTAATTATAATTTACATTCGTCTTACTAATAATACTTTGAGATTCCAGCTACATTAACAAAATACTGTGCATTGTTTAAAGGCAGTGCGGAATTACCCTGTGCGTGGATTAATAATTAAGAATTAGTGCATGTACAAAAATTTTAAACATAAAAAGAACCTTAAATTAGAGTATTAGTTAAAATTATTTCTTAAATATGGAAAGTAATTCATTGAATGGTAAATAATTTATATTTCAGCTTAAAGTAATTTTTTTTAATCCAGAATAAACAAAATAAGCTTATTATTCATTTTAGAGTTAATTCTCTATATACTATTACGAAGAATATGGGCAGTAGTATAATCTTCTCATCTGCTAAACACAATCATGAAATAACAATTTCCTTTAAAAAAAGAACAGAAAAGAAAATGCGTGACTTTTCTATTTTCGCATTATTACCATATTTTTTAGTATTTGTTTTATTTAGAATAAGCAAAATAAGCTTATTTACTCTAGATTTAATTTTCTCAGTACTATTACGAAGAATATGAACAGTATTATAATCTTCTTAATTAACATCTGCTTAAAACAATTTGGAAATAACAAATTTTTTTTACTCAAACAAAAAAAGAATAGAAAAGAAAATGCGTGACTTTTCTCTTTCCTCATTAACTTATCATACATATTTTTCACTATTTCAAATTTACGAGTTATTCCAAAAGGTTATACGCGGAAGTAGTTAAATATTCATACTCGGTTAAATTAAACTTAGAACACGGTTATACACAAACAACATGATCTTAGACTTTGAAAAATACACGGAAAATAAAGAAAAAAAAAACCTTTTATCCACTAATACTCATTAAATTTAATTAAAGGTTATCGTTCCAAGGTAAAGTAAATTTTTTTTTCGCTCTCCGAAAAACGAAACAATATTTTAAAAGAATCTTAAGAAGCACGTTTGGAGAAAACAACGGATGGTTTGAAGATTAGAATCGGGCGCTAATTATTTTCCTACACAAGATTTTTACGCCATTAAAGAAGGAGAAAACATTATAAAGGTGCATTGTGGCGAATGGTGAGTCATTACAAGCAGACTTGAAAGATACAGAAACAATAAAAAAATTTTTACACTTTAAAATAAATAATAATAAAACCTTTTTTGGAAAATATGAATTTTTTAAGAGTGAAAATTTTATGTACATACTATACAATAATTCTAATTAAATTGTCTGGGTATACACTGTTAACATAAGCTGTGTTTTAAATTATTTCTAGCGAAGCAAATTATTAAAAGTATTTTTTTTTATTTTCAATAAATAGAAACTCTTCAGTATGATATGGGCCGCGTGAATTCTACCAATATTATTAAATGGCTAGTTATTTAAATGAGTTTTGCAAGCTGGATTTAAAGGAATCACTAGAAAAAAAATACATCTGTTTAAATGGTGAATGTGGAAGACAAGTAATGAGCTGGCCAATAGAAAAAAAATGGGAATTAACATGCAAAAACACGCATTGGAGTTAGAATCTTAAATATTTTCGCAATTTTCAACCACTAAACGTAGTTTTGGCACTACGATCCATTTTAATTTTCATTAGTCTTACTAACATTTCTTTGAGATTGTCTCTACATTAACAGAGTAACTGTGTATTGTTTAAAGGTATTGTCGAATTACTTGTGCCTCGATTAATAATTAAGACATAAGTGCATGCTCCGAAATGCTAAACATACAAATCCTGAGATTAGAGTAGTAGTTAAAACTCCTTCTTAAATATGGAAACTAATTCATTGAATAGTAAATAATTTATTCTTCAGCTTACGGTGAATTTGTTTCATCTAGAATAAGCAAAATAATCTTATTATTCACTCTAGAGTTAATTCTCTCATCACCATTACAAAGAATATGAGCAGGAGTGTAATCTTCCTAATTCTCAACTGCTTAACACAATTTGGAAATAACAATTTTGTTGGAAAAAAAAGAATAGAAAAGAAAATGCGTGACTTTTCTATTTTCGCATTACTACCATATATATTTTTCAAATTGATGAGTTATTCCAAAAGATTATACGCAGAAATAGTTAAATATTCATACTCGGTTAAATTAAACTTAAAACACAGTTATACAAAAACAACATGATCTAAGACTTTGAAGCATATACGGAAAATAAAGAAATAAAAAAAAACACCTTTTATTCGCTAACACTCATTAAATTTAATTAAAGGTTATCGTTCCAAGGTAAAGTAGATTTTTTTTTTTCGTTCTCCGAAAAACGCAGCAATATTTTAAAAGAAGCTTAAGAAGCTCGTTTGTAGAACACAACGGCTTGTTTGAAGATTAGAATCGGGCGCTAATTATTTTCCTACACAAGATTTTTACGCCATTAAGGAAGGAGAAAACATTCTAAAGGTGCATTGTGGCGAATGGTGAGTGTCTACTTCATCAGAAAAACCGGAGGAAATGGTGAGTGATATGCAAATTAAAAAATCTGAAAATAGATATCAGAGAACTGTTTTTAATTTTTCTTATTATTATTATTTATTTATTTTTATCATATCTCTAACTTCATTACAGCAGACTTGAAAGATACAGAAACAATAAAATTTTTCAGACTCTTTCAAATAAATGAATACCTTTTTTTGCAAAATATGAATTTTTTTTAGCCAATAAATTTTATATACATAATATACAAAAAATCTAATTAACATTTGTTAATACAATTTTGTCTGGGTACATTATTTTAGCAAAAAGCTTTTTTTGAATTATTTTTATCGAAGGAACTTATTAAAAATATTTCTTTTATTTTCAATAAATAACATTGAAATATTTTCTAGTCTATTTTATATTTATTGATAAACAGTGAAGTTTGAAATTTATATTGTGTATATTTATATAGTAAAGATAACTTTATTTAATAATGGTTAATAAAAGAATATAATAATGTAATGTGGTATATATAATATAATGTGGTACCAATTTACCATGTGATATATACCAATTTACCATGTGGTATATACCATTAAATGTAGAGTAAATTTAAAGCATCACATGGTGAATTTCAAATAAACAAATTATTTAATTTAATTAATTTAATTAAAGGTTATCGTTCCAAGGTAAAGTAGATTTTGTTTTCGTTCTCCGAAAAACGAAACAATATTTTAAAACAAGATTATGAATCACGTTTGGAGAACACAACGGATTGTTTGAAGATTAGAATCTGGCGCTAATTATTTTCTTACACTAGATTTTTACGCCATTAAAGAAGGAGAAAACATTATAAAGGTGCATTGTGGAGAATGGTGAATGTGTACTTCATAAGAGAAAACCGGAGCAAATGGTGAGTGATACGTAAATTAAAAAATCTGAAATCAGATATCAGAGAACCGTTTTTAATTTTTCTTTTTTAACGTTACATCTCAAACTTCGTTACACGTAGTCTTGAAACAATAAAATTTTGCATATTCTTTAAAATAAATAAACTCTTATATATGAAATATGTCTTGAAAATATTAAATTTTTAAGCATAATAAATTTTATGTACATAATATACAATAATTCTAATTATAATTTCGCAATACAAAATTGTCTGGCTACACTGCTTTAACAAAAAGCACTTTTTTAAAAATTATTTTTATCGAAACAGTTATTAAAATTATTTCTTTTTATTTTTAGTAAATAATTTTAAAAATTCTGTAGTTTGTTTTATATCTATTGAAAAACAGCGAAATTTAAAATTTATATCGGGAATATTTGCATCTTGTCAGATTTTGAAGGTTTGGTTGGCCGCTCTACGGTCATCTTCGGCACACTATGGGCTAAGCAGACAGTAACCTACAATTTAACGTGGATTGCAAACCACTAACAAACCATGATTTTTACCTGAAGCCTCGGCTATCAAAGGCCAGAGCGATGAGCGCAAAGGCCTGGGATATCAAAGGCTAGCCATTTGGTCACCAGACCGCCAGATTTTATGGAGAATTATTGTATACATAATATACAATAATTATACTTAAAATCTGGCAATGCAAAGTTATTTGGGTATACTATTTCAACAAAAATCTGTTAACACGCATTGGAGTTAGAATCTTAAATAATTTTGCGATTTGCACCGACTAAAGCGGTTTTGGTACTAATTTTCCCTTTAATTTTCATTCGTAGTACTAACATTTCTTTGAGAATGTCGCTATAGCAGCAAAACACTGTGCGATGTTTAAAGATATCGTTCAATTATCCCATGCGTGGATTAATAATTAAGAAGTGAGTGCATGTACGGAAACGTTTAACATAAAAATCCTTAAATTAGAATAGTAGTTAAAACTCTTTCTTAAATATTGAAACTAATTCATAGAATAGTAAATAATTTATATTTCAGCTTAGAGTGATTTATTTTATCAAGAATAAATAAAATAAGCTTATTATTCACTTCAGAGTTAGTTCTCTTTGTACTATTACGAAGAATATGAGCAGTAGTATAATCTCCTTAATTCTCATCTGCTTAACACAATTTGGAAATAATAAATTCTTTTTATTCATACAAAAAAAAAAAAAAAAGAATAGAAAAGAAAATGCGTGATTTTCTATTTTCGCATTTCTACCACACATACTTTTCAGTATTAATGAGTTATTCCGAAAAATTATACACAGAAAAAGTTAAATATTCATACTCGATTAAATTAAATTTAAAACACGGTTATACAAAAACAACATGATCTTAGTCTTTGAAAAACATACGGAAAATTAAGAAGTAAAAAAAAAAAACCTTTTATCCACTAACACTCATTAAATTTAATTAAAAGTTATCGTTCCGAGGTGAAGTAGAATTTTTTTTTCGTTCTCCTAAAAACGAAACAATATTTTAAAAGAATCTTAAGAAGCACGTTTGGAGAACACAACGGATTGTTTGAAGATTAGAATCGGGCGCTAATTATTTTCTTACACTAGATTTTTACGCCATTAAAGAAGGAGAAAACACTCTAAAGGTGCATTGTGGCGAATGGTGAGTGTGTACTTCATGAGAAAAACCGGAGGAAATGGTGAGTGATATGTAAATTAAAAAACCTGAAAGTACATATCAGAGAAATGTTTGTAGTTTTTCTTTTTTAACGTCACATCTCAAACTTCATTATAAGCAAGAAGGAATAAACTTGAAAGAAACACAAACAATAAAATTTTCATATTGTTTAAAATGAATAAAAAATGTTTTTTTGAAAATATAAATTTTCAGAGTGAAAATTTTAAGTATACACTATACAATAATTCTCATTAAATTGTCTGGATATACTGTTCTAACATAAGCTATGTTTTAAATTATTTCTAGCGAAGCAAATTATTAAAAGTATTTCTTTTGATTTTCCTTAAATAGAAACTCTTTAGTATGATGTGGGTCGCGTGAATTCTACCAATATTATTAAATCACTAGTTGTATAAATGAATTTTACATGCCTGAATAAAAGAAATCACTAGAAGAAAATACATCAGTTTGAATGGTGAATGTGGAAGACAAATAATGATCTTGGTTAATAGAAGAAAAATGGTAATGGACATGCAAAAACCCACATTGGAGTTAGAATCTTAAATATTTTGCAATATTCACCGACTAAATGTGGTTTTGTCACTAAGATCATCCACTTTAATTTTCCATCGCCTTAATAACAATTCTTTGAAATTGTCTCTCTACATTAACAAAGTAACTTTGCATTGTTTAACGGTATTGTCAAATTACCAGTGCGTGGATTAGTAATTAAGAAGTCAGTGAATGTACAAAGATATTAAACATAAAAATCCTTAAGCTAGAGTACTAGTTAAAACTCTTTCTTAAATATGCAAACTAATTTAATATTAAATAATTAATACTTCAGGTTAGAGGGAATTTTTTAAATGTAGAATAAGTAAAATAAGCGTATTATTCACTCTAGAGTTAATTCTCTCAGTACTATTACGAATAATATGAAATGTAGTATAATCTTCTTAATTCTCATCTGCTTAACACAATTTTGAAATAACACATTCTCTTTTGTCATAAAAAAAAAGAAAGAATTGACAAGAAAATGCATGACATCTCTGTTTTCGCATTACTACCATACGTATTTTTCAGTATTTCAAATTTACGATTTATTCCAAAAGATTATACGCAGAAATAATTAA
This sequence comes from Caerostris darwini, assembly GCA_021605075.1. Taxonomy (NCBI): domain Eukaryota; kingdom Metazoa; phylum Arthropoda; class Arachnida; order Araneae; family Araneidae; genus Caerostris; species Caerostris darwini. The sequence continues at coordinate 1,219,017 of BPLQ01009016.1, forward strand.
ATATTCATATTAGGCTAAATTAAACTTAAAATACGATTATACAAAAACAACATGATCTCAGACTTTGAAAAATATACGCAAATAAAGAAATAAATATAAAAAAAAAATACCTTTTATCCACTAACACTCATTAATTTTAATTAAAGGTTATCGTTCCAGGGTAAAGTAGATTTTTTTTCCTTTCTCCCAAAAACGAAACAACATTTTAAAAGAAGCTTAAGAAGCACGTTTGGCGAACACAAGGATTGTTTGGAGATTAGAATCGGGCGCTAATTATTTTCCTACACAAGATTTTTACGCCATTAAAGAAGGAGAAAACATTCTAAAGGTACATTGTGGCGAATGTTGAGTGTGCACTTCATCAGAAAAACCGGAAGAAATGGTAAGTGATATGTAAATTAAAAAACCTGAAAGCAGATATCAGAGAAATGTTAGTAGTTTTCTTTTTTAACGTCACATCTCAAACTTCATTATAAGCAAGAAGGAATAAACTTGAAAGAAGCACAAACAATAAAATTTTACATATTATTTAAAAAGAATAAAAAATGTGTTTTTTTTGAAAATGTAATCTTTTTCAGTACACAAGTTCAGTTTTTAAGTACACACTATACAATAATTCTAATTAAATTGTCTGGGTATATTGTTTCAACATAAGCTATGTTTTAAATTATTTCTAGCGAAGCAAATTATTAAAAGTATTTCTATTTATTTTCAATAAATAGAAACTCTAGTATGATGTGGGCCGCGTGAATTCTACCAATAGTATTAAATCACTAGATGTTTAAATGAATTTTACATGCCCGATTTAAGAGAATCCCTACCAGGAAAAATACATCTGCTTGAATGGTTAATATGGGAGACAAGTAATGAGCTTGACCAATAGAAGAAAAATGGTAATGAACGTGCAAAAGCAAGCATTGGCATTAGAATCTTAAATATTTTCGCTATTTTCACCGACTAAATAAGGTTTTGTCATTAAGATCCATTTTAATTTTCATTCGTCTTACTAACAATTCTTTGAGATTGTTTATACATTAACAAAGTAACTGTGCATTGTTGAAGAGTATTGTGGAATACTCGTGCTTAGATTAATAATTAAGAAGTCAGTGAATGTACAAAAATATTAAACATAAAAATCCTTAAGCTAGAGTACTAATTAAAACTCTTTCTTAAATATGAAAACTAATTCAATATTAAATAATTAATAATTCAGGTTAGAGTGAATTTTTTAAATTTAGAATAAGCAAAATAAGATTATTATTCACTCTAGAGTTAATTCTCTCAGTACTATTACAAAGAATATGAAATGTAGTATAATCTTCTTAATTATCATCTGCTTAACACAATTTTGAAATAACAAATTCTCTTTAGCAATAAAAAAAAGAAAGAATGGACAAGAAAATGCATGACTTCTCTGTTTTCGCATTACTACCATACGTATTTTTTAGTATTTCAAATTTACGATTTATTCCAAAAGATTATACGCAGAAATAGTTAAATATTCATACTCGGCTAAATTAAACTTAAAACACGATTATACAAAAACAGCATGATCTCAGACTTTGAAAAATATACGCAAATAAAGAAATAAAAAAACACCTTTTATCCGCTAACACTCATTAAGTTTAATTAAAGGTTATCGTTCCAAGGTAAAGTAGATTTTTTTTCTTTTTTCCGAAAAACGAAACAATATTTTAAAAGAAGCTTAAGAAACACGTTTGGAGAACACAACGGATTGTTTGAAGATTAGAATCGGGCGCTAATTATTTTCCTACACAAGATTTTTACGCCATTAAAGAAAGAGAAAACATTCTAAAGGTGCATTGTGGCGAATATTGAGTGTCTACTTCATCAGAAAAACCGGAGGAAATGGTGAGTGATATGTAAATTGAAAAATCTGAAAGTAGATATCAGAGAACTGTTTTTAATTTTTTTTTTTTAACGTCATATCTCAAACTTCATTATAATTAAGAATAAACTTGAAAGATACAAGAACCATAAAACTTTTCAAATTCTTTAAAATAAATAAACCCCTCTTTTTTTCAAAATATGAATTTTTTAAGCGTTATAAATTTTATATACATACTTTACAATAATTCTAATTAAAATTTAGCAAAACAAAATTGTCTAGGTACCTATTTTTACAAAACGCTTTTTTTTTTAATTTTTTTTTATGGAAACAAATTATTAAAAGTATTTCTTTTATTTCAGATAGATAATATTAAAAAAAAATGTGCAGTATGTTTTATATATATTGAAAAACAACAAAATTTTAAATTGATATTGTAAATAATTACATAATACCAGATTTTTAATAGAATTATTGTATTCTTAATATACAATAATTATATTTAAAATTTGGCAATACAGAATTACACTTACATCATTAATTTTTTTACTGGGTACACTATTTTTACAAAAACTTTTTTTAATTATTTTTGTGGAAGCAAATTATTAAAAATTATTTTTTTTATTTTCAATAGATAATATTGAAAAATTTAGTATTTTTTATATCTATTGAAAAACATCGAAATTTGAAATTTATATTGTAAAATTTTACATATTGCCAGATAAGTAGAATAATTGTACACATGATATAAAATAATTATACTTAAATTCGGCAATACAAAATTGTCTGGGTACACTATTTTAACAAAAAGCTTTTTTTAAATATACACAAAATGACAGTAGAATGACAAATCAAACAAATCACCGATTAACATGGTTTTACTCCTAAGTTCCTCTTTAGTTTTAATCTTCATCCCGTCTAAAAACAATTCTTTGAGATTGTCGCTATATCAAAAAACACATTGTTTAAATGATGAACTACATTAGTAGTGATTAATAATTAAGAAGTGAGTGCATGTACAAAAATATTAAACATAAAAATCCTTAAATTAGAGTACTAGTTAAAACTCTTTCTTAAATATGGAAACTAATTCATTAAATAGTAACTAATTTATACTTCAGCTTAGAGTGAATTTTTTTATCTAGAATAAGCAAAATAAACTCATTTATTCTAGAGTTAATTCTCACAGTACTATTACGATGAATATGAGAAGTAGGATAATCTTCTTAATTTTCATTGCTTAACACAATTTGGAAAGAATAATTTTCTTTAAAAAAAAGAATATAAAAGAAAATGCGTGACTTTTCTATTTTCGCATTACTGCCATACATATTTTTCAAATTCATGAGTTATTCCAAAAGATTATCCGCAGAAATAGATAAATTTTCATGCCCGGTTAAATTAAACTTAAAACACACGGTTATACAAAAACAACGTGATCTTAGACTTTGAAAAATATACGGAAAATAAAGAAATGAAGAAAAACCCTTTATCCACCAACACTCATTAAATTTCATTAAAGGTTATCGTTCCAGGGTAAAGTAGATTTATTTTCCCTTTTTCAGAAAAACGAAACAATATTTTAAAAGAAGCTTAAGAAGCACGTTTGGAGAACACAACGGATTGTTTGGAGATTAGAATCGGGCGCTAATTATTTTCCTACACAAGATTTTTACGCCATTAAAGAAGGAGAAAACATTCTAAAGGTGCATTGTGGCGAATGTTGAGTGTGTACTTCATCAGAAAAACCGGAGGAAATGGTGAGTGACATGTAAATTAAAATATCTGGAAGTAGATATCAGAGAACTGTTTTTAATTTAACTTTTTTAACATCACATCTCAAACTTCATTATAAGCAATAACGACTAAACTTGAAAGATACAGAAATAATAAGATTCTTCATACCCTTTAAAATAAATAAAAAAACTTTATTTTTGGAAATATTAATTTTTAAGAATAATAAATTATATAATTAATAAAAATATAACAGAAAATAAAGAAATAAAAAAACTTTTTACCCACTAACACTCATTAAATTTAATTAAAGGTTATCTTTCCAAGGTAAATTAGAATTTTTTTTTATCTTTCTGTGAAAAATGAAACAATATTCTAAAAGAAGCACGTTTGGAGAACGAACACAACGGATTGTTTGAAGATTAGAATCGGGCGCTAATTATTTTCCTACACAAGATTTTTACGCCATTAAACAAGCAGAAAACATTCTAAAGGTTCATTGTGGTGAATGTTGAGTGTGTACTTCATCAGAAAAACCGGAGGAAATGGTGAGTGACATGTAAATTAAAATATCTGGAAGTAGATATCAGAGAACTGTTTTTAATTTATCATTTTTAACATCACATCTCAAACTTCATTATAAGCAAGAAGGACTAAACTTGAAAGATACAGACATAATAAGATTCTTCATACCCTTTAAAATAAATAAAAAAACTTTATTTTTGGAAATATTAATTTTTAAGAATAATAAATTATATAATTAATAAAAATATAACAGAAAATAAAGAAATAAAAAAACTTTTTACCCACTAACACTCATTAAATTTAATTAAAGGTTATCTTTCCAAGGTAAAGTAGAATTTTTTTTTATCTTTCTGTGAAAAATGAAACAATATTCTAAAAGAAGCACGTTTGGAGAACGAACACAACGGATTGTTTGAAGATTAGAATCGGGTGCTAATTATTTTCCTACACTAGATTTTTACGCCATTAAAGAAGGAGAAAACATTCTAAAGGTTCATTGTGGTGAATGTTGAGTGTGTACTTCTTAAGAAAAACAGGAGGAAATGATGAGTGATATATAAATTAAAAAATGTGAAAGTAGATATCAGAGAGCGGTTTTTAATGTTTCTTTCTTAACATCACATCTCAAACTTCATTATAAGCAGACTTGAAAGATACAGAAACAATAAAATTTTTCATACTCTTTAAAATAAGTAAACCTCTCTCTTTTTAAAAATATGAATACGAGTAATAAATTTTATATACTTAATATACAATAATTCTAATTAAAATCTGGCAATACAAAATTGCCTGGGTACACTATTTTAACAAAAATATTTTTCAAATTTATTTTTTGCGAAGCAAATTATTAAAAGTATTACTTTTTATTTTCAATAGATAATATTAAAAAAATTTAGTATGTTTATCTATTGAAAAACAGCGAAATTTGAGGTTATATTGTGAATATTTACGTATTGCCAGATTTTAAGTTCAATTATATATCCATAATATACAATAACTTGGGACCTGATGACCGAGTGACTGACACTTTGTGACACAGGTTTCGGGTTCGAGGTCCGGCGGTGCCGTGAATGTTTGTAGTAGTCCTGCACTCTTCAAAAACCTTTTAAGTTTATTTGTTATTGTGATGTGTCCCGAGTGAATTTTACCAATACTATTAAATGGACGGTTGTTTAAATGAGTTTTACATATCTGATTTAAGGTATCCCTAGAAAAAACAGGTCATGATGGCCATTTGGCTAGCGCTCCGGCCTTTGGTTCTTCAGGTCAGAATCCTGGCGGTGGCATGAATATTTGTTAGTGGTTCGGAATCCACGCTAAATAGTAGGTACTGGTCTAATTGTCTTAAAATGTGCAAAAATGAGCATAATACACGTTGAAAAGCATGCATTGAAATTAGAAACATAAATAATTTTTTCAATTTTGTTTTGCCACTAATTTCCACTTTAATTTTCATTCGTCTTCCTAACAATTATTTGCGATGGTCACTACCATAAAGTATTGTTTAAAGACATTATCGAATTACCCCGTGCGTCGATTAATAATTAAGAAATAAGTGAATGTACGGAAGCGTTAAACATAAAACTCCTTAAATTAGAGAACTGGTTAAAACTTGTTCTTAAATATGGAAACTCATTCAATGCACAGTAAATAATTTATACTTCATCTTAGTGTGATTTTTTCCATCTAGAATAAGCAAAATAAGCTTATTATTCACTCTAGAGTTAATTCTCTCAGTACTATTACGAAGAATATGTGCAGTAGTATAATCTTCTTAATTCTCATCTGCTTAAAGCAATTTGGAAATAACAATTTAAAAAAAATGGATAGAAAAGAAAATGCGTGACTTTTTATTTTCGCATTACTACCATACGTATTTTTCAGTATTTCAAATTTACGAGTTAATCCAAAAGATTATACGCAGAAATAGTTAAATATTCATACTCGGTTAAATTAAACTTAAAACACGGTTAAACAAAAACAACATGATCTTATACTTTGAAATATATACGGAAAATAAAGAAATAAAAAAAAAACCTTTATCCACTAACACTCATTAAATTTAATTAAAGGTTATCGTTCCAAGGTAAAGTAGAACTTTTTCCTTTCTGAGAAAAATAAAACAATATTTTAAAAGAAGCTTAAGAAGCACGTTTGGAGAACACAACGGATTGTTTGAAGATTAGAATCGGGCGCTAATTATTTTCCTACACAAGATTTTTACGCCAGTAAAGAAGGAGAAAACATTCTAAAAGTGCATTGTGGCGAATGGTGAGTGTGTACTTCATAAGAAATACCGGAGGAAATGGTGAGTGATATGTAAATTAAAAAACCTGAAAGTAGATATCAGAGAACTGTTTTTAATTTTTCTTTCTTAACATCACATCTCAAACTTCATTATATTAGAAAAAGTAATAAACTTGAAATATACGAAAATAATAAAAATTTTCATTATTCTTTAAAATAAATTAAAGACACTTTTTTTGAAAATAGGAATTTTTTTAAGGGTCACAAATTTTATATACATAATATACAATAATTTAGTGAAAATATGGCAATACAAAATTGTCTGGATTCACTATTTTACCAAAAAGTATTTTTACAATCCGCATGGATTAATAATTAAAAAGTATGTGCATGTACGGAAACGTAAAACTTAAAAGTCCTAAAAACTCTTTCTTACAAATGGAAACTAATTTATTGAAAAGTAAATAATTTATACTTCAGCATAAAGTAATTTTTTTAAATCTAGAATAAACAAAATAAGCTTATTATTCACTCTAGAGTTAATTCTCTATATACTATTACGAAGAATATGAGCAGTAGTATAATCTTCTCATCTGCTAAACGCAATTAGGAAATAACAATTTTCTTTAAAAAAAAAGAACAGAAATGAAAATGCGTGACTTTTCTATTTTCACATTACTACCATATTTTTTAGTATTTCAAATTTACGTGTTATTCCAAAAGATTTTTCGCAGAAATAGTTAAATATTTATACTCGGTTAAATTAAACATAAACACGGTTATACAAAAACAACATGATCTCAGACTTGGAAAAGTAAACGGAAAATAAAGAAAAAAATCTTTTATCCACTAATACTCATTAAATTTAACTAAAGGTTATCGTTCCAAGGTAAAGTAGAATTTTTATTTTCTTTTTCCAAAAACGAAACAATATTTTAAAAGAAGCGTAAGAAGCACGTTTGGAGAGCACAACGGATTGTTTGAAGATTAGAATCGGGCACTAATTATTTTCCTACACCAAATTTTTACGCCATTAAAGAAGGAGAAAACATTATAAAGGTGCAATGTGGCGAATGGTGAGTGTGTACTTCATAAGAAAAACCGGAGCAAATGGTGAGTGATATGTAAATTAAAAAATCTGAAAGTAGATATCAGAGAAATGTTTGTAATTTTTCTTTTTTAACGTCACATCTTAAACTTCACTACAAGCAGACTAGAAAATACTTTTTAAAATAAATAAAAACATCCTTTTTTTTTTAAATATGAATTTTTTTAAGCGTAATAAATTTTATATACCTAATATACAAGAATTCTATTTAAAATTTGGCGATACAAAATTGTCTCGTTACACTATTTTAATAAAAATGTTTTTCTTTAAATTATTTTTATCGAAGCAATTCTTAAGCATATTTCTAATTGTTTTCATAGATAAGAGGGAAAAAAAGTAGTCTGTTTTACATCTATTGAAAAGCAGTAAAATTTGAAATTTATATTGTGAATGTTTATAGACAGTTTGTGATATTTATATACAGATTTTAAGTAGAATTACTGTATACATAATATGAAATAATTCTACTTAAAAGCTGGCAAGATAAAATTGTCTGGTACACTATTAAAAAAATTTTTTTTTTTTTAATTATTTTTATTGAAGCAAATTATTAAAAGTACTTCTTTTATTTTCAATAAATAGAAGTATTTGTTTTTATTTTCAATAAATAATATTGAAATATTTTGTAGTCTATTTTATATATATTGATAAACAGTGAAATTTGAAAGATATATTGTGTATGTTTATTTAGTAAATATCATTTTATTTAATAATGGTGAATAAAAGAATATAATATTGAAATATGATATACCAGTTTACCATCATGTAATATATACCATAAAGTGTACAGTTAATTTAAAGCATAGCATGGGGCATATAAAATGAACCTCTTTTAATTTATTAAACTATTTCTTAAAAATATAAACTAATTCATTGAATAGTAAATAATTTGTACTTCAGCTTAGAGTGATTTTTTTTATCTAGAATAAGCAAAATATGCTTATTATTCACTCTAGATTTAATTATCTCTTTACTGTTATGAAGAATTTGAGCTGTAGTGTAATCTTCTTAATTCTCATCTGTTTAACACAATTTGAAAATAACAATTTTCTTTAAAAAAAAAAGAAAGAAAAAAAAAAATGCGTGACTTTTCTATTTTCGCATTACTACCATACGTATTTTTCAGTATTTCAAATTTACGAGTTATTCCAAAAGATTATTCGCAGAAATAGTTAAATATTCATACTCGGCTAAATTAAACTTAAAACACGATTAAACAAATACAACATGATCTTATACTTTGAAAAATATACGGAAAATAAAGAAATAAAAAAAAACCTTTATCCACTAACACTCATTAAATTTAATTAAAGGTTATCGTTCCAATGGAAAGTAGAATTTTTTTTCCTTCCTGAGAAAAACGAAACAATAATTTAAAAGAAGCTTAGAAAGCACGTTTGGAGAGCACAATGGATTGTTTGAAGATTAGAATCGGGCGCTAATTACTTTACTACACAAGATTTTTATGCCATTAAAGAAGGATAAAACATTCTAAAGGTGCATTGTGGCGAATAGTGAGTGTGTACTTCATAAGAAAAACCGGAGGAAATGTTGAGTGATATGTAAATTAAAAAATCTGAAAGTAGATATCAGAGAACTCTTTTTAATTTTTCTTTCTTAACATCACATCTCAAACTTCATTATATTAAAAAAAGTAATAAACTTGAAACATACGGAAATAATAAAAATTTTCATTATTCTTTAAAATAAATTAAAGACACTTTTTTTGAAAATATGAATTTTTTTAAGCGTCACAAATTTTATATACATAATATACAATAATTTAGTAAAAATATGGCAATACAAAATTGTCTGGATTCACTATTTTAACAAAAAGTATTTTTACAATCCGCAGGGATTAATAATTAAGAAGTATGTGCATGTACGGAAACGTTAAACATAAAAGTCCTAAAAACTCTTTCTTAAAAATGGAAACTAATTCATTGAAAAGTAAATAATTTATACTTCACCTTAAAGTAATTTTTTTTAATCTAGAATAAACAAAATAAGCTTATTATTCATTCTAGAGTTAATTCTCTATATACTATTACGAAGAATATGAGCAGTAGTATAATCTTCTCATCTGCTAAACGCAATTAGGAAATAACAATTTTCTTTAAAAAAAAAGAACAGAAATGAAAATGCGTGACTTTTCTATTTTCACATTACTACCATATTTTTTAGTATTTCAAATTTACGTGTTATTCCAAAAGATTTTTCGCAGAAATAGTTAAATATTTATACTCGGTTAAATTAAACATAAACACGGTTATACAAAAACAACATGATCTCAGACTTGGAAAAGTAAACGGAAAATAAAGAAAAAAATCTTTTATCCACTAATACTCATGAAATTTAATTAAAGGTTATCGTTCCAAGGTAAAGTAGAATTTTTATTTTCTTATTCCAAAAACGAAACAATATTTTAAAAGAAGCGTAAGAAGCATGTTTGGAGGGCACAACGGATTGTTTGAAGATTAGAATCGGGCGCTAATTATTTTCCTACGCTAGATTTTTACGCCATTAAAGAAGGAGAAAACATTCTAAAAGTGCATTGTGGCGAATGGTGAGTGTGTACTTCATAAGAAATACCGGAGGAAATGGTGAGTGATATGTAAATTAAAAAATCTGAAAGTAGATATCAGAGAACTCTTTTTAATTTTTCTTTCTTAACATCACATCTCAAACTTCATTATATTAAAAAAAGTAATAAACTTGAAACATACGGAAGTAATAAAAATTTTCATTATTCTTTAAAATAAATTAAAGACACTTTTTTTGAAAATATGAATTTTTTTAAGGGTCACAAATTTTATATACATAATATACAATAATTTAGTAAAAATATGGCAATACAAAATTGTCTGGATTCACTATTTTAACAAAAAGTATTTTTACAATCTGCATGGATTAATAATTAAGAAGTATGTGCATGTACGGAAACGTTAAACATAAAAGTCCTAAAAACTCTTTCTTAAAAATGGAAACTAATTCATTGAAAAGTAAATAATTTATACTTCAGCTTAAAGTAATTTTTTTTAATCTAGAATAAACAAAATAAGCTTATTATTCATTCTAGAGTTAATTCTCTATATACTATTACGAAGAATATGGGCAGTAGTATAATCTTCTCATCTGCTAAACACAATTAGGAAATAACAATTTTCTTTAAAAAAAGAACAGAAAAGAAAATGTGTGATTTTTCTATTTTCGCATTACTACCATATTTTTTAGTATTTCAAATTTACGAGTTATTCCAAAAGATTTTTCGCATAAATAGTTAATTATTTATACTCGGTTAAATTAAATTTAAAACACGGTTATACAAAAACAACATGATCCCAGACTTGGAAAAGTAAACGGAAAATAAAGAAAAAAATCTTTTATCCACTAATACTCATTAAATTTAATTAAAGGTTATCGTTCCAAGGTAAAGTAGAATTTTTATTTTCTTATTCCAAAAACGAAACAATATTTTAAAAGAAGAGTAAGAAGCATGTTTGAGGGCACAACGGATTGTTTGAAGATTAGAATCGGGCGCTAATTATTTTCCTACGCTAGATTTTTACGCCATTAAAGAAGGAGAAAACATTATAAAAGGTGCATTGTGGCGAATGGTGAGTGTGTACTTCATAAGAAAAAACGGAGCAAATGGTGAGTGTGTACTTCATAAGAAAAAACGGAGCAAATGGTGAGTGATATGTAAATTAAAAAATCTGAAAGTGGATATCAGAAAAATGTTTCTAGTTTTTCTTTTTTAACGTCACATCTTAAACTTCACTACAAGCAGACTTGAAAATACTTTTTAAAATAAATAAAAACATCCTTTTTTTTTTAAATATGAGTTTGTTTAAGCGTAATAAATTTTATATACCTAATATACAAGAATTCTATTTAAAATTTGGCCATACAAAATTGTCTCGGTACACTATTTTAATAAAAATGTTTTTTTTTTAAATTATTTTTATCGAAGAAATTCTTAAATATATTTCTAATTGGTTTCAATCGATAAGAGGGAAAAAAAGTAGTCTGTTTTATATCTATTGAAAAACAGTAAAATTTGAAATTCATATTGTGAATATTTATAGACAATTTGTGATATTTATATACATATTTTAAGTAGAATTACTGTATACATAATATGAAATAATTCTACTTAAAATCTGGCAAGATAAAATTGTCTGGATACACTATTAAAAAAAAGTGTTTAATTATTTTTATTGAAGCAACTTATTAAAAGTACTTCTTTTTATTTTCAAAAATAGAAGTATTTCTTTTTATTTTCAATAAATAATATTGAAATATTTTGTAGTCTATTTTATATATATTGATAAACAGTGAAATTTGAAAGTTATATTGTGTATATTTATATAGTAAATATCATTTTATTTAATAATGGTGAATAAAAGAATATAATATTGAAATGTGATATGTACCAGTTTACAATCATGTAATATATACCATAAAGTGTACAGTTAATTTAAAGCATCGCATGGGGCATTTAAAATAAACAAAAAATATTAATCAGAGCAATTATTTAAAAAAGTTAAAAATATGAATTAATTTCTCTGCAGTCTTAAGGTAATAGTAACCAGTATTTAAACCTTTTTCAGCAAAAATACTTTATGTAATACTAAAATTTAATTTTTTATAAAAAACGCAATTGTTGGATTTTTTTCATAGACGAGAAAATTATGTGACTTTAAAAGAAATATATCGAAAAGTTTTTCTGTTAAAAATACCATTGTAAATAAATTAAATTAATAAATATTGAAAATGTATTTTTAACAGTGTAAACGCATTAATTCTTGTTTCAAACACTATAATAAAAATAAATATAAATATTAATCTGCATTAAAAACACATAAAAATAAATTTTCACAAATTAATGTTTTCTAAAATGATAGCATATTCAAATTAGTCGGCCCTAATAAATATTTACTGTATTAATTTTATTCTCAATGTACTTTAGGCATTTAAGTTCGGATTCTGAAATTAATCTTTAATTCAGTTTCCAAAATAAATAAATGAAGTTGTTGTTCATTTCTGATAATAATATATCATAGTAGAATTTATATAAATACAGTGAAAGATACTGATACTATATTATTAAATGTACCAGACTGGAGAAAAAATATAAGTTTAAAAAATGGATAAGTTGTTTACTTTAGATGTCAAAAATCTATTTACAAATATGTTTTTTGTAAAATATACTGCACTTTCAGAATTTATTTATTCACGCCTTTGAATTGGTGTATCTTAATCCACTAGAAAACATTTTTTTCTATTATTATACATGTACACTTATTTTGAATACGTTACAAATTCATAAAATTGAAAATATTTAAGTATAATCTACAGTGCAAATTGTGATTTAGTAAATATAAGTAATAAATTTATTTTGTACATACAAAATTGTTAGGCATTTTAAATATCATTATTTTTAATTAGATTTAAAATTTGTTTTAGTGCTACGGAATACCAAAAATATGAAACCTGTTTTAAACTCCAATTATTTAGAACAATTATTTAGATCATATTACTTCTGTTATTTATATGGCATATTCAACATAGTTTTACATTAAAAAAATATGTATACATTTATAAAACACTTTTGAAATTTTGTTATTTCTTGTTTTACGGTATTTTGTAATAAAAAAAAAAAATTCTCAGCATAAATAAATAATATTGTGAAGGATTCTGATATTATAAGATAACACGTTTTTTTTCATTGACTCAACGGCCCCATGGTAGAACAGATTTTGGCAGATTTTGAGACATGATATGTTTTATTTTAGAAGGTATGGTTATCAGCCATACGACTAACGCTCTACAGTTATACTAGAACAGGACCTACTGTTTAAGGTTGATTCCAAACACTACAAACATATATGGCATGAACGGGACTTAAACACAAAATTTGAAGCATCGAAAGCCAAATAACTCAGCCATCAGGCCTATAAGATAACACTACTCGCATAAAATGAACTGAAATTGTCAAAAAGAAACTCTTTCATTATAAATATATGCATTCACGCAGTAACGAAACATCATTAATTACAAAATAATATTTCAACCAACCAATTAACTAATATAAAGAATTCTTATATCAATAAATTTATGCGCGACAGTGTTTTTTTTTACTCGAACGCTATATATTGTGTAATTATGTTTTTTTTTAGACTGTAAAAAAAATCGTTACGAGTTTTAGTAGGATTAAAGTAAACACAATTTTTTATTTTCATTAAAAAAAAATCCTCGTTTTTCATAATTTTTGCATAAAACACTTATTTGATATTTAAGTCAAAAACATATTACGACAAAAAATAAACATTCACTGTCAAATATTTATAAAGATGTTATTTACATTTGTATTTTGTATGAAACTAATGATTTTTAACTTATATTTCACTAAAAAATTATAAATTGATAAAAAAATTAGAAAAAAAAAATTAAATTTGAATCACTGCGGCATATTTTAATTAATACAGTAAAATATGCAAAATATTTTTACTTTTATACAGTTTAGTAAATATTTTTCATATATTTTTTATTTATTCAATATAGCTTTCCTTTCAATCATATGTATTCAAAAAATCATTGATTGTGAAATATTTATAAAGATATGAAAAATATTTACATTTCTATTTTGTATTAAACGATTTTTAATTTATATTTCCCAAAACATTATTAGTTGATGAAAGCATATTTTAAACACAAAAAAATGTAAATAAAAAGAGTCACTGCAGCAAATTTTAATTAATACAGTAAAACATACAAAATAATTTTTAATTTTAAACATTGGAGTGAATATTTATCTTAAAAATCTTTTTAATTCATTTAATATAGTTTTCTATTCATGGAATATAGTTTTGAATCACTATGTATTCAAAATATAATGCGCTATGAAATATTTATAAAGATATTATTTGCATTTCTATTTTGCATTTTGTAAAAAAAATGTAAATAAAGTGAATCACTGTAGCATATTTTAATTAATACAGTAAAATATACAAAATATTTTTTAATTTTAAACAGTGGAGTGAATATTTATTTTAAAAATCTTTTTAATTCATGGAATATACTTTTCCTTTTTATCGTATTTATTCAAAAAAATCATTCACTGTTAAAATATTTATAAATATATTATTTACATTTCTATTTTGTATCAAACAAATTTTAATTTATATTTCACAAAATATTATTAATTGACGAAAAAATATTTTAAGCACAAAAAAAAAAATGTAAATAAAATGAATCACTGTAGTATATTTTAATTAATACAGTTAGATATACAAAATATTTTTTTTACTTTTAAAAGTGTAGTGAATATTTTCTTTTTCAAATCCTTTTAATTCAAGTAATATAGTTTTCCTTCCAAGCATATGTTGTCTAGAATATTGTGAAGATATAGAATTAAATCTCAGTTTTTACCTACGACATTTATCTCCTTTTCCAGAGTTTTTTTTTTGAGCAGAACTCTTTTATCACATCGCACAAAGAATAAACAAAATAACTAGAATCAATAACATCCAGACAAGCATCGGAATTCCACTTCTGAGATCAAAGGTAAGTTAAACAAACAGTCTAAATTGAAAAAGAAACCGTATTTGTATTATTCTTTGACGTGCAGTTGTTTATCACAGCTTAGAGTGCATTGTATATAAGTTGTCTGAGTGCAGTAGACTTTGATCTGAGTCTCAAAAGAACAATCCAGACTCGAGAGAAAATTGTTAAATGCTGTTTGCTAACGTTATTGAGCAGATAATTAAAACAGTCTTTCGGTTAGCATCGGAAACCGATGCACTTTGTATTATGCCATCTTAAAATATCATTTAAAACATTTCTTAGTTAAATATAAAGGTAAATGAGCAAATAAATCGATAAAGCAAGTAAAAAATAATTCTGAAAACGTAGTTAAAATAATACAGTCTGAGGATTTTAGAAATATAAATAATATGTAATAATAGAATATATATAGTATATATAATGTAGAATTATTATAATGTAAAAATAATTATTAATGTAAGATTATTATAATGCAGTGTGATTTTGTTTTCATTTTGTTAAATATGACAGTATTCATTCATTTCACATATTAAATAAGAAAGCTTACATTCTTTTCTTTTTTGAATTCATAAAATTCATAAAAGTAAAAAAAAAAAAATATATATATATGAAACTGTATGAATACTTTCTGAATATATGAATACTTTTATGAGTTCATAAAATTTATAAAAATATTCATAAAATATTCATAAATGTAAGTATTCGTACAAATTAAAAAAAAAATATGTATATATAAATTAAAGGTAAGATCACATTTACTAAATCTATTTATTTTAATGTTTTTTTTTAGTTAGAAGAGCATTATTCATTTTATTGCCTTATTTAATAACCCTATTTTTCTTAAATTTACTTATTTTCTCACTATTTCTATATTCCGCCATCATTAGGTTTTGTTAAAAAAACTTCAGAATTTCTGGAAATACACATATTATAGGAATACGCCATATTATAAAAGTTTATGGAATATTATTGCTAAATAATTGTGAAGTAAACAATTTTAATTGCATGTTTAACTGTTAGAATACTTTAGTATTTAAAAGCTACATAAAGAAATATCCACCTTGTTAAATAGTTTCTAACAGATATCAATTGTAATTAAAATTACAGGACATATCAATTACAATTACAATCCCAGTTCTTAGGTGAGATCCGTTGGTTGCTCACATCCAAACAATACTCGATTTCATTCCATGTATTGTCAAGCATCTATTAAAGAATGATATTCTAAATTTATATTTTCTAAATTTAAGGGTTTTTTCATGTGGGAGTTCGCAAAATTCGTATTTATACGTGTCTACAGTAACTTCTAAGTATATTGAACGCTTCACATCTAACCAGTTTGCTGCAATTCGGATGGAAATGGAGACCTGTTTCGTTCACAGGTTTCGAGAAAGTACCATTGCTGCTCTGCCTGATGTCAGTTTATGTTCCCGCATCAAAGAAAAACGACTGAAGCTTTAAAGGAAAAGAACGGGGCTTGTTTTTTTTAATACAAGCTACAAGGCTTACATGTCGCAGATGTTCCCCTGCCAAACCAGAATGAACTGTTTTACAGTGTTAGCGTACGCGCACGTGAAAGTGAGTATCGAATACACACTAACAATGGTGTCTCAGTAAGACAACTGAAGTGATTATCTTGAACCCAGATTCGTGGTAACGCATATTCATATAAATCAAGATGTTACACACTCCGGCTATTACGGAATTAGACACTCGTTATCAGGAGTGCAACGTGGAAGAGCTTCCCAAACTCAACCCCAAACTACAAGGCTTGGGGTCGAATTTCGAGTCAAATGTTCGCCGAAATATCTCAATTCAGGACGTTCAATTCTCAATTTGAAGAGCTGAAGCAGCTATCATCTCAATCTGTATTAATTTTTTATGACTCCTCAGATATTTGCCAAAACATGCTATGATATTCAAGAGTGATTTATATACTTACTACAACACCAAACTACGTCCACATATATATATATATATATATATATATATATATACACTGAAGTGACAAAAGTCATGGGATACCTCTTAATATCGTGTCAGCCCTCCTTTCGCCCAGCGAAGTGCAGCAACTCGACGTGGCATGGACTCAACAAGTCGTTGGAAGTCTTCTGCAGGAATATTGAGCCATGCTGTCTCGATAGACGTCCATAATTGTGAAAGCGTTGATGGTGCAGGATTTTGGGCACGAACAGACCTCTCGATGATGTCCCATAAATGCTCGATGGGATTCATGTCGGGCGATCTAGGTGGCCAGAACATTCGTTGGAATTGTCCAGAATGTTCTTCAAACCAATCAGTTATTTTTTCGAACAGTTGTGGCCCGGTGACATGGCGCATTGTCATCCATAAAAATCCCATCGTTGTTTGGGTACATGAAGTCCATGAATGGCTGCAAGTGATCTCCAAGTAGCTGAACATAAGCCTTTCCAGTCAATGTTCGGTCCAGTCGCACCAGAGGACCAAGTCCATGCCATGAAAAAACAGCCCACACCATTACGGAGCCACCACCAGCTTGAACAGTGCCTTGCTGACAGTTTGGGTCCATGGCTTCGTGGGGTCTGCGCCACACTCGAACCCTACCATCAGCTCTTACCAACTGAAATCATGACTCATAGGACCAGGCCAGGGTTTTCCATTCATCTAGGGACCAACCGATATGCTCACGTGCCCACGAGAGTCGCTGCAAGCGATGTCGTTCTGTCAGTAAAGGCACTCGAGTCGGTCTTCTGCTGGAATAGCCCAAGAAAGCCAAATTTCTCCGCACAGTTCTAACAGACAAGTCCCTTGTACGTCCCACATTGATTTCTGCGGTTATTTGACGCAGTGTTGCTTGTCTGTTAGAATTTACGACTCTTTGCAGACGTCGCCGGTCTCGGTCGTTAAGTGCAGGCGGTCGACCACTGCGCTATCCATGGTGGGATGTTATGCCTGAAATTTCATACTTTCGGCACACTCTTGACACAGTGGATCTGGGAATGTTGAATTCCCTAACGATTTCCGAAATGGTATGACCCATGCGTCTAGCTCCAATTAACATTCCGCGTTCAAAGTCTGTTAATTCCCGTCGTGCGGTCATCATCACGTCAAAACCTCTTCACATGAATAATTTGAACATAAATGAAAGCTCTGCGAAAGCACTGCGCCTTTATACCTGTTCTACGTGATGCTACTGCCATCTGAAAATTTGCATATTGCTATCCCATGACTTTTGTCACTTCAGTGTATATATTGGTTAAAGCAATGAATTAAATACACCCATGGTAAAAGCAGAGCTTAATACAATGAATGTAATCTGCATATTTTAGAATTAGAAAATTATAAGTCACATTACAAAACTATATTTAAAAGAAACTTCAGAAGAAATAGAAAATAAAACCTCTTTTATGGCTTACAATATATCTATAAAGATATATATAAAAGAAATGAAAGTGAAGAAAAGATTTAATAAACAGTGCTTTATTGCATATGATACCAATTGAATATTGTTGTAAATAATTCTTAATTTAGCATTCAAATACCAAATTTAGGCAAATAAATTACAAAAACAAAATACTAAACATTTAGTTAGCTAATAATTAACTAATAAAAAATATAATTAATTTATTTCTATCGCATCTAGTTATTTTTTAAATATAATTGTCTAATCATATTTATCATGATTTTTATCACTTTTATTTCCACCTGCTTACAAAAAAAACCAGGCATTTTTTCACACTTTTGATACATCTATATAAATTTTATACATTTATATTTATTAATTTTGATACATTATTAAGTAATATCTAATAGCAATATGATTTATTATCTGTCTGTAGACAGACGGCCTTGGTCTAAAATGGGGATCTTGCACCAGTGAAGAAGAAGGATTTAATTAATTTATTTCTATATAGTTTTTGTTTAGATGAAAACATAAACATTTAAATACACTATATATAGTGCATATTACATAAAAATACACTACTTGCACATTATTGTTTTATACATTCTTACGCCCAGCTGTCTGTAAATAAATACCTATAATATATATATATATCTATATCAATATAAGGCGTGTAAGGCAATAAAAATTTTAACCATCTGATAATTTTCTAAATATTTTTTTTTCTTTTGGTATATTTAGTTAAAAATATTGTGCAATAGTTTTATAATGTATATATATTGTGCAATAAAGTCTCATTTTTAATATCATATTAACCTAAAATTATTATTTCTTCTGTTTGTAATTTAAGCAATAGACAGTATAAAAATAGTAAGTATCATTTTATGAAAATTTTCTATTACTTCAATTAAAATACTACATTAACGATATATTTCTTTAAACCACATGTAATTCTTTTATATACAATAGATTACATGTAAATTTTGAACTTACTGCATATTATGTTACTGCATGTTACTGCATATGTAATGAATATGGAGTACCAAGTTATATAACGAAAATAATTTGAGTTAAAAATAAAACACTTTATTTACTTGTCACATAAAAAGTAATTTCAATATTAAGAAAAAACGAAGAAAACATTTAATAAAACCGTGCTTTATTACAAATGATATCAGTTGAATATTGTTGTAATTACATCTTAACATTCAGCATTAAAATAACATATTGGGGCAAATAAATTTACAAAAGAAAATACTGAACGATTTTGTTGGCTAACTACACTAAATAGTTAGCTATTCGAAAATCTGAATAATTTGACCTCTCGTCATTTGCCACTACAATACTAGATTAGTAAATTCAGCGTTATCAGATTGGATTATTAGATTTAATGCAATGAACAATGATGTCACCAGAGGTTCTAATTTATCTCTTCTGCCTTTCCCAATGGTAAAGCTTCTCTGCCAAACATATATCATGCTCATCTGCAGTAAAGAAATGTTTTGGTTCGATATTAGTTGAAGGGACTCATGCCCCTTTTTAGTTCGGAAATATAAAAATTAATCATTATATTTGATTACAAATAGTAAATCTGACAATTTAATGCACATGGAATGATAAGTGAATGTAATATAATTTGTCACAGTTTTATATATAAACCTTATTTTTTAACTTTGAAAGATTAAAAAAAATTGTAATATAAAATCTGAGAATTCATCTCCAACTAAAAAAAAATGGGGAGGTGAGTTCTTAAACTGCATTTTTCTGTATTCTCAATCAATTTGCTGACAAGTAAACTAAATATATTACATTTGTTTGAAAGCTTCAATATTAAATACCGAAAGCATCAGAAACTGTTTATTTTTAAATTATGGAAATAATTTAATATTAAACGATTTCTATTTTATTAAATTACGTTATTTTATTATTATTTTTAGTTTTATTTTATTTTATAAAATTGTTTTTATTATTATTTGTTTATTTAGTTTTTACCTTTCATTGGAGGCGTGAAAAAAAAAATTTACAGAGTGGTTAGATGACAAAAATTTCAAATATATATTTTTTTAAAAATTTTTCTAAGCTCATTGTTCATACTGTAAAATAAATATAAGCTAATTTACTTATGTAATAAACAGACATATGCTCATTTAATATGTTGGAATAGTGACAGCACATAAAACACGTGGCTGTCTAAATCTGTCACAGCCACATATATAAAGTGAATTAAAATACTGCTCCATCTTAATAGATAAAATTACATATGAAATTCGAGAGCTTATTTCTACAAATAAAAACAAAAAATACCAAAGGGCGTTCTCTCATTTGAATTCTTGACAAGAGAATTAAATTTATTAAATTTATTTTGAAAGGACTGACATCGAAATATGTAGAAACTGTAATAAGATGGATTTTATTTTTCCTCCTACTTTTTTTAAATGACGCCAGCCAGCAATATTTGGAATGTTTTTATTTTTTCTTGGGGGAGGGGAGGCAGCAAATATAGTTGGAGGCGAAATGAAAAAAAAAATTGTGCACAGGGCTGTTTAGCACCAAAAACACGAAATAAAATAAAGAATTTTCAACGCAACAGTTTTCCCTGAGGTAATCAATGTACATGTCAGCAGCTGCGAAAAGTTTAAATTGGTATTGTCGTTGTTCAACTTTCTAAAGAGAAGAGGGAAAACGAAGCAAAAACAGAAAGAGAATGTCAAAGAAGATTGTGGAACAAGAATTTTCTAGACATTTAAGTCCCCAATTTCTTTTGTTTTTGATTTCAAACCATTGGCCTGAAGCAAAAACAGTCGATGATTTATGATATGCATGCTACTTGTTCCAAAGAAGTACCAGTTTTTTTTATCGTCAAATTTTAGTTCTAAGCAATTGTTTGTTTTCAAGAAACTTTGTGTTTCAAAATTCATTCGACTGATAATGTTTGGAGATAAAAAAAATAATAAATTTTTGTAATGTTACAGTTCACTGAACAGGAAATGAATTAAAATGTTTCATTTAATCACTTATCATTCTTTTTATCATTTATTGGGAAAAAGTTACATTTCTTGGATTCTAATTTGCCTTTAGAAATACTAGCTTGCAGCAAATAGTACTTTTGTCGATGAGTTTTAAATCTTTTATCTTATAGAATTCCTCTCTTTAAAAAGCGGAGAAATTAAAGGATTGGATTTTGGTCAAAAAAGGGACAAATAGGAATATTTTATATCCCATAGATTTCATGTGACTAAATGATATATAAAATTAATTACAAGAAATATTCTGAAAAACGAATCTATTTATTCTTCTGGTGCATCTCGGAACCTTTTTGTTATTTTCAATGGCAGGCTACGAAATAAACAATAAAATAAAATGAACATAAGGAATATAAAAACAGTAACAGCAACACCGAGAATTGAAGGAAATCACATAGTAACATGTTTTGCCCATAAGAGACCTAGTCTTCCAGTAATGACTGTTCCTGGTAGATGAAAGTGCTGGGTCCCAGGTTGCAGAGCATGCACTTTGGGCTTTCAAATATTCTCACTCGGAAAAGGCGATTAGCCAAACAATAATGGCCCATCAGGAGCATGGAAAAGAACAACTGCTTTAAACCTGGGCTGATCAGGGATGTTAAGAATAAAGTTAAACCAGGTTTTAGATGAATTGCCTTCACGGAAACTATCAGACACACAGTTCCGGAAAGTCTCGGATCATCAGTTTCATCGAGTGAAAAAAGATGCCTTGACAAAAGGTTTCGGTGATGGTTGTTCCTGTTTTGGCAAGAGAATCCTCTTACTCATTACCCAGGATCCCACAATAGCCTGGGATCCACTCTAGAACGATATCCTTGTCCTTTGAGGCAAGGTCTTCAAGACAAGAGATTCATTTTTCGATGGAAGTAGACTGGGGTGCGAGGGGTTGAATTGAGTGTCAAAAGTGTTGCCTTAGAGTCAGATATCTTGGAAACTCCTCCGTCTCCTATATTGGAACTTCCGCCGCAGAAAAAATTAAGTTTTCAGAATTCTCTCCGACAAACATCGGAAACAATTTTAAGATTGCTGACTAGACCATGTTTCCTTTTATTTACCATGTTTATTAAATTGAATGCGGCTCTTCTGAATTGAGAAATTTTTGGCCATAAATGTCTTGCGAAATGTGTGATCTTATGTCCTTAAAAATAGCACTAGTGACCAGTACTAACGTCCTTTGCATTGATTTTGGTATCCTATACTAGTGTAATTGCATTTTTCAGAGTGCAGTTCTATTAGTCTAGCTGTAAAATGACCAATAATATCTGTGAAATGATCATACATATTAAAAAATTATACTCTTTAAAATATGAATCTATACACCACATAGAGTAGATTAACAAAAAATTTAGTTAATCGTTAGTTAGTCGCCGAAATTCAAGCAAATTCAAAATATTCCGAACTCGCAATGGATAAAAATTTATTTATGATAAAATATTTTCACCAATTTATTCTAAAATTAATTATTTTTCTTGTTTCAGAATTTATCAAATTTTTAAATTTTATTACAAATATACATTATATATATATATAAATGCATATAATAAATAATATATATATTATTATTATACATGTATTAAAATGTATAAATATATTTTATTATATTTAAATTTTATTCTATTAATTTTTTCATATATTTATGTATATGTATGTATATATATTACATATATGTATGTGTATTTTTCATATATGATATATAGAATGTATCGCATATCTACATGTTATTAAAAAAATGTTGAGAAACTTTACGTGTGGTGAATATATATACGAACTTATATATTTACGTACATACGAAAAAGCATACCTCTCCTTCTTTTTCTGTTAAAAAATAACATTAAAAATGGAATTGGAAAAAATGAAATATCACCATTATGCGTGATTTCCCACAATTTACGCTTAACACATTTTCTTTTCTCTATCAATGATTATTTGTTTATATTTTACAGAGTTTCTTATTGATTATTTATTCTTGGATTTTTAATGCCTGAGTTTATGACAGAGAAAGTGAACTGACGCGCACATTAAATGTGTCAGTGCATTTTCTCTAATAATCTTCTTCTCTTTAATGGTGGTTATGATTATGGATTTATGCTTTCTATAACAGCATTTGCTTGTATAAGAGAATATTACATATCTGAATTATAGTTCTTTACCTTAAAATTGTTGTACTGATTTACATTAACAAGTAAATATAATATATATATATTTTTATTTCCAATGGCAGATTATGAATAGTTACAGCAATAAAAAGAACAACGGAAAAAAAAACAGATAATACAACAAAACATGCTGAAACAGAGGTCATTAATCAAACAATAATTCCAAGTTGTAGATCTTTTAGCCACTAAAAAGTGTTATCAGGTGCACCACGGGGAGGTAGATCTTCTGCGCACCCGTAAATATAATATTAACAGGCTTTTCATTTTTGACATTGCAGCAGATTCTTCACTATCAAATTGTAGTATTGTAGAATTTGGGATTTGATATCTTAAGAAGAAAAAAATATATTTATTTTTTAATAATTAATAAGATAAAATTTAATTTACATGAACTGTCCAAATTAAGATAAAAAATTAAAACATTAAAAAATTAAAACATTTTTGTTGTAATACGCATGTACTGTCATAACAACAAAAGAACACTTTAAACGACTTTTAATATCAATACATAAATAAATGTTTCGGGATGTTTGTATCATAGAAATGTATTTACTTTTATTTTAAGAAACTTCTAATTTAAATGAAAAACGAAGCCCTAAAAGGTTAGGAAAGTTTGTGTTAACTACAATAAAAGTCTTAAAAATAGTTCTAAGGAAAAAAAAACTATAGAGAATTTCTAAAATTATTTTATTGATTTTGAATTTTATTTTTAAGATATGTAATTGAAAAAATGCTACTTAATTAATGATAAATTTTTAATTATTAATAACGCGTACATGTCAATTTTTACTTTAAATTTTAGAATTTAATTATGCAGGAGATTAAGTTACAAATAAAATTAGCTTTATAGAATGTTGAAGATTTTACTTTGCCTTGGGAAATGACATGGACTATTGCTCAAGTAAAGAATCAACTTATCCTACAAAACCAAAAAGTGAATATCAAAGGCTTATTTATGGAAGAAGATTCTTACTTGATCATCTCATTCTAAAATCTGTTATAAATCCAGTTAGAACTCAACTTAGATCTCCCAGAAGGCACTGCCCGCCTTCTTCAGTAACTCAGACCAAGTTGGACTTCCACTTACAAATGCTCCATCATAGCAGGTGCTGCCACTTTAATTTCATCCATGAGTAGACTACTCATGGGATGTCCGTCCCGCGCTGCAGGATACTGAGGATAAGTCCCAACAACATGTTTTATCCTCCTTTGGGAGCACGTATTTAGATAATATTTACTTTAAACACGATGAATGTTTCATGAACAAGATTTGAAAATTTAGTAGCTGAGTCGGAGTCTGTACGAATTATGTTGAGATAATAATAATAAACAAGTAATATAAGAAAACATTTTAAAGTCAATTCCTACTTTTTTTTCACTATATTGCAGAAAGTCCTTTGTAAATCATTTTCATTCATTTTTTAATTTTATCTGGCGCCATCTATTGATAGATAAATGCAACTTAAATCTGAAAAAAACTAAAATTAATTAATTATATTTAATGAATGATATATTTAATATTTGAAAATAACTATAAAAATAAATTATATTTAATATTTGAAAAATAACTGTATTAACATCAAGTGTCATCCACTACAAGTTCATAAAAATGTATTTGAACTTGAGTGGATGAATAAAAATTATTTTATGAACGATTGAAAATTTGAACAAGATATATATATAGGGAGAATGTGAGCTAATAGAAGGAATTGAAAAAAAAAAGATAATACTGAATTGTATCAAAATTTAAAGCTAATTGCAACAGAAAAATGTTTTTTTTTTACTGTATGATCCATTGACTTGCCCTTGTAATCAACGTAGTATCAACGGATTGAGTCAAAATGCTTTTAAGAAAACTAATTTTGTAGGACATTCCTTAAAACTAATATATATCCGAAGGTACCTTAAAACTAACCTAAAGGTCTTTAAAAAGGTCTTCGTCCTCCATGTACCTAAAGGTCCTTAAAGCTAATATATATCCAAAAAACTAATATATATAAAAAAAAGGTGATGTTAAAAGGACTAATTTTATACAGTTTCTTACAGTTGAAAAATTAAATTGCTACACTTTTAGCTGACCAGAAATCCGATTTGCCGATTTTTTTCTTAATATATATCGGCTTTTAAAACTGTTTTATATATCTCAAATATATATTTGAGACATTTAATGATATAAAAATACCCTTTAAAAGAAATGCATGTAATAAATTGACGTGAAAAATAAACTGACGTTTGTTAAAAACATTTAAAAATAGAATGAAAAATATATCTGTAAATGATTATAACTATAGTTTGTTTTATAATTGTAAAGCGTGCCGTATACCTAGGTAGGTCGGCGTAAAATCATTGGACTTATAATTGTAAAGCATCTTTCCAAAAATTTAATTTTAATATAAGTTATAACTGTTTATTTGAAGTTAGTTATAGTCCTATCGAGAGTTTCTACTGCATCATAAAAGACAAGTAACAATTGCACGGTGGTATATTTTTTCTTGTTGTAAACGTCTAGTAAAAGGGATTGTAAAAGTCTGGAATCGCCTTTAATAACTTAAAGCGTTGTCGAAGGTCTTATAACATTTTATCCGACTTGAGATGTGATTGTTTAGTCGGGATACATAAAGGTGGGCCGATTATATTTAATTGTAGAATTTCACCATCATAGTAAGGACATTACTGAACAACGATGATTGTAAAATAGTTGCTGCAAGGAACTCATCGGTAGAATAAAGATAGTAGAAGACCATGGTATACTAATGTGAGGTAAGCTCAGGTGGTTGTGTTGAACTTTTCCAGCATCATCAATAGGCACCGTCACATTTATTACAGCCTCTTCCATGCTATTATCCACGCCTCTTCCATGTTATTATCCAGTCTCTTCCATGGTATTATCCACTATTTCAGTGATATTGGTTTATAGGTTACGTGCATAGCGGCCTTTAAGAAGTGAGTCTTCAACTTCCTAACAAACTATCTTAAGCAGACTCATGCTGGTTTGTGCAGAACGTTAAAGTACGCGTCGCGTGGGAAAAAATAAACTAGAAGGTGCCGCGTGGGACAGAGAGTAAACAAAAGCAGTATATGTGAGATCGTCTGAGTATAAGATAAAAGCTATGGTTGCCACTGAAGAAGACATACGCACATTGTGTGTGTTGTTCTAGTTAACAAAGTTGTTTTGGAGATCAGGAAGCAGATGCAGAAAAATTTAGCTCGAAAAAAATAAAATAAAAATCATGCTTCGAGATACAACTTCACTCCAGTGTTCAGGCGTTCTCAAGATGAGTAATACGTACTGTTGCTGGGACAAATGGCATCAATAAATGTGCTGTTGGATTGGTAAATGTTTTAGAAATTCCTTACTCCCAGTTATCATGGTTCATGCAAATTAGTGATATATAGTGTCAGTGAATAATTATATTTCACAATATACCTCATTACAGTAATTACTTCACTCAAGAGTGAATAATTCCCTTTTCAAACAGAAGATTATTATTGGAATGTGTGTGGAGGTATAGCTATCCCCATAAATTGTGCCTTATAAAAAGCCATATAGCTTTTATCTCTAGTGTAAGAAGTGTGGGGGGAGGCTATCTTTTGCTATAGCAGAGATGGAAACTTATAGTCATCCAATGTATCATTTTAGCAATTCAATATGTTGATGACATCATGTAACAGTTTCTGTTATTCTTTACAATACTTTATTGTAGCTCCCTTTTCCTAATACTGGTAGCTGTAGGCAAACTATGTCTAGAGCTGCGATATCCCTATAGTGTTTGGGAATGAAGTGGGTGAATTTGTTTAAACACAAAATGAAGGAGGAATAAATGAAGAGTTTGATAAAATCTGGAGAAGGATGGAGGTGAAAGTTACCACAATTATCTGAATCTAGCTAGAAGAATTGAAACCCAAGGCGTAGAAGAAATGTTTGTGTAGGAAAATATAATAAGTAAGAAATAAATTTTGCAATAAAATGTAAGAAAATAGAATTTGAGAGATCACTTTTGACATTTCAATAATTGAAACATACAGATACGATTTTGCAATAAACAATATAAGAAATTAAAATCTGGAAATTATTTGCTTATGTAAAATGGAGAAAAGTATTATTTGCTTTAAGCTAGTATCATAAAGGTCAAATTTGAATCCAAAAAATGATTTCCCCAATAAATGATAAAAGAAATTATTAGTGTTGAAATGAAACATTTTAATTCATTTCTGTTTCAGTGAAACAACTTGTTCTTTCGTGTTCAGTGAACTGTAACATTACAAAAATTATTAATTTTTTTTCTATCTCCAAACGTTATCATCAGAATGAATTTGAAAACACAGAGTTTCTTGAAAACAAACAATTGCTTAGAACTAAAATTAGACGATAAAAAAACTGGTACTTCTTTGGAACAAGTAGCATGCATATCATAAATCATCGGCTGTTTTCGCTTCAGGCCAATGGTTTGAAATCAAAAACAAAAGAAATTGGGGACTTAAATGTCTAGAAAATTCTTGCTCCACAATCTTCTTTGACATTCCCTTTCTGTTTTTGCTTCTCTCTTTAGAAAGTCGAACAACGACAATACCAATTTAAACTTTTCGCTGCTGCTGACATGTACATTGATTACCTCAGGGAAAACTGTTGCGTTGAAAATTCTTTATTTTATTTCGTGTTTTTGGTGCTAAACAGCCCTGTGGACACTTTTTTTCTTCCATTTCGCCTCCAACTATATTTGCTGTCTCCCCCCTAAGAAAAAAAAACAAAAACATTCCAAAATATTACTGGCTGGCATCATTTAAAAAAAAAAGTAGAAGGAAAAATAAAATCCATCTTATTACAGTTTCTACATATTTCGTTGTCGGTCCTTTCAAAATAAATTTAATAAATTTAATTATCTTGTCAAGAATTCAAATGAGAGAACGCACTTTGGTATTTTTTGTTTTTATTTGTAGAAATACGCTCTTGAATTTCATCTGTAATTTTATCTATTAAGATGGAGCAGTATTTTAATTCACTTAATAGATGTGGCTGTGACAGATTTAAACAGCCACGTGTTTTATCTGCTGTCACTTTTTCGACGTATTGAATGAGTATATGTCTGCTTATTACATAAGTAAATTAGCTTATATTTATTTTACAGTATGAACAACGAGCTTGCAAAAATTAAAAAAACATTTTTTTGAAGAATAATTTAATAAAATCAAAAAATAATAATATGAATATTAATCTAGTTATCTTCCATCGTGAATAGTCGTTACTGGGAGGCTAAGGTCCTTATGGGCAAAACATGTTGCTTCGTGATTTTCTTCGTTTCTCGTCATTGTTGTTGTTTTTATATTCGTGGTATTCTTTTTATTTTATTTCCATTGGAAATAAAAAAATATTCCAAGTTGCACCATAAGATTAAATAGATTCGTTTTCAAAATATTGCGTATTCATTCATTTATTCATATTATTTCATATTATTTCATATTCTTTCATATTCATTCATATTCATGTAATTCATTTCATATATCATTTAGTCACATGGAATATAAAATTTTCGTGTTTGTACCTTTTTTGATCAAATTCCAATCCTTTCATTTCTCCACATCTCAGACTAAAGAATTCTATCAGATAAAATATGATGGACAAAAGTATTATTTGCTTTAATCTAGTGTCATAAAGGTCAAATTTGAATACAAAAAATGACTTTTTCCCCAATAAATGATAAAAGGAATGATTAGCATTTAAATGAAACATTTTAATTCATTTCTTGTTCAGTGAACTGTAACATTACAAAAATTATTAATTTTTTTTTAGTCTCCAAACATTATCAGTAGAATAAATTTGAAAACACAGAGTTTCTTGAAAACAAACAATTGCTTAGAACTAAAATTTGATGATAAAAAAAAACTGGTACTTCTTTGGAACAAGTAGCATGCATATCATAAATCATCGGCTGTTTTCGCTTCAGGCCAATGGTTTGAAATCAAAAACAAAAGAAATTGGGGACTTAAATGTCAAGAAAATTCTTGTTCCACAATCTTCTTTGGCATTCTCTTTCTGTTTTTGCTTCGTTTTCCCTCTTCTCTTTAGAAAGTTGAACAACGACAATACCAATTTAAACTTTTCGCAGATGCTGACATGTACATTGATTACCTCAGGGAAAACTGTTGCGTTGAAAATTATTTATTTTATTTCGTGTTTTTGGTGCTAAACAGCCCCGTGCACAATTTTTTTCTTCCATTTCGCCTCCAACTATATTTGCTGCCTCCCCCCTAAGAAGAAAAACAAAAACATTCCAAAATATTACTGGCTGGCGTCATTTAAAAAAAAATAAAATCCATCTTATTACAGTTTCTACATATTTTGTTGTCGGTCCTTTCAAAATAAATTTAATAAATTTAATTCTCTTGTCAAGAATTCAAATGAGAGAACGCACTTTTGGTATTTTTGTTTTTATTTGTAGAAATACGCTCTCAAATTTCATGTGTAACTTTATCTATTAAGATGGAGCTGTATTTTAATTCACTTTATAGATGTGGCTGTGACAGATTTAGACAGCCGCGTGTTTTATCTGCTGTCACTTTTTTCGACATATTAAATGAGCATATGTCTGCTTATTACATAAGTAAATTAGCTTATATTTGTTTTACAGTATGAACAATGAGCTTAAAAAAAGTAGAAAAAAATATCTTTTATATGAAATTTTTGTCAGCTTACCTCTCTGCCCATTTTTTTCTCACCTCCAAATATAATTGCTTTTTTGTGAAAAAGAGATAAAAACAATAAAAAATAATAAACAGTTTAACAAAAAAATAAATAAATAAATAAAACAATGAAAAAAATAAAAAATAAATAATACAATGAAAAAATAATAACAAAAAGAATTTTATAAAATAAAATAAAAATAAAACAATAAATTAATAACACTTAAAAGAATTTAATAAAATGAAATAAAAGTAAAAGCAATAAAAAATAAAAATAAAAACAGTTTAAAAAAAAATAAAATAAAAATAATAATAGTAATGAAATAAATCAATTTAATAAAATAAAAATAGTTTAATATTAAATTATTTTGATAATTTAAAAATGGAAGTTAAAAAAATAAATGCTTCCTATGCTTTTATATTTAATATTGCAGCTGTCAAACAAATGTAATAAATTTAGTTTATTTGTCTGTAAATTGAATAAAATACAGAAAAATGCAATTTAAAAACTTTCCGCATTTTGTTTGTCATTGATATTGAAGATGAATTTTCAGATTTTATATTACATTTTTTTGAAAAAATCTATCACGGATAAAATAAAATAAATAAACTAAAAAATAACTAAAAAATAACTAAAAAAATAAAAATAAAATAATAATATAAACAATTTAATTATATAAAATGAAAATAAAATTATTTAACTTAATGAAATAAAATAAAAAAAATAATAAAAAAATATGTTTAATTTTATAAAATAAAAATATATTATATTTATTGTATAGTATGAACTTTGAGCTTAAAAAAATAAAAATAAAAATATTTTATTTGAAATTTTTTGCAGCTAACCGCTCTGTAAATTGTTTTTTTCGCCTCCAACTATAATTGCTTTTTGTGAAGAAAAGCAAACTTTATAAAAGATTAATAATAAAAATAATTTCATAAAATAAAATACAAATAATAATAGCAATAAAATAAAAAAATCAACTTATTTAAAATCTTTATTTTTATAATTTTTTTTTTTTAAAAATATAATTAAAATATATATTTAGAATTATCTACATTTTTAAAGATCTAATTTAATGTATATCACTCCCATTTTTAAAAAGCTTAAATATTTAGTTGGTGATTAATAGATTCTCTAATTCTAAATGATTCAATTAATTCAGATATTCTGTTCCTAATATTTAGATAGGAAATATCTTCTAAATGAAGAAGCATTGAAATCGAAGCACAAATCTTTACACTAATTATCTATGAGGAATTTGCATTCAAATTGAATTAATTTATCACATAGCGAAATCACTTCTGATAATGAATTTGTAATACTAATGAAGCATTTGAAGTTCAGCAATGTTCTAATTCAAATGCATTGCTCAAACTTCAATATATATTACGTGTTTATACTATTTACATTCATCACGTAATTCCAATGTTAATTTCGCAAAATTACCCTTTATTGTTTAATTTAATTAAAATGATTAGGTTTATTCCAAATAACTGTAACTGCAGTAATCGCATCAATGAATCTTGTTTACCAGAGAATCTGCTGTGATGAATTTAAAAGAAAGATTAGTGTTTATTAATATAGTGAATTGAATTACTTTTTAACATCAAATTTCAGTGAAACAAACAAACATTTATTTTGAAAATTTATTTATTTATTATTTTTCTAATAAAATACGCAAACACTGAATATATGTGATGATTGTTAGTTAAATATAAAGCAGGCAGAATTTTATAAAGTTAGCAATCCAAATGTTTGATTAAGTTGTAATTTAATGTTGATAAATATTTTGATTATGTTGTTCATTTATTTTAATATAGGTAACATAAATAAAAATAATAATTTTTTCTAACTTTCATGAATGAGATATATAACAGATGAATTTTTGAAACTTTCATGTATGAGATAAAAAAAAAAGAATAGTTTCAAAGTGAAAAAAAAAACAAAAGATACAATTTTCATATCATACAAATGTAATAGTATAGTGGAGCAACAAATAGTAATGTAGAAATAATCAAAAATAAATTTATTGGCACTACTTCTACATTACACCGCATCACTTTGGCCTAGAACTGAGTTTTCCCTATGCAGTTTGGGAATGATATGGTGAGAAGAAGTTTGAATGATCTCTGTGACTCTCTACGGTCATATGCGATCGGGATCTACTGCTTAAAGTGGATTCAGAACCACTATAACATCCATGGCACCTCCAGGATTCGAAAATGGAGCATGTGCTACCGAGCGCCATAGAGCTAGCCACACGGCCATCAGACTACTTAGTGACACAGTCCATGATGGACCATGGCCGTCTGTCAGATTTCAAAATAGGAGATTTTTTAAGGGGTAAGACTGCTAGCACTACGCTCAACACGCTACAGTCATAATAGACTGGGACTTAAGTATGTTGTTCATTACGAATCACTGTCAACATGCACCGATGAGACTCGATCCCAAAATCTGTGGCCCCGCGCTCTAGTTGCTGAAATAATAATCAATAACAATATAACTTTCTAAATATAAAATTTATATAACAATTACAGAGTCTACCTGACAGAAAAGCTATTCGTCGAGTTATATTTCTCAATCACATAATATCTTTTTTAACTTATTATTGAAATTACAATATAAAAAATTATTTATATAAATATTATTAAAAACTAAATTACACTACATATAACTAACTCCCTGGTACAGCAGCCCATGGTACACCAAGGCAACTGCCAGATTCCGAAAGTGTTTTCATTTATATTTCTAGGTAAGCCTGTCAGTCCTATGCTCAACGAAGTACATTCGCATTAGACAGCGACTTACGGTATAAAGTGGATTCTGAATCACTACAAACATCCATGGCAACGCTGGGACTCAACTCCGAAAGCGCGAGGACTGAGCGCGAGTTGTTGGTTCATCAGGCCAACAATGTAGAAATAATAATCAAGAAAAAAAGGCAATTTATAATTTAAAGAATCAGGTAATACTGCAGATATTTCTTTAAAAATAAAGAATAATAGCTATTGATTGTGTAGGTGTCTTAAGTTCAAAGTCCTGCAACTTGATAGGGCATTACCAAATTTTCTTCCATAAGACCAACAGTATGCAAGTACTCCTAAATGTCATTCTGGAAGTCAAAAACTCCTCTTTGCCAATCAGGATCTGTTAGTGTTACTAGTTTGCTTTGGTTTGTCACTCTACGGTCATCTTCTGCACACGAGGACTAAGCAGACCGGGAGCTACAGTTTAACGTGTAATCCGAAACACTAACAAACATCTATGCCACGGCAAGAATTTGAATCTGCAGCTTGTGGTACTAAAGTATAAATAATAATTAAAAAATAATTTTTATTTTTATTTTAAAGAGTCAGGTAATACTGCAGTTGCTGCTTTAAAAATATAGAATAATAGCTGTTGATTATGTAGATATCTCATACTGAAAGTCTTGCAACTTGATGGGACATTACCAAATTTTCTTCTACATGAAAACAGGATGCGATTACCCCTAAATGCCAATCTGGAAGTCAATAACTCCTCTTCGCCGATCAAGATCTGTTAGTGATTCTAGTTGGTTTGGTTTGTCGTTCTACGATCATCTTGTGCCCACGAGGGCTAAACAGACCAGGAGCTACAGTTTAACGTGGATTCCGAACCACTAACAAACATACTTACCACCGCCAGGATTCGAATCTGAAGCCTGTGGTACCAAAGGGCAGAGCGCTAGCCAATTGGCCATCAGGCCGCGCCAGTTGTTCTAAGTAAAATAGGAATAGCTAAATTTAAAAATATTTTTAAATAATCAAGTAGGTTTATTTTATAAAATATTCCAAAACGTAAATAATTTGACTTTAGAAGAAAAACCATTTAAATAACAAGAAGGTATTGCATATTCCATGTCTGCATACATTGGGATATTTAAGAAAAACAAAAACAAAAACCATAACAAAATAATAGAAAAATCTAGAAGGACAAAAGAATGGCATATAAATTCAAATTTTACTCACGTTCCCTGGCTTTAAAATAGTACTTTAAAATAGCATTGCAGAATTTTTCGCCAACGTTGGATATTTTTTTCTCATAGATAACATGTAGTGTGAGATAAATATTTTTTGTTTATTTTTCTGGTAGACAAAGACATTTTTTTATTGATTTTTTTCTAAACATTGGGATATATTTATAGTTTGTGATTCTATAGAAAGCAATTGTTATTTAAATAAAATATTTTATTTCGGACAATAATTATTTTTTAAATGAAAATATGCAAAAATC
The DNA here is from genome assembly GCA_021605075.1 of Caerostris darwini. NCBI lineage: Eukaryota > Metazoa > Arthropoda > Arachnida > Araneae > Araneidae > Caerostris > Caerostris darwini. Next base: position 1,253,549 of record BPLQ01009016.1, read on the forward strand.
TGAAAGCAATTTTTTAAGCTCAATCTTATTTTTCTTCTAATAAATTGTGCTTCTATTGTACAGGTATTTTTGAAACACACAATTAGAAATATTAGTTAATATTTAACTAATATTAAGTTAATATTGACTGTTTTTCATTTTAAATTTTATATCTATTTTATATTTTGATTACATAAAGCAAATATTTTGATGCCAACATATAATAAAAATTTTAACTCTAATTCTAAATTAGTAGAGATAAAATCTTCGTAAAAAGATATTTTTGCACTTATATGATTAATAAAATTAATCATATAAATCAATAAATCAGTTTTTTACAATTTTATTACATGTACTATTTTCTGTTGGAAATTTAATTTTTCTGTTTTCCTCATGTTTTTAATATATTTAAAATGAGAAAATAAGTTAAATCATCTTATAGTATAATTAAAGTTTTCAAAAGAAGAAAGTTATAAGAATATTATAAAATCTTTGAACTATTTAACTAATAAAAAAGATGTAATAAATGCTGATAAATTTTAATCATACACTAACAGACAAAAATACATTTCATATACATTTATTTGAAAGAGCATGTTCATATTTTTAATAAAATATTTACTGTTAATTTTTTTATTAATTACACGATAATTGTAAAATTAAATTTTAAAATTATGAATAAAATTTATGTAAAAATAATCTTTGACTACTTTGTACCTATTCGGTATGGTATATACAAAGATAAATCATTTTGTATGCATTATACGTTATGTAGAACTTAATTCGAGTAATGGATTTTGTTCTACATAATTACTTAATGAATCATATCAAAGGATGTTTTTTAACTAATAATTAACTAATAATCACATCAATTTTTATTTCGGAATGCAATGTGAAATACTTAAATAATTCCACAAAGAAGCATCATATGTGCAAATTATTATTCACAAAAATATTAATTAATTAATTAATAAACAAAAATTAAAAACCCAATACATATTAATTATCATAAAATTTCAAAACAGAAAATTGCAATTTTAAATAATTTTCTTAATTTAGGATTGTTTTACGAAAATATGTAAAACACTATTTGAAATTAAAATAATTCGATTATCTCTAAAGTATAAGATGTATAATTAAAGATGTACTGTAATACAACTTTTTTTCATTAAATAAATATGCTTTATTTTGTATCTTCTTCACATTTCTTTTTCTTTGCAAAAAATATAAAAGTACAAAAAATATCAAAAAGGAAATGGACCGTGAACAGGGTGTTTACAAAAAAAAAAAATAAATAAATAAAACAAAAACAAACAAGAAAATAGCATGAAAGCAACATTCACTGTACATATATTTTTTAAAATGTTTATTATCTAGTCCCGTAGAAAGAGATACCACACACAGAAATAAATTCAGATTATTCAAGAATTGAACTGCACAAAAGCTTCTGGGCATAATGTCGAAAACATAAAGCAAATACAAATAAAAGGTAAACGACAATAACTGCAGGAGCAAAGTCAAAAAACAAAAATACATATTTGCAAAAAAAAAAAAAGGTTCAGAAACAAATTGTTTATGATATAAAAAAGATAATAATAAATTTATAATCATATCCTAAAGATAGTTGTATCAAATAAGTATCCTCAAGACATTGTAAACAATGTTATTTCTGCTTGTTAAGTGACTGGATCAAATTTAAAAAAAATATTATTCAGGACCATATTATTCAGGACGTATTCCAATATTATTCAGGAACCAAAAGTCTTACCATTTAGAAGGCGTAAGGGATAAAATTTATAATTTAGTAGTTTCGTATATTCACATAATTCGTATAATTCACATTTACTGAATACCACTGGGGCATATTTTCCATAACGCAAAGTGGAAATTAAAAATGCGTAAAAAAAATTTCAAAAGAAAAAAAAAAAAAAAAAAAAAGTAGAAAAATTTCACAAGATATGTGCACTTAAGAATTCACACTGAATGAATGCCTCCATCAGCATTTCAAACTTGCCAGTTGCTTCGTTTGCAATCATTTTCAAAGAAACAAACAAAAAAAAAAATATGAGACATTTCGATAGAGCAGTTCGTTTTTATAATTAAATTTAAAAAAACAATTAAAATATTTAAAAGTTTGATCACAAGATATAAAACTACGTGATTGTTGATGACATTGATATCGTTAAATTGATATTTTTTTTCTTTTTTAATTCCTTTTTCAAGTTAACAGTACGTAAATTCAAATTTTGTTTTTCTGTACAAAATATGAAATGGATATTAAAACTGATTAAGAAAAAATATAAGTATTAGAAATATTATTTATTATGATTGTGATTTAAATTTAACTAATGTTTAGTATTTTATGTGTGATCTTGCAAATTTAAACAGTGTAATTATTTTATGTATGATTTTTAATATTTAAATAATGTAATTATTTTATGAATGATTTTGAATATTTTAACAATATAATTATTTTATGTATGATTTTGAATATTTAAACAATGCAATTTTTTATTTAATACACTGACATTGACAACATTAATTTTATATTCAGTGAAAGTATATAATGAGCCAATACCTCCACTTAATTTAATATATTTTTATATTATTTATTATTTATATTTATTTATTATTATTTATTTATTTAAACAATATAATTATCTTGTGTATGGTTTTGAATATTTAAACAATGTTATTTTATGTATGATTTTAAATATTTAAACAATATAATTATTTTATGTATGATTTTCAATATTCAAACAATGTAATTTTTTTATGTATGATTTTGAGTATTTAAACAATATAATTATTTTATGTATGATTTTGAATATTTAAACAATGCAATTATTTATTTAATACACTGCTAGTGACCACACTTCTTAAGTTAATTATATTTTTATAATCAGTGAACGTATACAATGAGCCAATACTTCCACTTCATTTAATATATATTTTTAAAAAAAAACATTACTGTATTGATTTATAGGAACTTTTTTCCAATTAAAAAAATTCTTACAATAAAAAAATTAAATATCCAATTTTGTGTTAAAAGGGTTCTTCTTTATCACACATCATTACAGTTTTTTGAAAGTAAAAATCTCTTTATCTTTTTTTCTTAAGCACCAGTTACAAAACACACTCGAGATTTGCTGAAGTTGGGACAATGTATCTTTTTTCCATCTCATTTTGAACTACCACAAATAAGAACTCTTCAAACTACAAAAGGGTGTCTGTAATTTAAAATCTCCAAGGAAAAAAAAAGTATTGATATCAATCATTTTTATTAACCTTAATTAAAGCCAAGATTTGAATCCTAATTAAGTTAAATGAACCATAAGTGGCTCATCAGGATTCTATATTTTTTTTCAACAAAAATCCAAAAGGTAAAAAAAAAAAAAAAAATCTTCTATTCGACCCTTAAACTTGCCAGATGGTAATCTGGTGCTTTTAGAAACTTTCTGGATAGCTTAATTGGAATCTTTTGCGAGGCTTTCGTTTTTAATTAGTACTAAATGTGAATTTATTAGTGGGGGGATATTTATAAGCGAAGTTTTGAAATTCCTAATTAATAAAAATGTGCACGTTTTGTTCCTTCGGAAGATAAAGAAGAAAATGCTAATTATGCCTCTATTGAAGAAAATTTAAAAACCGTTTGTAGATCATTTTTCATTGATCGTTGAATGAGGTGTCTTCGGATAAGCTATGAGCATTCCTGCAAACAAAAACCGCCAATGAATCATTGTGTTATTGTAATGGCTCGAAAAATTAATATGCAGAGTTAAATGTTTTGTTAGTTTTTGTGTATTATATAAAGTTCATGATAATATATAGATTATTGATGGAATTTGATGTAGTATACCACTGTGCCCAAAAAAGTAAGACCAATTATTTTCTTTTCAAAAGCTTCCAAATTTATTTATTCTTCCAGATTTATTTCATGGAATTCAAAGTAATCCCCTCCGGACGTAATGCAATTTTGCTAACTTTTTTTTTTTCCAATACTCAATGCATGCTAAAAAGTCATCGGCAGGGATGACCTTCAAAGCGCGCGGCGATTCACGTTGAATCTCTTCAATCGACTCAAAACGGTGTCCCCGGAGTGGTCTTTTGAGTTTAGGGAATAGCCAGAAGTCGCACGGTGTGAATACGATGGTTGTTTAACGATATGGGTTTCATTTTTGGCGAAAAAGTCACGAAGAATCAATGCAGTGTGAGGTAGCGTATTCAGTGTTTTCGTTACCAATCGCGATTTAACGCGTTTGAGGCCCGAAATGGAAATGACCGATCCTTTTGAAATTCCAACGTCAGCATGAAGGTCTATAATTGTAAATCGACGGTTTGCAATCACCAAATCTTTAATTTAAAATCTAATTAAGCGAAGTTTTGAAATTCCTAATTAATAAAAATGTACACGTTTTGTTCCTGCAGAAAATAAAGAAGAAAATGCTAATATGCCTCTATTGGAGTAAATTTAAAAACTGTTTGTAGATTATATTTCATTGATCTTTGAATGAGGTGTCTTCTGGTAATCTATGGGCATTCTAGCAAACAAAAACCGCGAATAAATCATTGTGGTATTGTGTTGGCTAGAAAAATTAATATGTAGAGTTAAATGTTTTTGTTTCCTTTTATGTGTTATATAATTTCATGATAATATATAGATTATTGATGAAATTTGGTTTAGTAAACGTAATTATTTGTCAATGCATTTTTATTATACAACTATATGTGCCCATACTATAACAGCTATCCAGGGTGGTTATAATTAAAGTGACCCTATTCAGACCCCTCTAGAACCCGTTCTACCAAACGGATTTTGATGAAACTTGGTACATACGGTAAATGGACAATGAAGAAAATATTCCTGCATTAAAAAAATAGTTCAAATTTTGACCACAAGGGGGAAATTTTCAAAAATTTTTATGAAAATTAGTCAAAAATATAAAGAGATTTGCATGCAAAGCCAGAAAATTAGTCAGCGTGCCTCTGTCATCTTTAATCATGCCCTTGCAGAAGAAAGACCTAGCGTTATTGGTAAAACTACCTTCTTCAGAAAGGTAGCAATAGCTTAACTACACCTCGTGAATATCGTCGTTTAAAGAAATTGCGAAAAGGGCCCATATCGCAGAATGGTTTGAAGAAGATGGTTATAAAATTTGAAGAAAGTGGAGACTTGGGTGTTCTGCCAGGAAGAGGGCAGAAACGAGTAGCGAATGAGTCACTACAGCTGTGGTTGAAAGAGCCTCCACTTCCAGCTATTCTTCGGCAAGTGCTTGATCAGTGTCACGCGAGTTAGCGATTTCGTGGTCGACAATAAGAAAAATTATGTGATCTGTTTTAAAATGGTATCCGTATAAGACCATGATGAAGCAATCCTCACATTGGGAGCCAAGTCAAAGAACTGTTTCGCGCTAACTTCGGTCACACGACATAAATCCCTGTGATCTCTGGTTGTGGGGACTCCTAAAAAATCGCGTTTATAGAAGAAGAATTAGGACTTTACTGAGTTGAAATCCAGCATTACACACCATGTTGCTGAAATTTCTCGAGAGTTTATTTGCTCTACTGTTGAACACGTGGTTTCAACAAGTAATTGATGTTAATGGAGAACACGCTGAGCATATTCTGTACTTCAATAAATTTTAATGATTCTGACTAGTTTTTGTCCTTCCACAATTCCCCCGGTGGCAAAATTTGAACTAGAAATCTTTTCCCCATGGTCCATAGGTTCCAATAGGTTCCCCATGGTTACCAGGGTATGTACCAAGTTTCATCAAAATCCGTTAGGTAGAACGTATTCTAGAGGGGTCTGAATAAGGTCACTTTAATTATAACTACCCTGTATTTATAACTATTATAATTATTTAAAAAATTTGCTTTAATTGTTTACTTCAGAACTTAGGTATACATGCATATTTATTAAAGATACAAAAACTTATTTTCAGTATATATATTGCATGATCATTTTGATATGCATGTTCAACTTATCTCCGCAGTAGTGCAGGCCATACATATACAATGTCACTGTGTGTATACGTACATGTATTTAAATATCAATTTATTTAAATATCATTTTCAATAATTTAGGTTGATATTTCTTATAACATTTTAATTTTGTTTGCTTAATATTATCATATAGGTTTCAGAATTCAAATAATTGAAAATCAATACATTCTGGCAGTTAAAATATATTCCATTGATTTCGGGAATTTTTTACAAAAAATGTATGCTTGCTTACGTCAATGAAATATTTCTACATTTTATTTCTCAAAAGCTGTCAAAAACAGCTGCATTTTCAGTAATGTTTTGAAGGGTAAAAATAAACTTTGTGGGTTTTGAACACAACAATAGTGCTTACGAAATTGATATTTTGTATATTTTCAAAACCATGTATTGTATATCTGTCTTTTCTAATAATATTTTTCATTCGTTGTTTAATCCTAATATTTAGAAGTTGAATCTAAACTTCTTTCATGTACAATTTATATGTTATTTTTTTAACTTTTACATTATATTATTAAATGATTAATTTAAAGTGTCTCAACTTAATAAATTGTTTCTAGTTTTCTCTGCAACTTAAAAAAAAAATATCTATTTAACTTATTTCCAATTTTAAAGGATCGCCATATTAACTCATAATTATGTGAATATATATTGCTACTTTTAATTCATATTGCATTAAAAAAAAACTAATAATTTCTCTCCGAAGTAAATATTTTTTTAATATTTCGAGTTATATATTACAATATTCTATGTTAATAAAGTATACCATCAGTTTATATTATATTCGTAAGTTTTTCGAAATTGCTGAAAAAAACATTTCTAGCATTTTTCCCAAGAGAAGAGTTGTAGCATTTCATTCCCAGGAGAGAGAAATGTATATTCTCGAACATGTATTTAATAACAATCCATCACTCAAATTTTGCAGCAGACAAGCAGTGTCGTGGATATTTATATTACTTGCAATTAGTGTTTTGTACTAATGAGAATAACCTGTTACTCAACGGCCGTACCATGCTGAATATACCGGTTCTCGTTAGATCACCGAAGTCAAGCATCAATGGGCGCGGCCAGTACTTGGGTGGGTGACCACCTGGGAACACTGCGTGCCGTTGGCAAATTTGGGATCTGAATGGCCGAGTGTCTAGCGCTCCGGCCTTCGGCGCCACAGGTTTCGGGTTCGAATTCCAGCGGTACCATGGATGTTTGTAGTGGTTCGGAATCCACTTTAAGCCGTAGGTCCCGGTCTCCTATGACGGTAAGAGCGTCAAGGAGCCAAAGTCAGACTTCTACCTACGGGTGCTCCATCACAACAGAAGCTGATTCCTTCCCCTTCAATCATGAGTACGTATGGGCTCGTGGGCTTGGCCAGCCAAGTGGAATAAGAAACAACAACAACAACACCTGTTACTCAAATCTGATATCAGTTTAACAGTGTCATGGATAATGAGACCTCATGAAATTATCGATTGTCTGTTCCACCTTCACAGATCGAAACAATTACAGATGGAATATGGATTATGCCACGAATTGTTGCATCGTGATTGATGGTAGACCATGCACTGAGGAAGTGTCGACTTCAATGGATGTGAGGGAAGTTGACCCCCCACCTCCTCTTAAAGAGAAGTTTATGGAGAAGAAGGAAAGAGTGTTCTGCGACGAGTTGACAATAAGAGTTGTATTTTTCTCTGAAGTGACTGAACAGGCCGCAGTTTCCGCCTGTTTGTAAAGGGAGCCCCTTGCGGTTTCATGCATTGCGCCGTGTGATAATTAAGGTCTGCTGCAGACTAAGCAATTAGTTTCGACGTAGACTCGAGAATTCTGAAAATTTCCGACCTTCGAGTAAATTGCACTTGTGAATCAAATTTAAATTTTTAATTTAAATTTTTTTTTTGTATTTAATAAAATTTATTAACCCAGAGTTCTGTATGTATATATATATATATATATATATATATATATAATGCTTGTAAATAAAAATTGTAAATTAAGTGTCCCCACAATTCCGAAAGTGGCCCTCTCCTTGAAGCCGTTATATGTATAATATAGACCGAGACGTTGCACATTCAATTGAACTGAAACTTTTGAAATATTGATGCAAATACCCTCTCTAATTTGGAATGCTAATTGAATTAAAAGTACAGATGGTGAAAAATAAGACACAAAGTTTAGTAATAATGTGCAGATCAATTAAATTTAAAAAAAAAAAAAAAAATTTCGGAAAAAAATTAATGGATTTTTTTTTGTTAGATTAGGGATTAATTACAGTTTAATTTTTTATTAAAATATCAAAAGTTTAAAAAATTAGTTTTTATATTTTATTTAGTCATATAAATAGTTTGGGTAGCCAATTTATAATTTTACGTGTAGACACAAATGGTAGGATTATCATTAACAAAGCATTAGAAGAAAAACATTATGTTTAGCACCATTGAGTTAATTGAAGAAGGGTTGATCACTGATAATTTAAGTATTCAAATTAATATTATGTATATTTCGCATATAATAGAATGTTTGCATTACACTGATGACACTTCCACCCTCTCTAATTTAGATAAGTATAGATGGAGAAAAATAAGACATATAGTTTAGTAATAATATGCAAATCAATTAAATTTAAAAAAATATTTTTCAGAACAAAAATTAATAGATTTTTTTTTGTTAGATTAGGATTAATTACAGTTCAATTTTTTAATTAAATAAATAATCTAATATGTTAAATTAAAAATATCAAAAGTAAAAAAAAATAGTTTTCAGATTTTATTAAATCATATGATTACTATTATATATTGCTATTATATAATCATATTATATATAGTAACCATTTATAATTTTACGTGTAGACACAAATGGTAGGATTATCATTAACAAAGCATTAAAAGAAAAACATTATGTTTAACACCATTGAGTTAATTGAAGAGGGGTTGGTCACTGACCAAACACTCTGTTTCCGCTGTGGCTCAAGGGCACTCTTAATCGGAACCATTCGGCACCAGACCGAGTAATTTGGCGCACGAAAGCAACCGTGGGTGAGGCGTGGTCGATAATTTCACACCGAAATCAATTGGCGGCTTAAATTCTCACTCTAGGCTTTGCATGGGCACAGCCTGATCCGAATCAGACACGTGTTGTATAGAGAACCAATATTGGTATTCGCCAGCTTATGAGACTGCGAAGATATATTGACGAATGGCTTATCTTGCAAATACGCCTGCAAACAAGATCGATATGTAAATATTTGCTGAAGAACAACATATTTGAAAACGTCAAGGTAGACTGAAAAGGTTGCTGCTACAGAGTGTATGAAAGCAAAAGATTCCGTGCCAGAAGATGGAGATTGTATATCTACCCCCTCAGAAATATTGACTATGCATCTGCGAAAGGATTGAAAAAAGGTTATTTTTATGTTACATGTTTCCCTTCCGGGAAGTAATTCCAATTCTTTCCTACGAACAGAAGATAGTATGTTTGGTACTGTAGCATTTCGTCAGATGGATTGTTGTGTACTTTGAGATATTTTTTTTTTCTTTTTTTGGTGATTTGAGTTCTATCAATGTTGAGAGACTTGGTTTGATTCACCAAGTTTATATTTGCATTATTTATGTTTGAAACATTCCGAAATAGATATTCGACGATTATAAATAGCAACAGATGACTGCAATATAAATTAAAATATTCTGTTCAAAGACATTACATTCCAAATGATCTATAATAATAAAAAAAAGAGAGAGTATTAAAAGTAAATTAAAAAAAAATAGAAAAAACAATTGTTTGAATTTATTCCGGGAAGTAATTTCAATTCTTCCAACGAACAGAGGATATGTTTGGTAGCATTTCGTCAGATGGATTGTTGTGTACTTTGAAATACATTATTTTTTTCGGTGATTTGATTTCTATCAATGTTGAGAGACTTGGTTTGATTCACCAAGTTTATATTTGCCTACTTTGATATTTATGTTTGAAACATTCTGAAATAGATATGCGATGATTATGAATATCAACAGATGACTACGTCATGAATTAAAATATTCTGTTCAAAGACATTAGATTCGCAATTACATTCTTAATGAACGGCTTCTATGTATTTAAAAGATACCAAATGATGTGTCGTTGTTTTTTGCAATGCTGGATTTGTTGCTTGGATTATGAATATCAACAGACGACTACAATATGAATTAAAATATTTTATTCAAAGACATTACTTTCCAGAAAATCTATCATTATAAATACATAAAAATATATTCTTAAATGTTAAAATGTAAGTCCTTAAAATTGATAATTGAACAGAATTTATCGATACACCACAGCAATTTTGACGCGCTACAATAATGCTGAAAAATAAAATTTATTACACAGCTCATTTTCCTAGATACAGTATTAAAATAAAATTTTAAAAAAAAAATAGAAAGAAAGGAATTCTTGTCTGAATTTATTTTCTATTGATCGGAGAAAAAATATTGCAATATTAGTGCATTATTGAAATTATAGAAAATATTAGTACATTAATTAGATTAACATGTTTTTCTAAATAATTTCCAGCTCTTTCATTATAACAACATAATCAGTTGTGATAGAAATTCCTTTTTGAGAATATTAAAAGGATTATCAAGATTGTAAGGCAGGGTAGGCATTTTAGCATTAACAATTAAGGCTTTATTGAAGACGTGCAAGATAATATTTACAGCGATTCTGCTGTTGCGTATGTTGCACTTTATTATTCCCTAACATATTCAATTATAGATTGGGATTACAGACTAAATTATTCATTAGGAAATTTTAAGAAGGTTAAGATTATTTTCTCAGTTTTCAAAAATCCAAAGGCATTGAATAAAAATCAAGAAAGTTTTTAAAACACAACATTGTACTAAAATACTAAATACTAAATAATAATATTATAACAAATACAAATAAAATTATTATATTTTGCACTTCTACTTAGAGAGTTATATATCAAATTAAAAATAATTTATATTTTAATTAAAAATTATGATTTATTAAGATTGTAAACCAATTTTAATTTGGTTATTGTTATAATTTCAGAGTTGTGCTCTCCAATTTAGTGATACAATTAATAACCTTTCCACTCATTTTGAATATATTAAAATATATTTTTGATGATAAATTCCCTATTTTTCCATTTACATTGCTATAATTATGTATTATGTATAAAGTATTTTGTTATTGTTTCCATTTCTTCAATACATCCTATAATTATTTCAGTTAGATTTAACATTAGTCTTTCAAATACAAGTATATGTGCCAAGCAAAGCAAGTCAAGCAAATTTTAAAATGTATGGAAATTCTAAAAATGTTTATTATGTAAATGTAAAATGTAATGTTATGTAAAATGTATAGTATGTAAATGTATAGAATATATATATTCTGAGCACAAAGATTCATGCCATCCCTTTTGAGATGCACAATTTACTTCTCTATATTTCTTCACGGTTTGACAAATTTCAGGCAGAAATATTCTATATATAAATCTAGATCGAGAATATTCAACTTGCATCAATGGAACACAAAAGGACAGCACTGTTATGGATCAATCCGGCCAAAATGAAACTGCAAAATTCCTTGCAATATTGATATATTTACATAATTATATAATTTTTTTCAAATTAAAATTGCTAAAAATTTCCAAATAATAAAGTTTTTATTTTATTCAAAACCCTTTATACAGTTGTTTTATTTTAACATTTTGTAGTTAAAATTCCTCGATCAATTGAATGAGTTAAAAGAATAAGCTCATCTAAAAAGATATCAAATGTTACTTATTGTTCAGTTGCACTTTTCATATTTACAATGATACTATTTGGGATAAACAATTTCACTATTTTTTTTCTTAAAAACTATTATTTAATTAGCAATATTTTATGTGTTGACTGTGACAGTTATTTTTCCAAACGCGGCTAATGATATATATTATTATTATTTTTTTTTTCTTCAAATGTGAACTAAGGAAAATAAAAATGTATTTACGTTAGGTATAAATAACACTATCAGAAATATTTGTGAAGTTTGGATGGAGTATTTCTAAGCATTTAAAATGCATGTGTTACGGCTTATATTTGTATAATTAGTCATAGTTATTGCTTTAAATCTCTTATTAGTATATTTACTTAATTAATAATTTTGTTTATTTAGGAAAAATTAAATGCAGTACGAACATATTCTGGCAAAAAGTAAATTAGAAGCAATTAGTTAGTAAGTACCTGCTAGAGGTAACCCAGCTGGATTATAGATAAACCACAAAATGATGCATTGCATGAAAGGGCAAAAAGGTATTTATATTGGTTCAGTTTAGTTTTTCCCTAATTATAAATTACTAAACAAAAGTAGCCTACTTCAAAAAAAAATACATATATAATTGAATATGACACACCTTTTCATAAAAACTTAATTAAAATTTAAACTATGTGAATGCCAATTAGACATTTTACAATTTAGACGAAAGCTTCCTTATTTCTTTACATTAAAATTTGTTGGATAGCAGCAACTAATATGCGCCATTTTTAATTCGATGTTGGTCAAATGGTGATTCGGCTCCTTCCACGCCTTGATTTCCTACGGCCCCAGCTAACATATTAAAATTTAAAAATCTGATATTCACAGCTGTACTGCACTGGAATTGAATTTCCAATATTTTTCACTAATTTACATTTTTCAATTGAGGGTATATATTCTTTTCGAATTGAATGGTTCAGATTGTTTTTAACATCGGTATTTTCCTTTAGAAATTCGAGAAAAGTAGCAAAATCTGTTCTGCTGAATTTTCTGTTTTTCTTACCTCTGCAGATTTCAACTACATAGACATATATGAATATTACATAGACTATGCATCTATATAGTTTGCAGAAACAAAAGCACCAGAGTGTGCTCTGCGCAAAAGTCAGTGTGAGGAGTTTAAGTTAGAAGTATTGAAGCAGAACTGTAATTGGTGTGTTTAGAAAAAATGATTAAGAAAGCTGTGTGGAGCATTTTATGTTTATGTATCGTGATTTTGAATGTGATCTCCAGTAAAAGATTGATAAAATGATACTGAATTCTTCCAATCACGCAGGTGGAGAAATTTAAATTATTCTTTTCAAAACACACCAAATATTCTATGGGGAAGTAAGTTGCTCCTGTTCTACTCTTCTGAAAGAAACACTGGTTCTGGAGCCTACTAATATCAAATTTTGCTCTCAAGATTTTTTCAAATAAAATGATTATTCCAATGATTGTTGACACTATTCATATAATTACATGTTCATGTTACATTGTTCTATATACAGGTTTGCAATAATACACTAAAGGTGAGTTTTCACTGAATACTTATGACTCAGGTGAAGAGGGGTAAAATTCTTTTTTGTTCTATCAATGCGCCATATACCAATGTCTATATCTGTTCCATCACCTCATTTTTTCCCATTTCCTTAAAATGTTCTCCTTTCAGCATTCTGTCGGTCAGGTATACAGAAGTTAGCTGACTTTTTATCTTTTGAGATTTTAGCATTCAATGAGAATCCACATTAAGTAACAGAAATTTTGGAACTGAGAAATCCCTTTTTTAACCAACAACCCTGAGATTTCTTGATGGTTTGCTAGTTGGGCTTTAAAACTGTGGGAGTTCATTTTAAAATAAAAAAATAATAGCTTAGAAATGAATGAATAGCTTTCATCCTAATGAAGAGTTCCCATATCTACAAAAGAGGTTCAAAATCTGTAAAATATACGATATGTTAAAGGAATTCAACTAGACCAATAAAAGAATTCAAATAGATCGATCGATAAAGAATTGAATGCGAATTGGTACCTGTAAATGTTTATTTTAAATTTGTGTGATTCTAAGAGATAAATGTTTACTGACGAAAGTAGTTGTTAAGAAAGTTATGAAGTTCTAAGGGATAATTGAAAAATCTCAAATATTCTAACAGTAAATTACATAGAAAGATCAACATTAAATGTAGACCTTAACATTAGATAAATAAAAACATAAGTAAAACATTAAATAACATTAGACAGAAACTAAATTACCCCCGCAAAAAATAATACGTTTGATTTTAAAATTTAAAAATCTGAAATTCACAGCTGTACTGCATTGGAATACAATTTCCAATGCAGTACAGCTGATACGAAAAGAAATGATGGATAGGAATTTCGGCTTCATCCAATTCCACTGAAAATAAACTAATTTACTGAGGAAAGTGGTATTTCCATTTAAAATGTGTTAAAAAAGTTAAGTAGTTCCATGGGACAATTGAAAAGCCTTAAATATTCGAACAGTAAATTACATAGACAGACCAACATTAAACGTTAAACATTAGCATTAGACAAATGAAAACATAAATAAAACATTAGACAGACCAACATTAAACATTAACATTAACATTAGACAAATAAAAACATAAATAAAAAATTAAATAACATTAGACAGAAACTAAATTACCTACGCAAAAAAGAATATGGATTATGATACGAAAAGAAATGATGGATAGGAATTCCAGCTTCATCCAATTCCACGGAAAATAAAATAATTTCATCAGTCCGACAATCCAACTTATTTCCCAAAGTCGCCGACCGCCCAATCACAGTCATCCATCTAGGGCCCACGCAAATAGGCACTCTTTTTCCTTCTCCTGCCACAGAGTACTCATTCAAGTCTCATTTTTCAGAGTGAAGTCTAGAAAACGCCGAACTGATAAAACGATTTGTAGATAGATGGCGTTCAGTGGCCGGAAGATTGATAGGCTTTGATTCTGGACATGGCAGAATGGGGCTTCCCGGATTGTCAAAGAGTTGGAATTTCGATCGCCCTAATGGCAGTTGCCGGATAGATTCGGCTTCACACCCGATTTAGCTGTGAAATAGTTTCGTGTTACCTTTCGTTTCGGATGCCACTTTGGTGTGTGGCCGGACTTCGAATGTAGTTCCAGTTGTGGAAGTTTATTCTTTTATCTTCATAATAATAGTTTTCAAGTTATGGAAAATTATGTATATATATATATATATAAATGTTATTTTATGTTTATTTTATATATGTTTATTTTAGGAAATAATTTGATATACTTATTCCTCGCGAACACCAAGCCTAAAACCGCATTTTAAAGGGAAATTATCTCTTTTATTACCAAATACTCCAGGCTATTTCGGATGCTTAGGAATTCAACTCTTACTGGAATTTTGGGGCACCCTTTATATATATAGCCAATGTAGTAGTATTGAGATGTAGTTATGCAATTGTTTTGAGTCTAAAACGCCTGATGTTCAGAGAAATGACTATTCAGGGTAATTTCTCGCGCTCTCCTTTCGTGCCAGAGACGACCTGATCGTCAATGGGTAGAGTATAAAGTAGACTAACTATCAAGTAGAGAGCTTATTTCTACTTTCATTTATGAACCTTTTACTTCCGAGTATCGGAGATTTTGAGACATCTAGGTAACTTTTGGATTAAAATTTTTTATATTTTTTTAGCATTGCAGAATACAAAGTAATGAACAATTTGGTTTCAAAGAGAAAAACAAAAACGCTCCTAAAATTTTAAATCTTTAATAAATTGCCTTGTTTCGTTACCGTTAACCAGATCCTTTGCGACTCAATTAATGAGTTTAACTCAATGGCATGAAGTATTTTTCGAAGGAACCAAGGAGGGCAACAGTGTTTTTGATTTTATTGTATGAATGACAAGGTCAGTTTGCTTCTAAAGGCTCGTTCCCACCGAGGCGTGAGGCGGCCACTCGTCACGCAGCAGGGGAGAAAAATTTTTCGACCCGTACATACCGAAGCTTCAGAAAACGCTTTACGCCCAGTGAAGTTCCAGTTACTTCTACTAGATGGCAGATCTACTATTGGCTCAATCCAATCACATGAAGCTGCAAGCATTTGAGAGTTGAAAGTTGGGCAACTTCAAGCGGCGGGTTTTGGGTATAACGTGGCGAGGCTTGCGATTGGTCAACACCTCACTTTTCGGTGGAAACGAACCTCAAGTGAAGAAAGCAAAATAAGCTCATATTATAATCCTTAAAGAGCTCTTAAGGGAAAGAAGAATTTCAAGTATAACATGTCCAGAATTCAGTAGTTTAATTGCTTGAAGTATTATATCTCTGATTTCAAAGCAACCAGTGAGGACAACAGTGTTTGTAATCTTAATGACAAGGCCAGTGAAGAAAGCAAAATAGGCTCTTGCTATATACACTAAAGCAGGGGTCTCCAAACTTTCCAGCCTTAGGGCCATACTGTTTACTCCAGTAAGTACCAAGGGCCAGAACCGTTTTTAATTTTTCTGCCATCATCTATAATTTCTAGACTAGTCGCCGAGTACGCACTCTGAGCGAGCGTACGCTTGCTAAATTCGCTGGTTTAATTACTACAATTACTATTGTAGTAATTAAAATAAATGCATATGTTTCCGAGTTCTAATTAATTGTTAATATGAAATTAATGTAAAATGTTATTTTTAGACATGTATTTCCTTGAAATATTCTAACTACAAGTAAAATATGATAGTTAAAGGTCTTTGAAGATTTATGAATTTAAATTTGTTTTATTTGTTTTCAGAAACGAATATGGGCTCAGTTTTAACTAAACCTGATGCCAAATAATTCTTATTGCTTCTTATTGCAAATAATTCTATTATTTGGTTATTGTTTTTAATTGTTATTGAATAACTGCTACAAAAATATGCACAGAAATATTTTCAAATGATTTTTTTTCCTTTTTATATAACTCATGATAAGTACTTCGATTTCAGATTATATTTTTAAATAAAATTTTATTTTTGCCCAGAAAAAACCATATTATAAACGAATTAAACTTGTTGATTAGACAATCATCTTCTATGACTTCACAAATAAAGCCTAAGGTTTTAACATACACTAACTACACTCACCATTTTTTTATTATTTTGTTATTCACTTAATAAAATGAGTAAATTTAAACGATTGCTAATAAATATTATAAATAATAACTATAATTTTGGATTTCTTTTCGTTTGCATTATGATTAAATATTCTATTTCATATAAAAGCCTAAAATTTTAATATACACTAAATACACACACCATCTTTCTATTATTGTTATTTTCTTTAAGAAATGTCTAAATTTAAACGATTACTAATAAATATTTCATACAGCAAATGTTATTAATAATAACTACAATTTTGGATTTCTTTTTGTTGGTATAACTATTAAAAATTCTATTTTGTATAAAAGATTAACGTTTTAACATACTCTAAATACTCACATGATCACTTTATAATTTTGTTAATCTCTTAAAGAAATGTGTAAATTTAAACGATTACTAATAAATATTTATAACTATAATTCTGGATTTTGTTCCATTTGCATTACGATTAAATATTCTATTTTATATAAAAGTCTAACATTTAAAAAAAAATCAACTATACACATCGTCATTTTATTACTTTGTTATTCTCTTAAAGCTACGTGTAAATTTAAATGGTTACTAATTAATATTATGTATAACAAATGGTAGGAATAATAAATATAATTCTGTATTTCTTTTCATTTGCACTACGATTGAAATTTTTTTTATATAGAAGGTTAACATTTCAACATACATAATCATCATTAACCTACATTAACTACAGTTATTATCTTTTTATTACTATGTTATTCTCATAAAGAAATGTGTAAATTTAAACGATTACTAATAAATATTTCATATAACAAATGCTAAAAATAATAACTACAATTCTGGATTTCATTTCGTTTCCACTACAACTAAAAATTCTATTTTATATAAAAGTCTAACACTTTAACATACACTAACTACACACATCATCTTTTTATTATTTTGTTATTTTCATAAATATATATTTAAATTTAAAAGATTACTAAAAATATTTCATGTAAGAAATGATATAAATAATAACTATAATTTTATAAATAATAACTATTCTCTTAAAGAAATGAGTAAATTCAAACGATTACTAAAAAATATATCGTATAGCAAATATTATAAATAATAACTATGATTCTGCATTTCTTTTCGTTCGCATTACGATTAAAAATTCTAAAGCCAAACTTTTAAAACCATTCGAATTTCGGTATTTAAACAAAATCCACCCACCGAAAAAACCTCAAATACTTAATGAGTTTCTGATATTTTCTGATTTCATAAATTAGGAAACAAAAATCTTTCCATGATTTCACTCTTTTCATTCCCTTTTCATTCCAAAAATAGAATCATTAGAAAACATTCGCGAGTTATTGATTCCGCACTGAATTTGATGAGTTTCCGCTTCATTTCAAAGTGTTCAAAATACAAAAAAGAAAAAAAAGAAAGAAACCAACAGTTTTTGAAAAAAAAGAGAAAAAATTAACAGTACACGTTAAAAGAAAACTGCAACATGCAGCGAATGCTATTCGAGCATGACTCAGCATTGGTCGCTTTGTTACTCGATTTAATTAAAATCGATCCGTAAACTGAATAAAAGACCCCACAAAAAGTAATTTTTGTGGAGGAGCATTTTGTTCGGGATTGAATTTCTTTCAAGAATATTTAACACACTTTCTTAATGAACGGCTTCTATGTATTTAAAAGATACCAAATGATGTGTCGTTGTTTTTTGCAATGCTGGATTTGTTGCTTGGAAATATATTTTCCCCCTAGTTTGAGGCTAGCATAAAGTCAAAAATACGTCAGGAAGTTAATGTTTGAGAGTCAAAAGGCCATTTTTGTATAGTTGCAAGAAAGTAATTTAGTAAATTTTTTTAATAGAATTATTTACTAGAAAAAAATAATCAACAAAGTTTGAAAGTTAATATGCGTTTTAAACACATTTAAAAGTAATTATAAATTAAACCCAAAGATAAATTTTTTTTATAGATTTTCAAATATTATTCGTCTATAGTTTTGGTTAATTATACTTCTTTTATTACTTAAGGTAATAAGTGTATTCTCAGCATTTTGTAAAGAGACTTGGTTTGATTCACCAAGTTTATAATTGCATACTTTAATATTTATGCTTCAAACATTCTGAAATAGATATCTGATGATTATAAATATCAACAGATGACTACGTTATTAATTAAAATTTTCTGTTCAAAGACATTAGATTGACAATTACAATCTTAATGAATGGCATCTATGTATTTAAAAGATACCAAATGATGTGTCGTTGTTTTTTGTAATGGTGGATTTGTTGCTTGGAAATATATTTTCCGTCTAGTCTGCAGAGGCTAGCATATTATGAAATAAAGTCAAAACCCTGTAAGGGAGTTAATGTTTGAGAGTCAAAAGGCCATTTTTTATAGTTGCAAGAAAGTAATTTAGTAATCAACAAAGTTTAAAATTTAATATGCGTCTTAAAGATATTTAAAAGTAATTATAAATTAAACCTAAGGTTGAACAGTTTTTACAGAAGTTCAAAGATTATTCCTCTACAGATTTGGTTAATTATGCTATTTTATTATACATATAAGGACTTCAGCTTTTAATTTAATTGGAGTGAAAAAAAAATCGTAATCGTACATCGTATTTCGTAATCGTAAAAATCGTAATCGTAAAATCGTAAATCGTTAAATCTAGAAAATTCATTTTTCTCATTAATTTTTACATAAAGCTAAAAAAAATGAAATTTTATAATCAAGCAAAATTAATATCTTCATTCGTTATAACATATTATCTATCTAAATTTTATCAATGAAAATTATACCATATTAGCTACCTAAACTAGTTTTTTATCTCGATATTGGCCTCATTCAAATTAAAAAAAAAAAAAAAAAAATAGTACATGGTAGTTATTAATCAATGCATTTAATTATGGGCAATGATTTTTTATAATAACAAATAATGCAAATTAGTCTTTAATTTAATAAACTGGTCTTTAATTTTTCAAATTTTCTTCATCCTGATTAGCTTTATGTGGACATGAGTTATCGTCTTATAAAATGAAAGTCGGCCCAACTGCATCTTGCAATCACATGTCTCCAATATTTCATCCTTTTCTTTAATAGCAATCCTAGAATCACTGACAAAGACATTCAGATATGTGAGCCCATTAAAAATTATCCCTGTTCAGACTAATCCTCAACTGTTATAATTGTCTTCTAAACTGTAAAGCAATTAACATGTCTGTAGTTCGTTTCATATAAATTTAGGTTTCAATTCAGTGGTTAGGCTGAATTGAAATTCATCGATTCACATTTTTTTCCACTGATATCTGGTCTGAAGTCGCTGTTCTTTTTATCATGTTGGACGAGATCGTTTGATATTAGGAGTGAGTGAAAGCCAAACAGCAAATCTTGCAAATAAGGCTACATCAGAGAGGCAGGTAAGCAAATCTCTCGGTTGTAGTCTTCTGAAAGCTGTAACTCTTGAAACTAGGGTGTCCTCATGAAAGTCGTAAAAATTGTTGTAAAAATGCATATCAGTTGTAAAAATGCTGTACTCTTGTTACACGCCATTTTAATGAACAAATATCAACCTTTATCGATGATTATGGTTCTAGGAAGACCTTGGCCAATTTTTTTCTCAATGAAATCAGTATCTTTACACTTTTGTCTTAAATTAGTCACTACGGTAGATCCCAATCTCTAAGCGATTTACCATCACATTCCATCAGATAAGTTTTGGTTGTTACTCATTTTAATTATTTTTTTTTTTGTATCTTAAAGTTACTCCCCACCAAAAAAAAAAGAAATACCACGATATTCTGTAAGTTATGTCAGTGAACAAATTGTGGAAATTTTATCCATGCATTCACCATGTTCCACTATGGCAGAATCAACATGTGTTTGACAAGACATTTAACGCATGTTTTATGAGTGTAACGTAGTTATAAATATTAGTATATAATTAAAGACTTCACAGAACAAGTTGACGAATACAGTGGAATGGAGGTTTTCTAATATAATACATATATAGGTATTATGAACGGATGTCTTACTTTTAGGTATTATGAACGGAAACGCAAACACTCTCACTAGGCAATTCATTTGCGAATACTATTTGAAATTCTAATTGATATTCTATTAATAATTTTCAAATACTATTTGAAATCCCTTTAAAAAGAATGAAAGGAGAGCGTAAACAATCATATTCTCTCTTTAGATATGTTCTTTAAAAATTATTGTGACAAAATTTTCTATGCAATGTAACTGACTACCACATCATTTTGAACCTCTTGTGAGGTTAAATCTGCAATATATTTCCCGTTCGTTTGACAAATGATGTCAGGCAAAAGTGCCCAGCATTCTAAAAGAATAACAATAATTAAAACTGTTGTGACTAGCAATAATTTGTGTGAATTACACGACTATAAAGGTTGTAACAGCAAAAGTTCAAATTTAAATCAATTTAATAACTTGAAAAATTCATTTAAATAAACCTTTAATGCCATTCTAAAAAAAATCCTTTTTTATATCACAATCGCACTTAAAAATAATACCTGCGAGTAGTAGACACTTCTACACGGATCTGTGTCACTTAAAGATAAAAATAAATGTGTTTCACTCACATTTACCACAATTTTTTTTTCCCACTTTACCTTTTTTTTTTTTTTTTTTTTTTTTTTGTGCTTGTGAACAAAGCCTTTCGTTGTTCAGCACCTTTCAAAGGAAGCTGCACAAAGGCCAAAGCAATCACAAGAAAAAAAAATCAGGTGAAAAGCTTCTAGGATTATTACGCCACTACTTTTTTTTTCTATTCTCACAAATTCTAACTGAACTAATATGACATGTTTTTAAGAGTTCTAGAATTAAAGGATATAACAAAAAAAAAAAATTCCCAGGAAAAGAAAGAAAAAGTTCTAAAAAAGTTATGAAAGAAGTTTACAGCTTTCTTCATTTTAATCAATATTTTTTTTTTTACATCTAACAATATCAATTTTTTATTTAATTTTGAAGAAATAAATGCTATTAAAATGAATTTTTTGATGAAAGCAATTTCAATTTAAGGTTATCTGCAATAATGATGTTCTTACATTCTATAAGAATTTAGATATTCATATAAACGCAATAATAAAATTTAATACAATCATAAAATTTATTTTAAATATTACTTTATTTTTACTTCATAAACACTATCCGATATTAGCTGAAGTTTATTAATTTCAGTGAATTTATGTTTTTTATTTTTATTTTGATAAGTTTAATCAAGAAAGTATAAGTGAAAAGACAAAGAAAATTAGAAAATTATGTTCGATATAATACAAATGTTTATCAGGTTAGACAACAGAGAAGCTAAATAAATTTGGAATTGGTGTTATTTTAATATAATAACTTTTAATTATAGACAGAATATAGAAAAAAAATGCCTATTAAAACATGGATTTAAAAGAAATTAAATTCTAATAAGCAAAAGTCTAGATTATGTAAGCGTATATCACCATTTGATCATTTGATATCAATCATTGGATTTTTCATGTAGTATACAATTAGCGTGTAGCGTAGATCTACCTCCTCAAGGTGAACTTCGTTTATATAACTATTATGCAACGTCTAAGTGGCAAAATGATCTGTAAACATGGCCTTCTGTCTGGCTTTCAGTGTGAGTTTCTTAGATTTCCGCAATGGACTGTTTTGAATGGTCTAGACATAAATCGGTGGCATTGCTACGGCTTTTCTGTGGTCACGATTGTTTCTTCAAGCACCTTCACAGAATTAAACTGACTCCTGACCCTCACTGTCTCCTGTGTGATAACCAGGAAGAAATGAATATGTGTCACCTTGCTCTCTGTTCTGCACTGCCTCCTGTTTATTTATGGAAGCTTTATTGAATTGCCAGACTTCAGTTGATCGATTACCTGATGTCATTTGTTCTATTTTGTTCTTTGTTCTTTTTATTTTTATGATATATTCTGTCCATTAAATTTACCATTGCAAATAATAAAAAAATTATTATCTATAACATAAAACTGGAAAGTCATTCGTTTGAATTAAAATAATAGTTATTTCTTATATCCCATTCCAATTTGTCAAAACTTATGTAATGATTTATGACAGAAATGCCACACACATTTAATTTAATCATTTTGTTACTACAAAGTAACATTTATTGCGTTACGATACATTTGTTATCATTTTGATACCAAGAGAAATATTAAATTTATTCTTAATCTCGTTCACTCAAATACTTGCTACTTATTTATTAAAGAAATTATCAAGCAATAAAAATTTATTCAACAAGAATTATAAATCACTCTGGTAAACATGAAAGCATAAACAACTATGGTGTTATTTCCCATTCGAAATTCTTTCGTAGACATTTATGGATTTTTAAAATGAGCTAAAATGAATTGGTTATTTAAAAAATTAAACCATTATGGTTTGAACAGTTTAATTAAGTATCATTAAATATTCACATAATGAACTATTTTAAGAAAAATTCAGCCTACTGGCAAAATTAACTAATATAGTTAATTAACAGTTAAATTTTAAGTTTTTCCATTAAGTACAAGTTTTTTCATTAAGTACAAGTACAAATTAATTTTACAAGTTTTATGAAATATTAAATAGTTTTATACATCAGTAATGCACAAACAAAAGTATTTATTATTTTTTTTAATAAACGATTTAATACTGCTGAATTGATAGATTTTATTGCTATTATTTAAATACATTTTAAAACAATAACAATGTAATTATTACATATTTCTCTCTAAAAAAATTAAAACTTTTAAATGGAACATAATTTTCAATTTTTGATAATGGTAACTTAAAATTAAAATTAGAATGTTGTATTAAAGTTGTTTATTCAACAGGAATTTTGTAAAATATTTATATAAATGTTTTATATTTTTAATAATTAACACTACGTTGTACAATCGACCAAAAAAATGCGACATCCTTAAAAATTTTTTAATTATCATTAAATATTCACATAATCAACTGACTTATAGGGTAATGCAGCTAATTAACATATTTAATAAACCTCTAAGTTTTTCCATTAAGTTTTCATGATTTTTAATGCACTATCACAGCACGATGTCAGTGTATAAAAAATTTTTTTTGTTGGTAATTGATTAAAATTCGAGATATAGGGATTCAAAAATTGACTATGTTAATGTTAAAAAAACTTTCCCTTAATGAACGATGTCTCGCATCAGTGTTTCGCTGATTACTTTTATGTGTAATTCACTGTATTTCCTTGCATTTATGAAATAATATGCCACATATTTCAACATATTATATATTTCGATATGATCTTGTCCAACTATAATAAGCAACCACTACATCCAACTACAATAAACATCATAATAAATATTATTTGTTACTTTTGGGGGAAAAGAAAAGATTATTTCAGATTTTAATTCAGAAAAATTAATAAAAAGAAAGATAATATATAACTTTTACACAGTGAAATTTAGATATTCTTTTCGCTGCTCAACAGCAGTTTTTTTAACCCATTTACTTATGCAAGAGCATCCATCTACTTATAATAATCGGACATTACCATCCAAGAATACTTTTAAGGGACTCTCATACTCATTTGAATATAGTATGAGAGTAAACTACATTTACCTAATGGTACCTGCCATGTGCGAGCTGCCACATTTGACATAGAAACGAACCATTTAAAAACGAATTCTAAAAAGTTGTTATTGTATGAGGATGTTTACAATCATTGACATTGACTGATTATTTTTCTGAAAAGTTCCTTGTCCATCCTCTTTTTTTATATATATATATATTTGTGTGTGTTTGTTTTTCATATAGGTTTTGCTCTCTCTATTTATATATGTGTGTGTGTGCTTATGCGAAGTTAATCTTTGAACTTCCTATGCAAATTCGTAAATTGTCTGACTATGTGATGAATCGCGCAGTTAGTATACAGGAAGAAACATAATTTGATCTATTTATGGCGTGCGTTGCAATCATAGCTTTCAGGAACAAGTAAACTCAATGGCCAGTGTGATGACTTACGTAAACGTCTCAAATTAGCATGTAATTATAGTCATCAGAATTTAATAAGCTATAAATTAAGCACAAACCATTTTTAGTATTTTCAAGTGAGTTTTGATTACGCAGAAAAAATAATAATCTTAATCATATATCTTAATTAATCTTAATATTCTTAATCTTAATATCTTAATCATATATTTATTAAGTTAGTCTATGAAATAAAAAAAACACATTTAATTTCTTTTATATAATTACATGCTTTATATAATTATTATGTGTATATGATATCAATCTAATGTGTAACATGTTTATAAAAATAACAAAATAAACAATTTTATAATTTTATAATGTAATATTTAGAATGAGTTTCTAATTTTTATTGATGTTATAAAATATTACAATATTATTATTTTCAAAATTATATCATCATTTTGATAGGTAAAAATTATTTTTAATTTTAATTAAAAAAATTCATCTCAAAATTTAATGGTTCAGATACATATTGAGTTAATACTAAAAGTTATCTTTTTTTAAATTTTTAAATTTTAAGAAATTTGTTATCAGTTAGGAAAGTATGCAACAAATCCGTTTAACATTTTTGTAATCAAAGAACAATTGAAACATTATAAAGTAAAATAATTCAACAAGTGAAATAATATATATTTATAATCTATGAAATATACAGGTTAGTATTTAAAATTTAAAGGTGTTTTACTTAAATGATGTAGCAAAATCTATTCAGAATTTCTATATAAAATATTGTGATAAATAAAATTCGTCAAAGTTCTAATAAATGCTAATATTCTACTAAATTTTAAAATTCCAGTTATAAAACTTTTTTAAATCATCAAAGAAAATTATTTGTCTAGCTAATAATAAATCCTTCTTTATTCTTAAAATTCTGTCATTTATAAATTATACATGCATTATACCGTTTATTGCTTGCATTTATGTAAATATCTTATATGGATGCCATTGATTTTAATATAAATTAATGAATATATCTTATAAGAGTTTTTAAAAATCTATTTTATTTTTCAAAAAGTTTTAGATTTTATTAATATAAGGTTATTTTCTATTTAATTTCAATTCATATAACTAAAATATCGTCTGTCATTCGATGAAAAAATAATCGATTTTATTACGATTTAGAACTAATATTCACCATAAAAAGGTGCTTAATAAATTCGATTTGTTTTGAATATCGTTTGCAAGAAACATAAATTATTTTCGAAAATTAAAACATATTTTTTGTGAGGGAAGAATTAAGTATATTTTATACATTTGATTTTTATTAGAGTAAATGTTGATGCAGAATATCCATTAGAACTTTTAGCATTTTTCATTGTCTACAAATCTTACAAATAAAATTCCTGATTAGTGAAGTAATTTTAGCCTGTAATGCCATCACAATTTGAAATAAATACTTCTAGATGTCTGTGGAGCTCATTTTTTATTTTTTTTAAATCTTGTATAGGTTCTTTATGATTTCAAATTTATCCTGCTTATCACTACCAGGAATATTTGCATACTTTCAGATATGTACTTCGGAAAGGCTTCTGCTACATTAGAAGTTTAAGGTGTTAATCATGAAGTCTCTTTTCAACGAATGCATTCAAAAATTTACGTTTTACAATAAAAGTATATATTTGATAAGTTTTTCTGTAATATATGGAATAGAATTACTTCATATTAATTAAAAAATTCTTTCCTGGTATTTTTAAAATATATTGTATTTCAATGCCTATTTACAGACATGGCCATGACATTAAAATTATAACTTTAAATATTTGTTGTATTTTATATTTATATACATTTTATTACTAATTGTTAATTTCGCAAATTTAACATGAATAGACATAATTTAGATGAATATGTTTTAATTTTTAAAATTTACAATATTTCGCATATGATTACAATGAAATAAATTAAATTAAATTTCTAATCCTATGTCTCGTTCGTTTTGTATTTATATAACTGAAAATGAAAACAACAATATTAATGTGAAGAATTAGCTTACATTTAATATGTTTGGTAATACAATGACCATTCAGCACTTAAATCACATCTGGAAACTAATTGAAATATGATTTGATTTAATGTAAAATTTTATCCGTGTTCTAAAATTAACTAAATCCTAACAGTTGTAATGCATATTTATAAAATTAAAAATTACATTAGATTTTTCCTCCTTTAACGTTAAAAACAAAAACAAAAAATAAATTTCCGTAAAATCTGTTTTCCTAGCTTTTTCTGTTCAGTATTTAATGCATTAATTTCATCATTCGTATATTGCTTAGGATGATATAATTATTATCAAAAACCTTTTAAAAATAAACTTCAGCGCTTCTCACTTTTTTTATTCTTTTAACCATGTTATGAAGATATGGTGACCATAAAATATAGAAAAGAAAAATATCATACGATTCGTGGTTTGAAAAAATTTCGAGGAATAATAAAATATCAAAAATTTAATCGAATGTAAATATCTTTTTATAACATCAATTTCAGATTCTCTTTATGTTAGGGTTAATTTAAAGCATATATTTCTATAGAGATATTTTTTTCATGTCGTAAAACGGATGATAAAAATTATTAAACAGCTCATAAGGTATAAAGATATGAAGTGTCTTTTGAAAAATGAAGTTGAAGGATATAAAATAAATGAATAAATTATTTTTTTTATAAATATGTGGACATATTATTTTGAAAAGTTTTCTATAATAAAATTTATTTTTTGAGCAAATTATTTTAATACTTAAAATTGTAATTTTTAAATATTTGTTGTAATTTATGTTTACATAAATTTTATTACTAACTGTTAAATTCTCAAATTTAACAGTATGGCAGTTTTATAATTTGGATGAATATATTTTAATTTTTAAAAACTGCAATATTTTCACATGTTAATTCAATAAGTTAATATTAAATTTCTAATCATATAGCTCGTTCCTCTTCTATTTATATATCTGAAGATGAAAATAACAATATTAAAGCAAAAAAATAGCGTTATCGCAACGGTATAAAAAATTTTTCATTAATAAGTAAATATCAACAAAATCCTATCAGAAAATAAATTTATTATATTAGGTATATTTAATATATTTGGTAATACAGTGTTCATTTTGTATAAAGCACAGCATGAAACAAAGGAAAACATGGCTTGATTTAATCTAAAATTTCATCAATGCTCAAAAATTAATTAAATCCTAACAATACGGATTTATAAAATTGAAAATTGGATTAAATTCTCTTTTCATTAATTGTTTGTTCCGTTTTGTTAAAAACAAAGTATCTAAGGTTTTCCGTGAAATATCTTTTTCTAGCTTTTTCTGTTCAGTATTGTTGTTTCTTACCCCACTTGGTCGGGATGACAGCAACATCCCGACCAAGTCCATGAACCCGTGTGAAAAACCGACGAGTTATTATAAAGGGTAAAAAAATGAAGCTTCTTTTTGTTCTTGACCTTGAGGCACAAAGATATGGGGCATCGAAAAGGAGAAGCCTGACTTTACCCCATTTAGTTATACGCCCGGGCACTGGCTACCTATTTTAGTCGCCTTTTATGACATGCATGCGCTACAATGACGCTATTCTAACTGCACTATCCACACTGGGACCTGTTCAGTATTTAATGTACTAATTGCATTGCAGTCATAAGATTTTAATTTGATCATTTTTATATTGCTTAGGTTTTATATGTCATATTAACTTTATACACACTGGTTATAATTTTGAAATTGTGTTCTTTATTTACAATGCATATATTTTACTTACAAGAATTGGGTGTTACAATAAACTGGAGTACTTACTATAATAATGTTTGAAATTCGTCATAAAAATACATTAAATTGAGACTGATTTGATGAAATATCCGAAAAGGTAAATCTGAAAAATATATCTACTTAAAATAATAAATCGCAGACTACCTGTATTTATTATAAATTTATAGCAGTTTTCCCAAAATTTCGAATTTTTGAAACTCGTGATTCAAGCTTTTTTATTATGGAACTAAAATTTATCTTTATAATAAATAATATGTTCAATAACTAGTCTGGATTTTAAAATTTCAGGCGAATGCATTTAATCGAAAACAATTTTGATTCATGCATTTACATTAAATTCAAATACGTTCCATCAATTCTTTGTAGAAGCATTTTATTCTTATTATTATCAAAAAAATTCCAAAATAATCCAGGGAATATATCTCGTGTTAAATGTTTTCTAGAATTTTAGTACAGAAATAAGCAAAGAAATGGAGGTTTAGATTTATGTTTTATCAATACTAGACAGGTCTTAGAAACATATTGAAAAGGGGAGAAGAAGTAAAAGAAAATGAAAAAAAAAAGTAAAAAAAGGACACAAAGGGAAGAAGGTAGCAACAGTAGGTAAAAATGAGAAAAACGGAAGAAAGATCTTTCAGGAAGTGTTATGAAAGAAAAATAAGAAGACTTTCTTTATAGATCAAAGTCTAAATCTTGGAAGAGAACTGCCTTTAGATATTACACTTTTATATTGCCAATCAATAAAGAGGATTTCTAAAGATATTTTATCCTTACAATGCGTTCAGGAAAAAAATTGTATGTAAAGACTCTTTGTTAAATGTAGTTTAATATTTGCTAGTTAAAAAGGTTTTATATGATTTCTTTCCGAGTAATTTAACTACATTACAATACAAATTTATATTAGCACTTTAAAAAGTTACCAGGATTTTTTTAAACATTTTTCAATATATTTGAAAATACTATTTTTTTAGTTATCGTATAGATCTGTTGACGAAGAATGCATAAGTATTTTACAATAAAATTTCAAGTATTAACATTTCATCAATAAATTAACTTTTTTAGATGAAATGTTAAAATAATAGAATGAGAATAATAGAAAATAGTTAATATAAATTGAAATTATACTATATATAAATTCTAACTATACTATAAATTCTAACTAAGAAATATATAGTTTCATTTTAATTTCCCAATAGTTTTATTGAAGGAATCCAGATTGGCAAAACATCTGGATTTTTTTGTCAGATGTATATATATAATTTATTTAATATAGCACAATTACACAATACCTTACAATGCGCTTGAAAAAAATGTCTCTTTGATTAATGTAGCTTAATATTTCGTCGTTAAAAAGATTTTATATGATTTTTTTTTCCGAATAATTTAAATAAATTACAATGCAAATGTATATTAACACTATATGAATTTAGAGGTTTTTTTTTAACATTTTCCAATTTGTAAATACTATTTTTTGAGTTATCCTTATGATTCTCCTGACAAAAATGTATTCATATTTTATAATAAACAATTTCAAATAATAATACAAAATTAATTTATTGAGGAAATGTTTAAAAATGATAACTAGAACAGAAACATATAATTATGTTCTTACATTTGAATTACCCAATAGTTTGATGGAAAACAAAAGATGTTTCGCCAAATTTATATCAGTTTTTTTTTTAACATTTTTCCAATTAAAAATGCTATTTTTTCAGTTATCCTTATAATTCTCCAGTCAAAGAATATATGTATATTTTATAATAAATAGTGTGCCAACGGCCGTACCATGCTGAATATACCGGTTCTCGTTAGATCACCGAAGTTAAGCATCATTGGGCGCGGTCAGTACTTGGGTGGGTGACCACCTGGGATCACTGCGTGCCGTTGGCAAATTTGGGACCTGAATGGCCGAGTGTCTAGCGCTCTGGCGCTCGGTGCCACAGGTTTCGGGTTCGAATCCCGGCGGTGCCATGGATGTTTGTAGTGGTTCGGAATCCACTTTAAGCCGTAGGTCCCGGTCTTCTATGACTGTAAGAGCGTCACGGAGCAAAAGTTAGGCTTCTACCTACGGGTGCTCCATCACAACAGAAGCTGCTTCCTTCCCCTTCAATCATGAGTCCATATGGGCTCGTGGGCTTGGCCAGCCAAGTGGGATAAGAAACAACAACAAACAACATAATAAATAGTTTCAAATAATAATAGAAAGTTTATTTATTGAGGAATGTTAAAACAATGACAACTAGAAATAAACATATACAGTTCTTTCATTTTTTTCCCAATGGTTTTGATTGGAAACAAAAGATGTTTTGCCAAATTTATTTAATTTATCACAATTACACAACAGCTTATAAGGCATTCAGAAATGTCAGTATATACTCTTTGATAAGTGTAGTTTAATATTTGCTTGTTAAAAATATTTCATGTGATTTCTTTGCGAATAAATTAACTATATTACAATACAGAGGTATATTTACTTTATAAAAATTTATCAGTTTTCTTAACATTTTTCAATACATTTGAAAATACTATTTTTTCAGATATCCTTGTAGTTTTCTTAACAAAGAGTGTGTGTATATTTTATAATGAACAGTTTCAAATAGTAATATAAAGTTTATTTATTGAGGAGAGGTTGAAACAATGACAACAACAAAAGAAACGTTCTGGTCTTTCATTTTAATTGCCCAATAATTTTTATTGAAAACAACATATGTTTTGCCAAATTTATACCAGTTTTTTTTAACATTTTTCAAATTGAAAATACTATTTTTTTCAGTTATTCTTATAGTTCTCCTTACAAAGAATTCTTATTAATCCAAGATTATTTATTGAGGAAAAGTTAAAATAAGGACAGCAAATAAAAAAAATCATATAATGTTCTTTCATTTAAATTACCCAATAATTTTGGTTGAAAACAAAAGATGTTTTGCCAAATTAATATCAGTGTTTCGTAACATTTTTCAAATTGAAAATACTATTTTTGCAGCTATACTTATAATTCTCCTGTCAAAGAATGTATGCATATTTTATAATAAAACAGCTTCAAGTAATAATAAAAAGCTAATTTATTGCAGAAATGTTAAAATAATAATAACTTGAAAAGAAAAACAGAGTTATGTTCTTTCAGTTTAATTTCCCAATAGTTTTGATTGAAAAAAATGCAGATGCTATGTCAAATTTATTTAATGTATCACAATTTAGTACTTTTAATCAATAGAATAAAACAAATAAAAATATCTGCAACATTTTTATACAAAGTTTTCCTTTACAAAACGAATAAAAAAAAACCTTACCGGCAAAAGTTTTATTACAGAAAAAGTACAGACATTCAACTTAATCGAGATACTTGTTTAAATAAAAATACAATCTGACAAAATGAAAGATCATATATAAAAAAAAAAAAAAAAATTCAACTCTTGAGAAAAAAGTTATTCCACAGACTTTTTTTTTCTCTCAACTTTCATTGTTAATGTTTTTTTAACTTCTTCAACGGATATCCAACTTGACTGAAGAAGAGATTTCTAGGAAGGAAACATCTGTTTTGGTCTCAAACATTTTTAACAGACTTCTTTTTAGATCACGTCCATTTTATTTTATTTTTTTTTTATTTTTTGACGTGTCAAAAATTAAATGTTATGCACCTTTCAGGAATCTTTTTGCACCAAAAAAGGAAAAAAAAAAGAAATTTGCTATTTTTCCTTTTGGAAAAGTGATTCAATTAAAAGATCTCCATGGTTGTTTTAATTGATTTTCTGACACATGTTCTAGAGTTAAAAATTCTATAGATGTGGTAAAAAGGGCTCATCGTTGGAAAAAAGGTCGCTATTTTACTTGATTTTTCCTAGTTTAATTTATTTTTAATGTTTTTATAATTCCTTAAGCATTCTTGGGGAATTTTAAATTTTATGGAAATGCTTAATTGATTTTTATGCAATAGCTATTAATATTTAGCAATTTTTCTGAGCTTATTAATTTTTACTGCAAATATTATTTTTCGAAAATGTATTAAACTGTATTATTTTCTGATTTTTATGATTACAGGAAAGATAAAAGCCTAAAACTCTTAAAAGAATGATTTTCATATCATAAAATATAAGATCTGTAATTTCAAATGTTGAATTTTAATGAAAACTATTTTTGTTTTGAAGTTGATATCTCAAGCATTTTCAGCAAGTGATTCAACTTATAAGCAAAGAATAGCAGTTTAAATTTTTTTTTTAACGTAATATGAAAATTAAAAAAATTTAGCATACTTCTATTATCATGTATTATCATCGTTTCAGTGTCATACTTCTGTTGTCATGTATCTTTTTTTTCACTCTTCTGGCGTGTCAAACATTAAAAGATGTACAGATTTCTGCAACCAATTCTGAAATTTGTTTTTATAATTCTTTTGTTAAACATTCACAATGCTTATTTTATTGTATGAACTATAACAATCTAAACATTTAAATAATACTGTTGTTACGCTAAAATGAATTACATTCAATTGAAATAAATATTTTTCACCTCTAACTACTCGTATATGAAAAAACGATTATAGTCCAAATATCCATTTATTTCTTGAATGTGTTTTTTTTTTAATAAGATGATTTCAAAACGCTATTTCACATAAATGTAACTGAAAAAATAAATTAAGGAGATATGTTTTGTAAGGATATTGCAAGCTGCATACATAAAAAGTATATTTATGTATGCAGCATATATTATATATTATATTATATTTACAATACATATAGTCTGTTGAACGTAGAATATACCCTATGGCATTATAACAGATAAAAAAATTTGTTTCCATACTTCTTATTTTGCATCACATTTTATATCAAAATACAAATACTTAAAAAGTCGAATACAAATGCTTTTTAACTTTTTTTTTTTTTTTTTTTTTTTAAAAAGGACAGTAGGTTGATAACATAAGTGATTCATTTTTATACATTGAAATTAAGCAATCCCTTTTTTTTATAAATTATTAATTTACACAAAATGATATTTGAAATACACGTGAATTTAAAACAATACTTTTAAAGAATTTTTATTCTGATGTTCCGAAATTAAGAGATAAATAAGGAAATTAAAAAAAAAAAAAATGAAAATATCAATGCCCGATACAAAAACAGATCATTACGTTAATCATAACAAACCAACATGTGGGGAAAATTTCGCAATGGGTGTATGACATGGACGAGAATAAACAAAGTTAAGTGAGCTGTATGATTTGTTGAAGTCATTAGCATTGCTTCAAACAAGATTGCATAATAGAAACGCTGGATGAAGGTCAATCTATAAACACTGGAGTTGTGGAGTTCAAAAGACACTTTAGTATTTCAAGGGCGTGAAATGATTAACAATTTAATGGAGAGCTGCAACGACAATTTTCAAGTCTTGTGACTACTAAGTCATGAAATATTCACATAACTAATGAATATGAAGATCCTTAAAAAACATTTTCGGAATGAAAATGAGTTGATTTTAGATGTAAAAAAAGATCATGAAATGTAAAATAAAATATTAAATTAAAAATTAAAGAAGGTAAAATAAAAAAAAATAAAAGTAATTTAAAATTATTGAGAAAAGTTTAAAAGAGCTCAAGAGGGTCTCTTGAGGCCTTGCAGAGATTGGCTGAATGAACAATTGAGAAAAAATACCCTTCTCGTCTAGTCAATGTCGGACATATGATGCTCCCCTCCCCTCCCCCCTCCACAAAAAAATAAAATAAAAATAAAATATTAAAAATTCCACGAGAGATATATTTAAATAAAAAAAATATTTAAAGTGTCGCCTAACATTGTCGTGACGTTATGTACATCACAGCATATTGAACGAATTGAAGTTAAAAGAGCATCCGATTTCGCAATGAGTAGATTTGATCCACCAAACCATTATTATTATATGTGTAATAATATTACACGCCAGTATTATTATACGTATGATTTGAATACTACTTAATTAAGTAAACTCTTTTTGGCTGTCAATGGCTTTCAAGTAGTCGACTCAATTTTTCTCTAGTCTCTTTCTACAGATAGACCACGAGCAAAACTGTAGTTGTGCATAGGACATATTTCTAGGATATGATATTTAATAACAGGACATGATACCCTTTAAAAGGATATATATATATACTCTTTTAACGGATATCAAGCACTGTTATAAAAGTACTATATGCTATAAATAGAATGTCCTAATATCCTTTCATATCCCATGTTCCATAATAGGATATAATACATGTCCTCTTTATTGTGACAGTGGTGGGTTGCTCCAATCATTACATTCATCAGATATAATGCTTATTGTATTCACCTCACTAAAAATTATTTAATGATGCTTACAAAATAATTTTGCATCACTAAAAATCAAATTTCTTATGTAAACATAATATAATTTCGACAGATTAAAATTTATTATTTTATCTTTGTAATAAGAGTTGGAAAATAATTTCTGTTAAATTCATTATTTATCTCTACAATTAAACTAGCCACAAAAAATAAATTTCTTGATTAATGACTATGCAAATTAAATGTTCATTTATTATAAAAAATTTATAATACTTAACATTACGTAAATTCTTAAAGTGATTTATTAATGCTAAAAATAAATTTACCTTTTAAAAATGATTAATAAAATATATACGAATAATAATTTAGTACCATGTTAAGCCTTAAGTAATCCTAAGCCATAATTATTTTTCCTTTATAATATATCTCTTACAAAATGCCAGTACATTTTTGAAAAATATACTTTTTTTAGGTTTTTAATATAACATACTAATAATGAAAACATAATTTTCTTCATTCTTAAATCATTCAACCAAACTTAAAAATTCATCTAACATTAAATATTCTGAGGAAAATGCGTGAAAAGTCAGTTGTTTAAGTGAAACATTATCTTGATAATTTTGCAAACGAAGTTAAACTGCCCCTTAAATGAAAAAAAAAAAAAAAGTATATATATTGAAGGTAAAATGCTTATGCCTAAACAAAAAATCACTAAATCTTATAATAAAGCTTAACATCTTTATTTTTTTACATTAAATAAGTTATTAAGCAATAAATTATCCTCTAAGTCATAATTGCAACATCAGTAAAGCTGATAAAAATAGTTGACTCAACAAAAAGTGTTTTTATAGCCATCTAGTAAAAAAAGTCATAAAATGTATACTGCTACCTTTTAACTAAAAAAAAAAAAAAAAAAAATAAATAACCAGGATCTTATTTTTATTTATGTATGATTTATTTGTCTTTTTTTTTTTTTTGCACACCTTAAAAATGTTTAGATTAAAATCTCTTGTTTTAATCGCAATATTTTTATAGTATATAATATTTTTAAATATAGTATATCATAATATTTTATAGTATAATATAAAGTATTGTGATATACTATATATTACTATAAGTACTATATTAATAAATAGTGTATCACAACATTTTTAAATATTCTAGTCACTTGAGGCGAATTCATGTAACAGTTTTACGAACTTTTACATGGAATAAATATGTTAAATAAGTTTTAAGTGAATAAATAAGTTTTAATATCAGTTACAAAAAAAATATTATATTGCATAATAGATGGTTTTTTTTTGTAACTTATTTTAACAGTTAGATAAAAAAAAATGTAAATTTACATTATTAAATGTTTTCACAGAAACTGAGAATAATGGCGGTATAGTTTGTTTTTTGAATTACATGAATTATATAGTATAATATAATTAAATAGCCAGAATTTTCGTAGATTAAAGTATTTAAAAACATTTTGCTCGTAGGAGAATATACTTTTTTTATCAAAAAAAATAGTTTTTGAATTTTTCTTGAAAAGTACATAAAGATAGAGACATTTTTAAATATTTCGAAATCTTAACTTTGCATGAATTTTTTTAAGCTTTATTAAATATTAAATGGCTGAATTCAATTTTTTAAAGAAAATTTCACTGAGCTTAAAAACGTAAAGTTAAAAATGACCCTCAAAATCAGAAAATAGTAATTTTTTAAAAATCACTCTAAAATAAATTAAACAGTTATATACATAAATACATTAGATTAATAAAAAGATCATTATTAGAGTTCGAAATAAATATGTGTAATTATTTCACTAAAATTTTATTTTTAACTAATTTTAAATATTTTCTTTTCGAATTAATTTCCTATTGGCCATGATTAATAATTAAGCCATGATTGGGCATAATTTCCTATTCTGCATTATTGGTGAAGCCATTTTATCCAATTTATTCTGTGTAAGTAGCCTTTGATAATATTTTCTGAACATCTTACAATCAAAAACATCTTAGAATAAAAACTTACAAACTTAGAATAAAATTTTTAAATAAAAATGAAAGTATTTGAAAGATTAATATAATGTTTTTTTTATTAAATTCATCATCATTCTCAAACATGTCATACCATTTGCATAATTATTGCAATATATTAATTATACAATAATTAATCACAATTTACCAGAAAAGCAAAACATTATTTAAAAATAAGTAAAAAAATCTTTTAAAAAACTATTGTCAGAAGTTTTCAGACGTTTTGCAACGTAAAAAAAGTTTGCAACATTTTGTAAATTAAATTTTCAAAATTTTTCAGTGGATATACGTAAAATTTTTAGTCTTAGTCATATAAGAAAACAAGTTTTATTTTTAATCATTAGAGCATAAGGAGATGAATAATAATATTAGCACAATTTTTATTACCGTAGTTAATTATTTTAAGAGTAATTTTATTTATTCTTAGAATATTTTTATGATTAGACTATTATTATTTTTTGTTCCTAGATTATTATTAGCTTTTAATAATGACACATTTTTATATAATGACAAATTTTTATGCGTAGACATTATATTAGGAAGTATTTTAGAATATATTTTTCTTTTTTCCTGGACAAAATGCTTTTAAACAAAAGACTTTGGTAAGGAATATAGCAAAGCTATCATTGACAGATTGTTAGCAAATTTAAAGTAATTCTTGCTATGTTAAAAAAAACACCTGAATTAAATAGACTACCACAAGATTTCAAAACACTCTAAGAGTAATTTAGCCCAAAAAATAATCTATATTTTTATTCAAATTATTATTTTTGTAGATTCAAGCTCTCGAATTATTATTCTTGTAGATTCAAGCACTCACATTTTTAATTTTGTATAACTGTCAAAACTGAAGCTCTAAGTGTAATTCATCGATAAAAAGTAATTATTGATCAATAATATTTTTTATATAAATTTACTACATTTAAATTTGAAGTGTTAAAATACCTTCCTTAAATTATGCGTGCAAATAAAATAATTTCTTAATGTAAATAAATGTTTAAATAATGAAAAAATTTAAGTTATTTAATTAAAGCTTAAAACAATCACTGCCTAGTTTGAAATAGCTAAATAATTAAATTTAAATTAAAAATATTAAGTTACTGTTTAATTTATTTAAACTATTAATAAATTATTTTTTTTACATTCTGATGCAGTTGGCAAACACATACACAATTGTCATTGATGCCTTAAGACAAGCTCTGCACCGACGTTACTCACTTAACTC
Source organism: Caerostris darwini (assembly GCA_021605075.1). Taxonomy (NCBI): domain Eukaryota; kingdom Metazoa; phylum Arthropoda; class Arachnida; order Araneae; family Araneidae; genus Caerostris; species Caerostris darwini. The sequence goes on from BPLQ01009016.1 coordinate 1,291,683, forward strand.
TACACAGGAGGTGAGCGTAGCTTGAAGATAAGCTACGGACGCGTAGTAATAATACCCCCGCAACGCTCTACGATCATGTTAGAAAGTGACCTATTTTTTAAAAGCTATTGCTTCCTATTTTTTAAAACCCGATGTTTAGCTGATATATTTATTAAAATTGCAAAGACAACACTGCACAACTGCAATACATAACAAAACACAATTATATAACAAATGTTTACAAAATCATCTTAAAAGCCAGTTCGTTTAAAGGACTTTGTACCCTCCGTACTGCCTGGAACTCTTCATACGATCAATCCACTCCCTTTTTTCTTCTCTCTAATGTTCGAATGTGGGGTATGCAAACAAGAAAAGCGTGCAAAACCAAAGTATAACGCAGGGGTGGCCAACCCAAATGATCTTGCTGGGCACTTTGAAAATGCATCAGAACTCCGCGGGCCTAATATAAAATTATATATCCCCATATTAGATTTAAATCCACTATAGACAATTTTTGGCGTAAAAAATTGAAACATAATGAGTTATTATTATTGGGTTTACTATTATTCTTACATGTAAACATATTATAATAATGCTAAACCCACATTGTACAGATATATGTAATACTAAAAGTCAACTTTAAAAAAAAAAATTATCAATATAAATAAATAAAAAAAATTATAAATATCCATGAAATGAAATTATTAAAATATATTTCTTTTACTAATGCGATATTTCTTTCTCCACTCTTTCACTTAGAGTTTGCAAATCTATCTCCATTTAGGTATTTCCACACCGTAATTGGTGTTGCAGTCCGTTATGTGTGAACGTGTTATGTGTTTGGTCAATTTCCTTTAAAAAAATAGATTTGCAGGTATAAGTTCAACTTGAATATATATTCATTTATTATAAAAAAAATATTATTCCAGGATTATTTTGGCGTGTTAAATGTTGATCTTTAAATATTAATGTTTCATGACATTAAATACATAAATACAAAAGTAAATGGAAAATTTATTTCATTTTTGAAATGCAACGTAAGGATAAAAGGAAATGTATCCTCAGTTGGATACTTTTGATACCTTCTTCATCTGTTTCATTCCCAGAAAAAAGTATGAAATGAATAAAATTTCAAGCATGTAAAATGTATAAATCTTTCCAATTCATCTTCCTTGCTTCCATTTCTATTTGCAATTGCACGACATGGCATCATTCTCTTTATATTTATGATATTTGATGTCCCTTTCGAGTTTATTTTCTACTTTTTTCCACATTCAACTTCGAGCGGAAACTGGTTGAAATAAAATTGTCACCAGAAATTCGTCGTACCGGGGAAATGCAGTGGGAGCCACAACTCGGAATGCTTTGAAGACTAACTTCTTACATGAGGTTCCTCATACATTTTTTTTATTTATGTTGCCTTGAATGAAGTGTGAACGTGCTATGAATTCTAAAGTATTCCCTGAAATTCCCGCAAAGATATGCAAAATGGAAAAACTCCGGCGTTTCTGAAAAAGCATTCTTTATACCAACTTTCATGTGTTAGTTTGCATAAAACTAGAATGATGCGACATCTCCAGCAGTGAAGTTCCTTTTTTAAAGGTTAAATTTGTGCCAGAACATAAGATTGAAACAAAACAAAAATTATTATTATTTGTATATTCTGAAGTGGGTCAGAAATTTAAAACTTTTATTTGTGTTCTGCCTTCTTTTAAATACCTGCAATGTAATTATTATATTTGTAGATATAAAAAAATCGTTTTTTGAAATGTATTTATTTTATTGTAGTGGAAAACATAAAATATTTCGAATTTTTTCATTTTCATATAATGAGTGAAATACTTATAATTTCATGTATAATTAGAAAAGTAATATAAAAGTAGTAGTAGAACAGTTAAATCAAACTTTTAAGTTAAACCAATCTGTTTAGAGAGAAACAAAACCAAAGTCTAACGTAAGGCTCAACATGTCCTTTAAAGTGAGATCTAATAACTTTAACTCCAAGGTCACTGTTAGTTGCGGGAATCCATGGTGGATCCTTATTTGAATTTTATTAAAAAAACTATTTCATTAAAACTCAAGCCAATTTCTGTTAATTTCTCAATAATTGAAACTAAACAGACTAGAAAACTTGAATAATTAACAATATAAAATGATTTCTTTTTTTTTCTAAATCGCCACGAAAACACTTCCTACCGTTTCTGAAAAAGCATTCTTTATACCAAGTTTCGTGTGTTAGTTTGCATAAAAATGGAACGATGTGACATCTCCAGCAATGAAGTTTCTTTTTTTTTAAGGTTAAATTTGTGCCAGAACATAAGGATGAAACGAAAGTAAAATAATTATTTTTTTTATAGTTTATAATTATTTTTTGAATCATTAATAATATAAAATGATTTCATTTTTTTTCCTAAATCACCATGAAAACCCTTTGTTTCCAAAAATAATTTCCATAGTTATTTATTTATTACAAAATATATTATTCCAGGATAATTTTGGCGTGTTAAATGTCGATCTTTAAATATTAATATTTCATGTCATTAAATACATAAATATAAAAATAAATGCAAAATTTATTTCATCTTCGAAATTCAGCATAAGGTTAAAAGGAAATGTATCCTTAGTTATATACTTTTGATACCTTTCTTATCTATTTCATTTCCAGAAAAAAGTATGAAATGAATAAAATTTCAAGAATGTAAAATGTATAAATCTTTCCAATTCATCTTCCTTGCTTCTATTTCTATTTGCAAATCCACGACATGGCATCATTCTCTTTATATTTATGATATTTGATGTCCCTTTCAAATTTATTTTCTACTTTTTTCCACATTCAACTTCGAGCGGAAACTGGTTGAAATAAAATTGTCACTAGAAATTCGTCGTACCGGGGAAATGCAGTGGGAGCCACAACTCGGAATGCTTTGAAGACTAACTTCTTACATGAGATTCCTCATATATTTTTTTTATTTATGTTGCCTTGAATGAAGGGTGAACGTGCTATGAATTGCAAAGTATTCCCTGAAATTCCCGCAAAGATATGCAAAATGTAAAAACTCCAGCGTTTCTGAAAAAGCATTCTTTATACCAACTTTCGTATGTTAGTTTGCATAAAACTAGGGTGATGAGACATCTCTAGTAATGAATTTTCTTTTTCTTAACGTTAAATTTGTGGCAGAACATAACGCTAAAATGAATTAAAATTATTATTATTTGTATATTTGGAAGTTTAAAGCTGCTGCCCTTTTCAGACTGCTGATGGACCATGATTGTATGGCCAATCACCATTTTTGTATGAAAATATTTGCAAGCCCAAAATGCATGCTCTGCAGTCTTGGAGAGGACATGGATTATACTCACCTACCTGTCTGCCCTGCACTTGTTTCCTCTACTGTGTATGGTCGTTACTGGGAGGCTAGGGTCCTTATGGATTAAACATGTCACTATGTTATTTCTTTGGATTCTCGGTGTTGATTTCATGTTCCTTGTGTTCTTTTTCTTTTTTATATTTTATTACTTTTTGTAGCCTGCCATTGGAAATAAAAAAAAAAAATATTTTGAAGTACGTCAGAAATTTAAAACTTTTCTTTCGGTTCTAAAATAATTACAATGTAATTATTATGTTCGTAGACATTAAAAAATTATTGTTTTTTTAATTCATTTATTTTACTGTATTAAAAACAAAGAAAATTTCGAATTCTTCTACTTGTATGTAATGCGCGAAATACTTGTAATTTAATACAAAATTAGAAAAGCGATATAAAAGTAATTGTAGAACACAAAAATCAAACCTTTAAATTAAACCAATCTGTTCAGAAAGTAACAAAACCAAAGTCTAACATAGGGGTCAACTCTCCTTTGAGTGTAAGGTCTGTTAACTTTGAGTTGAAGGTTATAGTTTGTTGTCCGCATACATGGTGTATCCATATTTGTATTTTATAAAAAAAAATATATTTCATTAAATGTTGAAACGATTTCTGTTAATTTCTCAATAATTGGAACTAAACAGACTGGAAAACTTGAATCATAAACAATATAAAATGATTCCTTTTTTTCTAAATCACCACGAAAACACTTTTGTTTCTAAAAGTAACTTCGATAGATATTTATTTATTATAAAATATATTATTCAAGGATAATTTTGGCTTCTTAAATGTTGATCTTTAAATATTAATGTTTCATAGCATTAAATACATAAGTACAAAAGTAAATGGAAAATTTATTTCATTTTTGAAATGCAACGTAAGGTTAAAAGGAAATGTATCCTCAGTTGAATACTTTTGATACCTTTCTTATCTATTTCATTTCCAGAAAATAGTATGAAATGAATAAAATTCCAAGCATGTAAAATGTATAAATCTTTCCAATTCATCGTCCTCGCTTCCATTTCTATTTGCAAATACACGACATGGCATCATTCTCTTTATATTTATGATATTTGATGTCCCTTTCAAATTTATTTTCTACTTTTTTCCACATTCAACTTCGAGCGGAAACTGCTTGAAATAAAATTGTCACCAGAAATTCGTCGTACCGGGGAAATGCAGTGGGAGCCACAACCCGGAATGCTTTGAAGACTAACTTCTTACATGAGATTCCTCATAAATTTTTTTTATTTATGTTGCCTTGAATGAAGGGTGGACGTGCTATGAATTGCAAAGTATTCCCTGAAATTCCCGCAAAGATATGCAAAATGGAAAAACTCCCAGCGTGTCTGAAAAAGCATTCTTTATACTAACTTTTGTGTGTTAGTTTGCATAAAACTGGAATGATGCGACATCTACAGAATTTTTTTTTTTTTTTCAGTTCCATCTATTAGTTCACACTCTCCCTGTATATATCTTATTCAAATTTTCAATTGTTAATAAAATACTTTTTATTCATCCATTAAAGTTCAAATACCTTTTTTTCAAACTTATAGTGGATGACACTTGATGCTAATACTGTTTTTTCAAATATTAATACATTAATTAAATTTAATTTATTAACTTTAGTTTCTTTTTTAGATTTAAGTTGAATATGTCTACCAATAGATGGAGCCAGATAAACTTAAAAAAACGAAGGAAAATTATTTATAAAGGACTTTCTGAGATATAGTGAAAAAAATGTAGGAATTGACTTTTGGTTTTTGACTTGATTTTTTTTTAATATTATTTGTATAAGGCAAAATTTGTGCCAGAACATAAGGCAAAAATGAAAATAAAATTATTATTATTTGTGTATTTTGATGTAGGACATAAATTTCAAACTATTTTTATTAAATTACAAAGAAAAAACAAATAAATAATATAAAGATTTTTTTAGTCATATTTAAATAAGTTCTTATACTGTTATTAAATAATAACCAATTTAATAGTTTGAATTATTTACTTTAATTGGTTAAATTTGTGCCAGAACATAAGTCTAAAACGAAAGTAAAATAATTATTATTTGTATATTTTGAAGTAGGTCAAGAATTTGAAACTTTTATTTTCTTTTTAAAATATTTAGAATGTAATTATTATGATCGCAGACGTTAAACAATTGCTATATTTTCATATTTATTTATTTCACTATATTAAAAAAACAAACATTTTTTTTAACTTTTATATAATGCTTGAAAAACTTTTAATTTATTGCAAAATTTGAAAAAAAATATCCAGTAATTGTAAAACAATTAAGATCAATCTTTAAATTATACCAATTTGTTAGGAAAGAAATATACTGCTTTAATTTAAAGCTATTAAAATACAAATATGTGGAATTTATAAATAGTTTAAATACATGAAAAAGTAGCACAATATTTGCAATTTAAATTTAATTATTTTGTAATTTTAAATTAAACAGTGATTATGCATTTTTAAAGTTTATTTAAATAAATTAAATTATTTTTTATCATTTATGTTGCCTTGAATAAAATGTGAACGTACTATGAATTGCAAAGTATTCCCTAAAATTCCCGCAAATATATGCAAAATGATAAAATTCCAGCGTTTCTGAAAACGCATTCTTTATATCAACTTTCGTATGCCCAAAGCTGGAATGAAAAATAAAGCAATAAAGTTTCTATTTTTTAACTTTAAAGTTGTGCCAGAACATAAGACTAAAACGAAAGTAAAATAATTATTAATTATTTTGAGGTAGGTCAGAAATTTGAAACTACTTTTTTTATTTTAAAATATTTACAATGTAATTAATGTGTTCGTAGACGCTACGGTATTGCTGTATTTTTATATTTATTTGTTTACTGTATTTAAAAAAAAAACGAATTTTTAATTTTTATATCTTGAGTAAAATATTTATAATTTATTGCAAAATTAGAAAAAAGAATAAAAGAGTAATTGTAAAACAAATAAATCAATCGTTTAAGTCAAATCAAAAGTTTAAATTAAATCATTTTGTCCAGAAATAAACAAATTGATTTTATTTATAGCTATTAAAAAACTTACACGCAGAATTTGGCCGAGTGGCTAACGGTGTTTTTTTTTTTTTTAAACACTTTATTTATTCTTCCAAATTTATTTCATCGCCTTTCTCCGGACACAATGCACTTACGCCAACTTAATGTTTATTCCGCAATTCATGCCATAATATCATCCGCAGGGATGACTTTCGAAGCTTGCGGCGACTCACGTTGAATTTCTCCAATCGACTCGAAACTGTGTCCTCGGAGTGGTCTTTTGAGCTTAGGGAATAGCCTGAAGTCACACGATGTGAATACGGTGGTTATGGAAAGATATGAGTTTCATTTTTGACGAAAATTTACGAAGAATCAATGCAGTGTGAGATGGTGCATTCAGTGTTTTTCGGTACCAATCGAGATTTGACGCGCTTGAGGCCCAAAATGGAATTGACCGATCCTTTTGAAATTCCAACCGCAACAGTAAGGTCTCTAATTGTAAATCGATGGTTTGCAAGCGCCAAATCTTTAAGTTTTTGGACGTCAGCTTCGTCGATTGAAGTTGATGGTCGACCAGAGGGCTCTTCGTTTTTAACACGTTATCTACATTCTTTGAACTATTTATACTGCTTCTAAACATTTCTTTCCAATATGGGAATGCTCATCGAATGCCTTCTGCAACATTCCATACGTTTTCGCAAACAAAATTTAATGCAAGTTCTTTGCTCAATTAATTCAGACTTTTCAATAATCGCCGGCATCAGTTTTAGCGTCTCACAAATCCAAGCGTAACTCAAACACAATGAATATTTTGACGTCAATATTTACAAAGATGTCAAGGACGGTGCCAGCAACCTAAAAGAGAAAAAAAAAATTGAAATTTCATAAACCCCTGGAATTTCAAATTGAAAATTGTTCTTACTTTTTGGACACAATAGTAATTTAATTTCTATCCATGAACAGCGCAGACTTCAGATCACACGCATATCTGGTCCTGACTTGTACTTATATGATAACAATATTAATTAAATGAAATTAATTCATAATGTAAAATTAGTTATTAATTAACAGTAAAATAACTTATTAAAAACTACTTAAAATCTTTGTGTTAACTCTTTCTTTGTAACTTAGTAATATTCACAGAATTAAATAGACAAAATATTTACCAAGACTAATTATTCGAGAACAATAAAATAATAATAATTCCAACAATCATAATCTTAAATTATTTATATATTGAAGAACCGACCTTCAATATGAACGAAATAAATTCATTTATTTTAAATAGATTTAACGTATTTAATTCATAATTATTGAAGTGTAACATACTAAACACATTTTAAATTTAATTTTTCTTCACATATTGATAATTAAAATAAAATAAATTAAAAATATTTATCTTTAAAAATATTTTATATTTACTTATATTTTTATATTTATATTTTTATTAATATATATATATATTAAAATAATTAAAATATTTTATTTAAACTTTATTTATAAGTCAATTGTAATCGGACTTCCTCCTTGCAAGGTGGCGCTGGCAAGGTGTCCCCTGTGGCGTTCTGGAGAAATGGTCAGTAGGCCTCGAGACTCTCACCCGAGGGGAAGTACTGCACAACCAGTGCTGCCACTGAGAAACTTTTAATACAGTGCAATCACGCGCTTCTGTTGAGAAACGTTTAGTTTACAGTCTCTCATCCCGAGAGGAATTAATTGTATGTAACGCAACCTGCGCATAAGTTGCGCATAATACGGAGAGGAAGTATATTTCGCGCATCCAATGCGTACTTGAGTATCTTTTTCAGCTTAGAAGTGGAAAAATCCACAGTTTAAATCCTTTCACTTTTTAAATGTGTTAAATATTGTAAGTGTGTGCTGTTTGAGCGTGTGTAAAGAAAGCTGCGTGTTTTCATACATGTGTCTCAAGTATCAAAACAACCACATCCAGTTACAATCCAGGGCTGTACAACACACAACACTACACAATATATTTTTTAAAATTATTTATGTGAATTCTTATTTTCCAAAAATATTATCAATATTTTAATTTCAGATATGTTATAATTTATAAAAAATATTTTATAATAGATAAGCAAAGTACTTAACTCCTATAATTAGTAAATTCGCTGTAATTTAATTATTACATAAAATAGTTCATTAGCTACTCATTACAATAACAAAATAAAAAATATTTTTTCTGATCAATAACAGTACTCGCAAGAATTATTCAGATATCATATAAAGCAGTATATAAGGTATTTTAATTATTGAACTTGCAGCAACTTCTATAAATATTTACCTAGAAAAATATGAGTTTCGGATTGTTGTATGTGAAATATGCATTGATTTATTAAAATATACTATTTGACTACTTCATATAATTTTAGAATGACGCGGAAATATCTTTGGATTGGAAAATGTGAAAGTTTTGCAGATCTACTCTAGTTTGACTGTTCAATATATATTATAATATAAAAATAATATGCAACATGCATGTAGAGCAACAAACACAAAACTTTTACTATACTTTTACATTTCTAGAGTTCAATACACACATGAGATGCATTTTTGGTTCTGGTATAAAACTGCAATATTATACAGCAACTCAGAATTTTTCTGAAATATCAACATGAGACATGATTTAAAACTATCTTTCAGACAAAAATTTATCTTATACATTTCCTCTTATAAATTATATCAATAATTCAGTTAGTCTGTGTTGACATATTAAATGATATATTTATATATAAATTTCTAAAATATGAGATTAAACATAAAAAGCAACATAAAACATTATTGTGACACATTGAAACATTATTAGTAGTTGTTCTGCAGCAATATTTTCTACTAATTTAAAATTAATAACTTTAATAATGATAAGACTAAAAAAATTATTAGGCATTGTATTCATTTTATATTTAAATTTTACACTCAATACTTAATTACTTATTAAAAAATAAAAACATGAAAATATAAAAAATATAGGGTGATATTTTAAGTACTTAAGATAAAGTTCGAAAAATAACAATACTAATATAAGAAATTGATTTAAGAAGTAAATAAGAAATTGACTATTGTATAAATTTTGCGTAATTTGTAGAAATTTGAAGAAAATAATTAATTTCTAAGGAAAATTAATACTTTTAAAATTTTGTAAAATATTACGTAATTTATAATATTGTCAAATACATATTACAAAGTACTAATAAAAAATTCATAAAAGAAATGAATTTAAAAGAAAAACGGAGCTTAAAAGAGAGAGCTAGTGAGAAATTACATACTGAAACTTTACAATTAATAGTCCAATTACAATATTACTGATTTAACATTAATAACATTTATAATTTATAATTTTATATTAATTTAAAATGAATAGTTTAAAAATTATTTTATATTAACAAAAATTATAAAAAATTATTGTTCATTGTAAGCATTTCATTTAGACACATACAGAGAAATGTGAGGAACAAAAATATGACATATTAAAATAACAATATTTTAATTTAATATGTGAAATGACCAAATGCATATACACAAAGATATGAAATTGACTTGTCACTTGATCTTTAAGATTTAATGTGGGCCTTTCAAAGTAGTATAAATTGAAGAAAAAGGAAATAAGTATATAGATACTTTTAAATCTTTGGAAGAATTCTATGTATTTTATAATTTTAACAATAATAATAGGATGCATTATGTTCCAAACCTGACAGTTTAATAAAGCATTAACTGTTTTAATCATAAGTAAGTAATGAATATTTAAAAAATGCACAGAAAGTGAAAAACTGATTTCCGCTTAAGAATATCAAAATTATAAGGTCTTTTGAGTGAAGGTGACAATAATAACAACCAATGTTGTTTCTTATTCTATTTGGTTAACAGCAACATCTATACCAACTCCAAGAGCCTGTGTGTTATCATAGAAGAAGGGAGGGGACTGCAGCTTCTGTTGCGATGGAGCACCCGTAGGTGGAAGCTAGTTTCGTGACGCTGAAACAGGATGGCAGTGCCTTCCGGTAGGCCTTTTATTGGTAATCACCTGGTTCACCAGGAACTACCTGGAGATAACCCGGAAAACTCCACCAGGTAGTCCGATTAACGAGGCAAGATGCTGAAAGTCACAAACACCAACGAGTATACTCTTTTTTAAAACACTGTCTACAACAAAACTGCTAGCGGATGGAACCTCAGTCGTAATGCTCACGTTATCACTGAGCCACGAGTTGGGCATTGAAACCAACGTATAATTAAATTAATTGTATTCTTTGTCATATATTGTAGTTTTGATTAAATAATAATAATAACAGAACAAAAACTCGTTACTTGAATGCTTTAGATAATTGTGTTTTAAGAATGACCTAAAATTAACTAAAATTATGTTGTCTTTACATTGCACACAAATTTATGACCAAAATATATATTTTATACATAACTATTTTCACAGGCGTTGTTAAAACATTTCTCTCTATGGCATAATGCCAATTTGAATACTAAAACTGCGGTATAATTCACACTTCAAATTAAAATTAACTCTTAGAGTTGGGCAATTATTCACATATTTGTCAACACACATAAAAAAATATCAGTCCTGATCACACACTTCTTTTAAAGTAAAAATACTTTACAACATCCTTTAATTAAAATCAAACTTAAAAACCAAACACTTTACGTGAAAGACCGGACAGGAATCTAGAAAGAAACGCTATTCGCATGACGCTATTTTCTTAGAGACAACGCAGAGCTAGTAGTTCTTTGGGCGACGTATCGTTTTTCACATGGCTAGTTATCGACTGCAGGACAGTCTCGCAGGGGTTATATATAATCCTGCGCTTCATTAGCTTGCTGCTTGTCCTTAATCTAGGATACGCCAGACTTGATTGATTACATTTTGATGACTTACTCCGTACAATGGCGCGACCGCATGTCGTTGTTTCTGCCAGGGCATTGTCTCTGGGCAGGATGCTGTATCCTTAATCTGTATTTAAGCGGGGTATTTCAGAAATTGGATGGGATTGTTTTGTGCCATTCGTGCACAATGGCTGTTATCATTACAATTGGAAGAACAACAAGTGCACTGTATGCATTTGATGATGATTACGAATTTTATTGGACTATGTTTAAAACATAATGTCACTGTTTATTTAAAGATTTTGATGGTTAGAATTGGAGAAGAGTTTATATAAAGGCTTAAGATTTGTTTGTTATCATTACAATTGAAAGAACAAGTGTACTTTATACATTTGAGGATAATTACGAATTTTATTGGAATATGCTTAAAACGTTATATGCAAATATGGTATTTTGGAATATGTTTTTTTTCATACTATCATTATTTACTTGAAGATTTTCATGATTAAAATTGGAGAAGAGTTTAGTTGCAAATGATATTTTGTTCAAATTTTTTTTTTCTGTTATCATTACAATTGGAAGAACAGCAAGTGTACTTTATACATTTGATGATGTTTATGAATTGAACTACATTAAGATTGAACATAATTTTAACTACATTAAGACATAACTAGAACTTTATTTGAATTAAACTACATTTTTATTGAACTACATTTAAGACATAATATCACTGTTTATTTAACAATTTTTGAGGACTAAAACTGGAGTAGAGTTTAGTTGCAAATGATATAAAGGTTTAAGATTTGTTTGCTGCCCTCATTATGATTGTGAGAACAACAAGAGTACTTTATACGTTTTATAGTACTTTATACGTTTTATAGAGTACTTTATAATTTTATTGGACTATGTTTAAAACATAATATCACTGTTATTTAAAGATTTTGATGGTTAAAATTGGAGAAGTGAGTTTAGTTGCAAATTATATAAATGTTTAAGATGTGTTTGTTGTTAACATTACAATTGGAGGAACAACACGTGTACTGTATACATTTGATGATGATTACGAATGTTATTGGTCTACGTTTAAAACATAATATCACTGGTTATTTAAAGATTTTGATTTTTAAAATTGGAGGAGAATTTCGTTTTTAATAATATAAACGTTCAAAATTTATTTTATATATGAGAAACTATATTTATTAAGTTAAGGTTGTAAGTAAAATTGAAATAAATAAATTAATTAAAAATAAAAATTCATTTAATAATAAATGCATTGTAGCAAACTTAAAAATATATATGTTTGTATGTATTTCAAAAATCATATTTACAACAGATTGATTTTGTATGTTGATATGTGTAATACAAATTAATAAATGTATTGGTAGTATTTAAATACTTTTAAAATCTGTAAAAGAAAAATAATATTCAAATAGGAAAAACAAATAAAACATGTAAATTTAAGGGACGCAGGATAAATATAAAATTGCAACAAAAAAATGAACAATTTATTTCTTACGAATTCAGCTTCATTAAAATGCTCTTATAATCTAGATAATTTAGCATTAGATATTAATTTAGAAAAAGTTATAGATCTTTTATCGAGTAAATCTTTTACCGTTAATTAAGCTGTAGAAGACGAATCCAGCGTGGGCTTTAGGCATTAATTCCTGCCTTGACACTGCAAATCAGAATGTGATAGATCTTAGTTGTACTTGGTTTTCTGTAAGAAAAAGAAATTGTTGTAATGTGTATTTTAGCTAAATATGTTTTTCAGAACTGTGACGCAGCGTGAATTAATCTTGCTAGCAACTTCTGCCATATATGTGGAGAATGGACCTTTGTAACCCAAAATAATTCCATCACTTCTTTAGAAAAAAAAGGCATATTACCTCTATTTCGAATACGAACTTGTGATCAAGACAAGTCTTGGCTGTAATTCTTGTTCAAGGAAACCTATCAAGTTCATTAAAATGCTAAGAAAAAGACAACGCCGTTTGCCATTATTATGATTTGGTGAAAAAAAGTAATTCTTTAAATGGTTGATACTTCCGAATGGTCCAACCACTATGTAAAGGTATGACTAGGAAAAAAAGCCATTAGTGGAGTTAATAAATATACCATATGGATACGTTGCCATCTAATATGGTGATGGGTTTTCCTATTCTGAAACTCCAAATGAAAATTTTATTCATACAGAGGAAGATCCAGAATCAATTTCGCATGATGTTCTGCAGTAATCTACATACATCTAGTGCTGAATATTATAATAATGCTATACCTACACTTTACATTATGCCTTAAAAAGAACTGAATAGCCCTTTTATACATCTAAAACTTCCAAGACTAAGACAGAATAACTTGCATCGAAATTAGGAAATGGAATTTACTAAGAGAAGATTTTCGAATGATTTTGTTTCGCCATAATCAGGAGCAATTTTGCCTTAATTTAAGCAGGAAAAAAATGTATTTTTCAATTCCTTCTAATAGTTCACAGTCTATATATACCTTGTACCAATTTTCAATCGTTAATAAAATACTTTTTATTCATCCACTCAAGTTCAAATACATTTTTTTGGACTTGTAGTGGATGACACTGGATGTTAATACAGTTTTTTCAAATATTAATTCTGTAATTAAATTTAATTAATTAATTATAGTTTTTTTAGATTTAAGTTGCATATATCTACCAATAGATGGCGCCACATAAACTTAAAAAAATGAATGGAAATTATTTATAAAGGACTTTCTGCTGTATAGTGAAAAAAAAGTTGAAATTGTCTTATTTTTTTTTTTTTTTATATATTACTTATTTTCTTTTCATGTCAATTTAATGGCGGTTCTCAGAATAGAGCGGTCACTGCTTTCATAGATAAGAAAACTGTTTTACGTGTTTTACGTTATAGATAAGAAAACTGTGTTTACGTAACATGTATAAAGTACAACGATTGCAGTGTGCCTAGTGGGGCTTCCCAAGTTTGCACCCATGAAACATGTAGTTTTTGGATAATAAATAATAAGGGTATAGGAAGTCTATAACAATTATTGCAAAATTTATTGAATTAAATTGGTTTTTCAAATTTATACTATGTGAAACGAATTTAATGCTTATCTTGCGTTTTAAAAGTATTGCTTATCATTTGAGATATTCATATTTAGACAATAATTTATTGTTTAATGTTATTTTATTTACTTATTTTATTTTGAGTGACAAAAAAATCTGTCAAAAAATAAAATAAGTTTAAAGCTTCAATAAAGTTTAAAAATAGAAACTTTCGATTTTTTTCCTTTTGTATGACAACTGTTTTAAATACCTACTTATCTGAAATTTCCAGAAATAGTATTTTAAGCCTCAAATCCATATTTCGAAAAGAAATATTCTTTTGAATACTAAAAATACTTCTCATTTAAAGAAGAAAAAAATTTTTATTTAAAACCATTTTTTGTGATATTTAATATTTACAATGAACATTTAGCACATATTTACTCCTTCAAACAATATTCTTAAGCAAATAAATGTACAGTTCTCTAAGACAAGTCATTCACAACATGAATTTTAAAGTTGTTATAATAATATGAATGAAAAACCTTAATGGAAAAATATGATATATGAAACATAAAAGAAGATAAATTATAATACCATTTCAGATTTTTTTTTTTATCTTCCCTCGCATATATTTTTCATGAAAGTTGTCATTCATTTCTTTACAACAAGTAAATTTGAAAGTTTCTTTTGACATTTAAATTTTTCAGAATTTATAAAAAATGTGCATAGTAAAAGGAAATTTAATACTTTTATTTACATTTTGTTAAAATCACTTTTGTATAGGATCACGTAACCTTTTTTTTTGCAGCTTTTGTAGAATATTTACCAAAATATATCTTACTGAAAAAGAAAAAAATATATCAAAATGTTTGGAAAGATTTAAATTTATGATTCAGTTGTTTGTTACTGACACTATCATTTACTGCAACATTTTCAAACATCAATTATTATTATTTTATTTAGTGTTCTGTCTTTTCTCCATACTTTATTTATAATCATATACCAATAATCCTCATATTTATAATACCTTACAAATACATACAAATATCAAATGGCCCATGAAAATATACAAATATCAAATGCCACATGTTTTAAGAATGGCACATGAAAACATACAAATATCAAATGGCACATGTTTTAACAATGGCACATGAAAACATACAAATATCAAATGGCACATGTTTTAATAATAGCACATGAAAACATACAAATATCAAATGGCACATGTTTAAACAATGGCACATGAAAATATACAAATATCAAATGCCACATGTTTTAAGAATGGCACATGAAAACATACAAATATCAAATGGCACATGAAAATATACAAATATCAAATGCCACATGTTTTAACAATGGCACATGAAAATATACAAATATCAAATGCCACATGTTTTAAGAATGGCACATGAAAACATACAAATATCAAATGGCACATGTTTTAATAATAGCACATGAAAACATACAAATCTCAAATGGCACATGTTTTAACAATGACACATAGAAATATACAAATATCAAATGCCACATGTTTTAAGAATGGCACATGAAAACATACAAATATCAAATGGCACATGTTTTAACAATGGCACATGGAAATATACAAATATCAAATGCCACATGTTTTAAGAATGGCACATGAAAACATACAAATATCAAATGGCACATGTTTTAACAATGGCACATGGAAATATACAAATATCAAATGCCACATGTTTTAAGAATGGCACATGAAAACATACAAATATCAAATGGCACATGTTTTGAGCAAATTATTTTTACAGAAATTAATTTAAAAACATTTATTCTCTCTATGTTGAAATCACATTTTGTTAACAATTTGATTATCCCATAAGCAGTAAATCCTAATAGACGAGTAAGATATTGAACCCCCAAACCAGCACTTTAACCAAACGATAAATCAGACGACAAGCCAGGAGATGGATCTTAAACCAGAATTTGATCAATTGAAGCCTACCATGGCCCTGGATTATAATACCGAGAAATTGGTACGCGTTTGTCGAAGCCGATGATTGTTATTCTAATATGGAAACGATGGGTTCAGATGTATCTAGGAAGACGAATATATTAATACATGGGGAAGAATCCCAATGGTATCTATAAATTAATACTTGATATGACGGATGGTATTGGATAATCCTGTAACCACTTGCATATCTTAAGAAAGGCGTCAAAAGATAGGGCACGTCAACATGTATTTGAGAGTTTGTGTACAATTATATATGCAGTGAACAATTCTCTCATAATTTCTCGATTCCTTTTTTCTGAATTGAATATGTCCATGGAATTTCTTGTGTCATTTATTGAAAGCTAATACCAATTCATCACATGCGATATTGTAGATATTATAGAATATGAGATTCATTTGATTTGTATGTACATAACTATATCTGAAAAACGTGATGAGGTATCTGAAATCTGATAACTATGTATAACAGCTTTATACATTTGATTTTGTATGTATAATACTATATCTAAATGGTGACAAGAATATGTGATAATATTTATACATTATTTTCGACAATATATTAAAGGGGTATAATGGTCAGCTATAATTTCTATAACTTTACTTATACCATTTCCGTGAATAGCCCATTTTGAATTCCATTCCATAAATTGCCAGTTCTAAATTGCCTTATTTCATTTCCAAGCATTGCCAATTCAGAATTGTACTATTCAATAAATTTTAACTGGCTGGATTACCTAGAGCATATCAGATATTATCAGATATCATGAGACTGTTAATTATGTACATTCAAACTTCTCTAAAACATAAAACAGTTCATATTTATACACTATAATATTTAAAAAAAATAATTTATTATTGTTAAAAGATTTGATTGATTATTACTATATTTATTTATTATTTTTAATTTTTGGCAGTTTATGATATTTTAAATATAACGTACAGAGTTATACCTAAAATAAAAGAAAGTGTTATGTTCTTTCATGCTATATGAATTAAACTTTTTAATACTTAAGCTAGATTGAGAATTTTCATCATTAATAATTTTGGGGTTGAAAATTCATTAAATGAATGTTTTACTAAAGAGAGTATTAATATATGAGTAAATAATTTTTTTTTGTAATTTATAATGAATAATTAATTTCATTTAATAAATGATTTTTTTGTAAATGCATAGAATGTAATAATTTACAAAAGATAACAATTACGAAAGTGGAATTTAAGAACTACAATTATCAAGTGTAAGCAAATCTATTGCAAAAAGTAGTATTATTAATTAATTTCATTTAATAAATGATTTTTTTGTAAATGCATAGAATGTAATAATTTACAAAAGATAACAATTACGAAAGTGAAATTTAAGAACTACAATTAACAATTGTAAACAAATCTATTGCAAAAAGTAGTATTATTAATAAGTAAAACGAACGATCAGAATTATTGCATCACCATTTGTAACTACATTTTGTGTATAAAATATGTTTGTATATGTTCCAGCATAACTTAAGCAGTATGATCCTCAAAAGTTCAGTTTTTTTTTTCTGAATTTTTTATTTCCTCAAAAATTACGAATTTTTTATTTGGTTAATTATTGTTAAGGAAACAAAAAACAAACAAACATTTTATTGACATCTCTTTTTTTGACCACTAGATGAGTAGTTATTCTAAAAAAAAAAAAAAAAAAATGCAAGAAGGAGAAATTTAGTTGAAAAAAAATTATTGGAAATTCTTGGATGAAGATGATTGCTTTATTTAGTCAATTTATGTTATAAGATTAATTTTTTTTAAAACCCAAACCTTTATAAGCTTACATATATTTTTTTAAGCAACATCAAAAATGCTTTATTTTCTTCAATCGGGCAATACAGGAACATACATGGTGATATGGTGGAAACATATTGAAGTATGCATATAAATATTTGCATATTGCAAATATTTGGCATTTGGTGGTCTGCATATTGAAGTATGCATATAAATATTTCTTTATGTTTACTTTAATTTGTGAAAAAATCTGCCATTTTTAAACCCCTTGTATGCTATTCTAAAATTCCACATTTTTCATACACACCAGAAGAACGACGTTTCTGCACTTTGTCCCCATGTTATCACACTCTCAATTCCTGAAATACCCGATAGCTAGAAAATCATTTTGCTAATAAATAAGGTTCTTCAGGATGGTATAACTGTATTTTTTTTCTGACGATTTTTAGAGGTTAGTATTCTGCATTTACGTATCATATTAGATATAAACAGGAAAACTGCAACTATTGATAATAAAAGACATTTTGAGAAATCTCTAATAAATTTAGTTTCTTTAAGAAATTAGTGTATCTGATAAGAATGGTTATAGAATACATAATTTTTTTCACATTAGATAATAGAAGAAAAATTTATCTAAGTCTAAGAAATATAATAACAAGAAAAATTTATCTGAAAAAACTTTTTTGAAAATTCTTGGATAAGAATGATTACTTTATTTAATCAATTTATATTATTTAAGATGATTTTTATAAAAACCCAAACCTTTATATGATTGCAGATATTTTTTTTAAACAAAATTTATCGAAATTAAAAATGCTTCGTTTTCTGCAAGTGGGCAATACTGGATCATATGTGGTGGTATGGTAGAAACTTACATACTAAAGTATGCATATTAATATTTCTGTTTGTTTACTTTAATTTTTGAGAAAAATCAGCCAATTTCTATTATTAAGATCAGCCAATCAATTATTTAAGATGAGTTTTTTAAAAATCCAAATATTTATGTGATTGCAAATATTTTTTTAAACAAAATTTTTTAAAATTAAAAATTATTTGTTTTCTGCAACTGAGCAGTACTGGATCATATGTGGTGGTATGGTAGAAACTTACATATTGAAGTATGTATATAAATATTTCCGTATGTTTACTTCAATTCTTGAGAAAAATCTGCCAACTTCATTCCTTTGTATGCTATTTTTCGACATTTTTCATACACATCAGAAGAATGAAGTTTCTCCACTTTACCCCATGTTATCACACCCTCAATTCCTGAAATACCCGATAGCACCACCCCCATCTCCTTATTTAATGCATATTGATGCGAAGATGAGATGCGTTATGAGTAAAGCCTTAAGCAAACTGCTCCATTCTGTAGTATAGCCGAGTCCCTGAAGGGTTGGTCGAAGATGCATAGCTCGTTTTAATGTAACGAGCCAGCTCTCTGTGGCTACAGGAAACTCTGATTAACCTTATCGTATTTCAAACCACTTATCCTCAGTAATAACTGTCCGCTGTTAGTGGGATGTATAGTTTACCTCAGGATTAACGGCAGCTCCCATCATAGTGTGTATACGGGCAACGCATGCATATATCTAATACTGTGTTTGTATGCCCATGCACTGTATAACCGACATCCCATCTCCTCTCTGATGCACGAGTTGTTAAAGCAGTGGCGGTGCGATTAATAGGCTTTTATTACCCGTTTTAAGTGCCAACTGAAGATTATGGATATCTCACCATGAACAGTTTGGTTAAAAATTGTGAGATGATATAGTGTTATCGCTTGTGTTACTAGAATTTTATTGCTTTGTCATTTTAAATATTTATTGGAAAAGGGTGGTATCGATTTGTTTGGTGTCACATTTTAGAGATACATACATTAAACTTGCAAATATGCTTATAATTTGCTATAAATTAATTTTTATTTTACTATGGGAGCATCTCACAAATCTTATTGGTTCTAATTAAAATACATTTGGCTTGTTATACTTTACAAAAAAAAATATTTTGATAATAAACAATGTTCTGCTGTTTGGTATAAGAAGTTGAGAGGTTAGTATTCTGCATTTACTTATCATATTAGATATAAACAGGAAAACTACAACTATTGATAGTAAGAGATATTTTGTGGAAATCTCTAATAAATTTAGTTTCTTAAAGAAATTAGTATAGCTTCCAACAATGGTTATAGAATACATATACGTTTTTTCATATTAGATAATAGACTAAACAACCTGCTTCTAGAACATAAGCTAGTTAGGTAAGGTAGCACAAATAAGATACTAATAAGTAAGATAGATAAGTAACATACTATAACACAAATAATAAGTTAGTATACACAAATAAGATATTCGATGCTTATTCACCTGGTAAACCATATTGAAAGTTTCAAAATTTAAGATTTCACATTTCTACCTAGATTCGAGAATTGCTCAATGTCAAGGACCAGTAGTCGAAATGAGCGCTTGATTAACGAAGGGCTTTATTTTTTGGTACATAAAAACAATTGTGTTTTCGTATGTACACTGAACTATGTGTTTATTTACACTATATTCGGTACATCATGTTTTTTTATGAATTACAGTTGTTATTATATATTCTACGAACTGCCCACCAACGGGCAGCAGAGGTTATACATTGCTTTCCCGAAGGGATTTTAGGGGTAACTGTGCTGCTTTTCAATATAAAATGAAAACTTTTTATTTATGTTGCATAATACTCATAAACCTCTTTTTGTAAGATCTGCCTTAGCACGATTACTTTTGTGGAATTTTTTAAATTTTGTATGAAAGTAAAAATGTCCTAAAAATACATGTTATGAATAAAAACAATACGTGAACAATTTATATTATAATTTTTGAATTCATTGAATTCATCTAATTTTTGAATTTATATCCTAATTGAGCAGTTCATATTCACTGCTATATAATAGTTTTGAGGATTGGTCAATTAAAAATTTTTGTTTCAATTGTAATTTTTTTTCTACTATTAAAAACTAATGAAAAACTATAAAATATTTTTTTTTTGTTTATATTTCTATACTTATATATTATATAAACAAGTAGCTAAACGAAAATAACGAGTGCCTAAATGAAACATTCACACTTTATTTTTAAATAACACAAAATTTTAAATAAAAGATAAGTCTAAACTAATTTTTATTCTGCAAATGAAAAATTTATAACTTGAAAGAAATATTAAAAAATGCTTTTGCTAATGAGTTTAATATTTACAGAATATCAAAAATTTAAGTCAACGTTTAATGTACACTTTTTATTTTTAATTGTAAAATATTTTGTTCATATGTTTGTTTATATTTATTTTATTATTTTCGAATTCCTTAACCAAAATAATATGCCAAGACACGTCTTTTATATTAATTATTTAGAAATTATACATTTATTTTTAATTATGTTTCCTTACACAAATAATTTCACGTAATTTATAAAACTAATTATTTATGAATCATTTTAATTTATATTTATGTTACTTCAATTAAAGCCTTTGATTGTTGAAGCCTGTTTTTTAAAAGTCTTAGCGACTAATAATAATATATTTTGATTTAATATAATAATTTATTTAAATTGAAAACATACATAAATATGCAAAATAGAATAAAAGAAATAAATGAAATAATTAAAAATACTATACGAATTTATTAGAAAAGTCCCATGAGTATAAGAATTTATTAACAAATAATTTTAAAATAATGATAAAAAATGACAATAAATTTTGACTTTAACATTTCAGAATTCAAGGGACTCTAAAATTGCTTTTTCAGTTACTTCAACTTTGTAATCATTAAGAATAAAAATGCATCTTAACAAATAAACTAAAAGACAAACACTAAAGAAAATTATTATTATTATTATTGTTAAATAGAAAAATACAGACTCGAATTTTAAGGGTTTAATAAATATCTCTAATAATCAATGACTACTTCGTAAAAAAAACAGGTTTTTAATTCATTTGATGTTAAAATGTGTTTAATATGTTTTAAATTATAATTTAATTTGTTTTATCTTTTATAAGGGAATTTTTCAGCAGTTACAATTACTGTCATATACTGCGTCTTCCAAGAAATTGATATTAACTATATTTTTAAATTTTAAATTATTTCTTTCTTCCCTCCATATGGAAAAAAAAAAAAATTTTTTTTTTAGAATTTGTTCAATTTTTATGATAGATTTTTGTACTAAAATTGTTTAGATTTATGAAATTATTCTTAATGATATTTTCTATGAAATAGTATGAAAAAATTCTTATCATGCTGACTGGGCAATAATTCAAATACTATCAATTTCTGATACAGAAATAAAATAAATATATACGGAGATATGAAAAGGAGATTGATGCTTCCACATTTTTTAACTTATTATAATTGATTTTAGAGACATAATGTTTCAATCAATCCGGCCTTTTAAATAGTTTATCAATGACACTTTAAAAATCTTATAAATGAGAATTATTTAAGATAATCCCATAATTGTTTCATTCGTGTTGATAAGTTTCTTTATTAAATAGTTCTGGTCGATACATACAGTCTATAATTGTCAAAATAAAACGCTGGTTATTGTTTTTTATACATATTTCTGCGTTTTATATTAAATACGTTTTTGATAGAATTTTTTTTTTCTAAATTTGAAATTTTAAATAATCAATTTGGGTTCAACAAAATATTCCGTGTAAGCTTAATACAAAAATTTACAATAGAATAATAACTTTGAATTAGTACACAAAATGAATTATTTAAAAATTATTAGCAGGAAATAAGCATAGTACATATATATTGATTCATATAAATTTGATTCAAATAAATTTGAAAACTAAATCCCAAAAAAAAAAGAACAAAACAGTCGATATATATGACTGATAAAAGGTTTTCATGAAATAAGTTCAATTTCAATGTTATTGGAATCAAATTTGTCAAAGCTCTTCTTGGTAATTTCCATACAGCAATGCTGCTTACAATTTACTGAATTTTATTTTAAAAAATTCTTTAGAATTGAGAAAAAAGGATATTAATAAAACCAATTATCTGATAAAACCCACTGGCATAGCGACTAAACTGAATTTCTTATAATGTAAATATTGAATATCTCGTATGAAATTATTTAAATAGCTTTTCTAAAAGCTTGGTGAATATATTTGATGCAAATTAAATTAAATGGAAAAGATTGTAGTAAACATAAGTTCTTACAATAGCTGACATTAAAAATATAATAGAACAATTCTATTAATTTTTTATTTATATTTACATTCTTATGCACATAACTTTGCATTCTTATGTTTCACAATACAAGAGAAATTCCAAATTATCTCTGTAATCCAATATCTACACTATTGGTAAATGAAATCTCATCACCAAAAGAATTTGATTTAGAGGAATAAAATTCAGAAAAGCATTTGTCCAAGTAACATATTTATTTGATAAAAATATCAATATCATAAGTTAAAATATCTACTAGAAGAGGCATTTTAAAAGTTAAATGATGGCAGACGAATAATAGCTGTATTCTCTATGATTTTGAATGTAAGCATTCAAACATGAAATATGGCATTCAGCATGAAATATGGCATGCATTTTGTGAGATGGAGTTCCATGCATGTTGCACTTGGCCAGTCAACAACATGGAACTCCATGTTGTTGACTGGCCAAGTCCAACAACAACGGTCAACATTGTTCTATAATAATGTGCTATATGTGTGTGATAGGGAAAAAATGTGGTGATTTCGCTTGCGAAGGCAAAACTAAACTAAATTTAAACATGACAAACTAAACTAAATTTAAACATGACAAAACTAAATTTAAGACACAGCAATTCTATTGCAAATTCCTACCTGTAATAGTGATTATTAATGACAGCGCAACCGATTCTGGCGTACAAATTTGATGTTAGGGTACACGGAATAAGGATGAGATTGTAATTAATTTAGAGGTATAAAATTACCAGTAAAAATTAAATATTAAATAAATAATAAATAAAATAATAAAATAATTTATAGTAAAGCCATAACTCATGGACTCATCACCCAGACCATAACTCATGGTGTAGGTTCAGTGTGTCTACAAAACAATTAGGATGGTTCTAAGTGCTCATCTGGTATATTTCTAAACAATATATATTGAAATTACTGGCATCAATGCAGAAAGGGCTCTTATCTCAAAACACAACAGACCACCACTTCACCGAGGTTTAGTTTGACACCATTGAGTCGCAAATGTCATGATCTGGAGTTAGTGACATAAGCGCTACAGGACTGCTGGAAATCTCTTTCTAATAATTGCTCTGGTGTCAACAAAATCACAAATTTCTGCTGCAAATATAGTACGATAGCTGGCATCTATGCGGTTACTATGAAGGTCGTCCGTCTCAATATAACGTATCATCCGTATATGGCCGAACACTAGCCTTCTTGAGACAATACCTTCCTGTGATCACCATTGCCGACAGTCCTGCGCAGTGGTTATATCCTTTCTGAATCTCATCGGCAATATTGCTAATAGAATAGAAAATCTATTTATTCGTAGCTCTATTACACCGCCTCCTACAAACTCAATAAAGTTACAAATGCTGCCTTCTTCGTCACCTTAAAGGAATTCTTAAATAAAAAGTAGCTAAAAACGCCCAATTAGGACGATTAACGTTTAAGTTTGTATTATGAAACATGGATTTTCATGTTATAATATTAGGAGTAATTGTCTTTATCATGTTAATTGGGTTCAAGTTTAACAAGGTGGTGGAAATATGGAAAAATAGCGAATGAAAACTTAGCTACTAAATAATTTACTTTAAGAATCAACGTATTGCAATATATATATATATATATATATATATATATATATTCTACATAAGATCAAGCAAATTAAATAACAGACTAAAGTTGTGTTCTAAGCAAATCATATACAAGTTCTTTAAAAACTTATTTTGTAACAGTATCCTCTGTGCTTCCTGGTTGCTTCCCTACACTGCTGACTCTATCTTGCTAACTGTCTTTGGTTTTTTTGTATACAAAATCTAACTCCGTCCAGTAGACCTTGGTCTTTTCTATTAAGGTTTTTTCCACGCGTGGTCTGCCGGATTATTCCAGTGTTTCCAGCAAAATGTTCTTGAGGCTTTTTAACTAATGTCCTATTTTCCGGCTCTTTTCTCTGCTATATAGACCCAGCGGGAATGTCTGGTTCGTTGGTCTGCCTGATTATTCCAGCGTTTCCAGCAAAATGTTCTTGTGGCTTTTTAACTAATGTCCTATTTTCCGGCTCTTTTCTCTGCTATATAGACCCAGCGGGAATGTCTGGTTGTTTGGTGTGAAATAAATCTTTATAATTATTCCTATCTTATTCATGCACTTCGACATTTGTATAAAAGTCATCTTTTAGATGAGCAAACACGTCTTCCAGATTTCATTTATTTAGCAAAATTTATTTTGGTTTTATTTTAAGACACTCCATTATTAACAAATATCTTATAAAAGAAATAATTCTTATTTGTAGGAATTAAAAATATTTTAAAAATAATTCTATGAATACATGTTTTAAGATAAATATAAATAACTTCCATTTATATGCATCAAAATATATTTGTAAGCAAATATATATTGTTGTAACTTCAGATAGTACACAAGATGAAAAAAAAAAAAAAACATTTAAAGAAACAAAGATACTTATTTTGATAAAATACTTCTTCCTTTTACCAACATTTAAAAAACAAAAACGAAATAAAAACGCTACGATATTAATAAAATCTTGCTGTCATCACAAATGCCAGAAGTACAATCTAAATAAGAATTTATTGAGATGTATTGAAGGCATCTCTTCACCCATCTCATCTCCTTCTCGAAGCATACCTTTCTCCATTACCTATGTCTGAATAAGAGATATTTCTCTTACGAAAACATTGGACCTCTTTGTTAGAGTAACATCTCTCGGCATAGATGTACTGCCTTCGCAAAGCGTTGCTTTTGTAAAAAAAAAAAGAGTAAAAAAAATTCTCAGCCATAGATATTGATTACCCAGAGTTCGCTTTCGGAGTGTTTTCAGGCATAAAAAGGGAGAAAAAATGAAAATTTTTTTTTAAGGATAAAGGTGCACATATTTCATTCCTGCTATTGATGTATGTGTATGAATCAGTGCAGAGAGGATTAGGGTAGATTTTTCATATTTAGATTGTGTGCAGGCATAAGGGGATGAAATCGTGATTTTGATTTGGTTTGTAAAGGAATCGTGTTAAGAAAAATGAGCGGCGTTGGTTACAAGAAAAATATGTATGTATTTGTAATGGTAGAATTTTTTTTCTTGAGCGTATTTGAATTATATTTTATACATGCATACAGATTTATTTTGTTAGAAATAATTTATATTAGTTCTTAAAGTTTTTTTTTTAATTGTCATGATAGAAAAATAATTTTAAAAGATAGTTATTATTTATATAAAGTTATTTTTTTGACGAATTATGGATAATTTAAAAACAAAATTATTAATGATTTTGGAAAATAGGAAAAAATATTTATTTAATTTTCATTTTTTGGTATTTTATGTGAAGTTATTTTTTATTTTTTGCATTTTCAGTGAAGGGGTTTTGATTATTCTGTAAAAAATAACGCAATAAATATTTTCTCCTATCGCGCATTTATCAAATGCGCGCTAGAGAAAATTTCATTTATAATTTTAAATATCAATTTTATTCGTTATTTTAAATATATAGTGTATCCAGTGTTCTATATACGTAATATATACAAAAATAACTCATTATTTTAAAAATGTACTAATTATATAATATCAAAATATATACCAATTTTATTATATTAAAAATATCCTAAAAATATTATCTATTATCTACATAAATTTCTATCTTTACAAACAATACATTACGCAAAATTACAGTTTATTAAAAAAAATACCTTTTAATTTTTATAAAGATTTATACGTATTCCAATACAACGTTTATATAACATATTGAAGTATACAAATTCGGGCAGTCCCAGGTTGGGCGCCAGATTGTAGTGTTGTGGGTTGCGCAGATGGAATGTAACTGGATGTGGATGGGTTGAGCCTTGAGACACAGGTTTGAGAACACATAACTTTATTTACACACTCACAAACACCTCACACGTATAATTGGAGACAGAAAATATTTAACATATTTAAAGGCATATAGATTTGTGGAAGAATTCCACTTCTAAGCAGAAAATAGATATACTCAGGTACATGCGGGATGCGCGCAATATATTTCCTCTCCGAATGAGAGTCTGTTGGCCAAATTATACACAGTTTGTATTAAATATATTTCCTCTCGGGATGAGAGATTGAAGCTAAACGTTTCTCAACAAAAGCACATGATTGCGCTGTACTTCCACTGTGGTGAGAGTCTCGAGGCCAACTGGCTCTTTCTCTTGAATGCCACAGGAGGCGCTCTTGCAGTGCATAGGAGGAAGCACGGTTACAATATTATATTATTACCAGTCATCTATAGGAAAAACGTTTGATAAAATTATGATTATATTGACACTATGAGCTGATTTGAATTATTATATGATATTAACATTATTAAATATCAAACAGTTCATTCATAAAATTAATGCTATAATAGGAGCCTTTGCATTATATTTATTACAAGGAATAATTGAAATGATAAAAATATTAAATATTTAAACCCCTTTAAAAAGAAATTTCAAAATGTCTAGAATTTACCGATGTTAAAAATTGCATAGTTCATTAATTTTCTCCTTATGGAATTATGAAAAAGAAACCTCCATTTAAAACTAAAGCCCGTACTAAATCGCAAATTGAATTCAGTTCAGCTTGAACAGATTATACTTTTCAACCCGTGTCTCGAAACGGTAAAAAGATTAATTAACACAACAAGATTAATGAACTTGGGTCATCAATAAGTAATGAAGCATAACCCGAAACTGAATTTTAGTAAATGAAGTTACAGAGATCTTAAATTACTCGGGACTTCGCTGACTTGGTTTTAAATTATTAACTGGAACTGATAAATCTACATTAGAAAAGCACAAAAGGCTTATTCGATTGCGGAACTCCTACAAAATATAGAACTCTAATTTCCTTTTAAAGATAAAATATTCAAATTTAATCTCAAAATCTCTGAATACGTAATTACAAGAATCAATTTATCTCAGTGGTAGTAGAGAAATACACCCCTCATTTCTCATGAGCAGAACTTCTGGAAACAAAGTGCATACAAGGAAGCCATCCATCATTGGCATTGAATAAAAAGATCACTGCTAAGACTATCATCGTTTCTGGAAGTGGATACATTAAACCAATATTTCTCATGGGCCAGTAAACTGTTTTGCTATTTTTCACTTACTTTTGTGCCATCTGTTTTGTCTCACAAATACGCATTTATTTAGTTCTCCCTTCTGTTCTCCGAGATTAATGACTTTTTGTGTAACCCGGAATCCCGATTTGTCAGAGCTTAAGCTGTTTCGCTTCGGCTGCCTTTTCTTTTATTCGGGCTCTCGACGGCAAATAAAACGCCACTTTTCTCTTCCTTTGAGGTGTGTGCATGGATTCAATGGACGACTGAGTGCTTTTCGCAATCGCGATTTATCATTGTGCAACTATTTGAAAATGCCTTATTTAGCGGATTAGTTGCCTAAATACAATGACCCACAAATCCAGAATAAATTGATGAAAAGCTCAAACAGAATACTAAAAAAATATTTGCCATTGATTCAACTTGATTTATCAAAACTTCCATATAATTTTTAAGTTATCATATTATTCTACTGTACAGAATGTACTGTACACTTAACAGAATTTGCTATTCATAAGGCTTAAATAAATAATTATTGAATAGCAGCAATTGCCATTAAATCTTTGGACATTGAAATTAATTAATTTACTTTCCGTACAATGATAAACGATTTTAACTATTTAAGATTTAGAAACTAACTTCACTATTTTACTTAACTATTAACTAACATGTGGATTAAAAGTGGATTCCTGCTTTTAACATTAACAAAAAGTAAAAATAACGTAAGTATAACAAAGTAAAGTAAGATAGTGCCTCACATCATCTCAAACTACAAGGTCAGAATCTGAAGTTTTCTCCATCAAGATATGCTGAGATGAGAACTGAGTGCTTTTCGCAATCGCGATTTATCACTGCGAAACTATTTGAAAATGCCTTATTTAGCGGATTAAGTGATTGAATACAATGACCCACTAATCCTGAATGTATTTATAACACGATCAAATGATTTATAAATGTTTTATATAAATTTTAATATATGTTTATTTTAATGTATAGTTTCACTTACTAGATTTTACTATTCATAAGAGTCAAATAAATAATTCATGTATAGTGGCAATTATGGAAAATGATTAGATTCCACTAAAAGTGCTGAATGGCTGCAGATGCCATGTCATTATTATGCAAGTCATACAAATTGAGGAATAGTTCTGCATTTTGAAGAAATTCCGTAAAACTCCAACCAACCAGTTTGATAGACGAGTATATCTTCTCTGCCCGTTCTTTAAGGACACGACGTATGGCAGAATTTGCTATTCGTAAGGTTTAAATAAATAATTAATGTATAGCAGCAACTGCCTTTGAATCTTTCAATTATGAAATTAATTAATTTAATTTCTATAGAGTGTTTCCCAATTTTCACTATTTAAAATTTAATAAAAATTATTTAACTACTATGGGTAGGAGTGGATTTTTGCTATTGGCATTAATGAAGAGTAAAAACGATCGTTGTAAGACAGAGTCTAGCATCGTCTCACACTACAAGGTCAGAATCTGAAGTTTTCTCCATGAAGATATGCTGAGATGATTTGTGTATGGATTCAATAGAGAACTGAGTGCTTTTCGCAATCGCGATTTATCATTGTGCAACTATTTGAAAATGCCTTATTTAGGGGATTAGTTGCTTGAATAAAATGACCCACAAATCCTGGATGCATTGATGACATATTATTGAAAAGTTATTTTCCTAAGATTCAATTTGATTTAATAAAACCTTTATATAATTTTTAATATATGTTTATTTTATTGCATAGTTTCACTTACCAGACTTTATTATCCATAAGGTTTAAATAAATAATTAATAGAGAGTTTTTGCATACCGTATTTTGGACCCTAGCGCGCATGCTTATAGGAAACATTATTACAGATACGCATGCGCAATTTCCTATGAGCATGCGCCCTAGGGAGAAAAAGCTAACGGACGTCCAAAATACGGTATGCAAAAACTCTCTAATGTATAGTAGCAATTGACTTTAAATCTTTGGACATTGATGTTCATTTAATTTCCATAGAGTGATAAACGATTTTCACTATTTAAAACATAATAAAAAATTATTTAACTAGCTATTGGCATTAATAAAGAATAAAAATAACGTTAGTTGTAAGAGAACGGCTCGCATCGTCTCAAACTACAAGGTCAGAATCTGAAGTTTTCTCTATCAAGATATGCTGAGATGAGAACTGAGCGCTTTTTGCAATCGCGATTTATCACTGCGCAATTATTTGAAAACGCGGATTAGGTGATTAAATACAATGACCCACTAATTATGAATGTATTGTTGAAACGATCACATATAATACTGAAAACTATTTTAAGTTTGATTTAATAAAACTTCCATAGAATTTTTTTATATATTAGATTATTTTATTGTACAGTTTCACTTACCAAATTTTACTATTCATAAGGTAGAGACCTGATGACAGGTTAGCGTTCTGGTACTTGATACCACGGGCTTCAGATTCAAATCCCGGTGGTGCTATGGATATTTGTAGTGGTTTGGAATCTACTTTAAATTGTAGGTCCCGGTCTAAATAGGATCGTAGAGGGTTATGGGGTATTGTTACTCCCCGTCCATAGCTTATCTTAAAGCTACACGCACCTCTTGGTAGTGCCAAGTCAAAAACGTCGGTGCAGCGCTTGCCTTAAGTCATCAAAGGCAACTGTCTAAGTGTTTGCCAGTTGCATTATAAAAAAAATGTTAATATATCATATTATTTTTTATATAGTTTTGCTTACCAGAATTTGCTTTTCATAAGGTTTAAGTAAATAATTAATTTATAACAGCAAATGCCTTTAAATCTTTGGACCTTGAAATTAATTAATTTATTTTCCATTGATTGATAAACGATTTTCACTATTTAAGAGTTAGAAAAATGATTTTGCTAACATGTGGATTAGTGGATTCTTGCTATTGGCATTAGTAAAGAGTAAAAATAGAGATGGTTGTAAGAGAGCGTCCCACATCATCTCAAACTAGTGCAAGGTCAGAATCTGAAATTTTCTCCATCAAGATATTCTGAGATAATGTGTGTTTGTATTCAATACAGAACTGAGTGCTTTTGCAATTGCGATTTATCACTGTGCAACTATTTGAAAAGGCCTTATTTAGCGGTTTAGTCGATTGAATACCATGACCCACTAATCTGGATCATCTAATCATTATTTCATCAGGATATGGAAATGCGGAAAATTTCCATTGAGTATTTTTAGAATGCATTTTATATTTCCTCCCTCTTTTGTATTGCATACACAGCTTTTGGCATACATCAAAGGTAGCAGCTTTGTATCAAAAAGGAGTTACTTTTCTTATGTAACGTCTTACATACCTGGTCATTTTATTGAAAAGTTGCTTACTCAAGCACATCGTTACTATAACATTTTATTACATTATTCTTACGATTCATATGAAAGCCATTACGTTAAATGAGGTGTCATGAGGAAAGCCATTACGTAAAATGAATTCCTAAGTATTCTAAATAGTCTGGAATATTTTTTAATCATAGAGCTGATTTCCCTTCAAAATGCCGAAATGCATGTTTAGTATTGGTGTTCGGAAGGGGGTTGAAGGAGAATCAGTATAACAAATTATTTTCAAAAACAAATCTTCTTGCACTTTTTATTACAGATATTACTATTTGTTTGGATTTTGGAGCCATTTTTAAATAACAATTTAATATTCTAAAGTACATTGTTTTAATACTTTTCAGAAATTTTCATATTACGTACATTGTTTTTTTTAAACTATGTACTTGAATCCTTTCAGGAGCCTTGATCAACAGCCCTTTGTATTTCTGTACTAAAAGTGCTTGGTACGAAACATGATAAGCGATGCCTAAATGAAAACTTCCGTTTTCTATGCCGATGATGGTACATTAAATCTTTTAGCTAAAATGTCCACCACGTTATTTTAAATTTACTTACTCAAGCACATCATTGCTATGAAATTTTATAGCATAATTATGATTCATATGAAAAGCCATTACGTTATATAGGGCGTCCCAAAATTTCACGCAAAATGAGTTCCTAAACATCCTAAGTAATCTGGAATATTTAATAATCATATAACTGATTTCCCTTCAATTTGCAACTTTAGTCTGGTGATCGGGGCAGTGAATATGCTAAATTATTTAACAAAACTACTTGTACTCTGTATTAAAAGCATTACTGCTTGCATGAATTTTGGAAGACGCTAAATTTAAAACATCAACTCTAATATTCCGATGTTTTTCGAAATTCTCATATTTTGCATGTTATTTTTCATGATTTATGTACTTTCAACGAACTTGATAA
Source organism: Caerostris darwini (assembly GCA_021605075.1). NCBI lineage: Eukaryota > Metazoa > Arthropoda > Arachnida > Araneae > Araneidae > Caerostris > Caerostris darwini. The sequence goes on from BPLQ01009016.1 coordinate 1,324,254, forward strand.
ACGATACCTAACTGATTTGATTTGGTTTGATTTGTGTTGTTTCACTACGGTCATTTTTTGTGCATTTTAAACTAATTAGACTGGGACCTACGGTTCGAGATACCTAACTGATGGCAATCATTTCTATGTCGATTATGGGAAAAAAAATGTGTTGCCTTCATAGATCAGGAGGTGAGAACCACCAGATACCTTCCTCAGGGTGTTTGTTCAAATAGGCAATTGCACAATATGGATATAGTGCATCAGGAATTCGTAGTGCCTAATACACTGTACCTACAGTCTTGATGAATCCATAGTTGGGGAAATCAGAATTTGCTAAATGTATCTGCATTGCTGGTGTCAAATTTTCTTCAATTCACATTTTCTAGTATTAGAAAATAAACGCTTTAAATCTTGTTTGTGTTTAAAATTTTTAATTTTTGATTATAGCAATGACGAATAATTAAAAATATTTTAATTACATAAATTGATTATTATAATAGTAACTAATCATAGTTCCGGAAATTCACTAGTTACTATTATAATATCATACTACAAATTAATTTTTAACAAGTATCTTAAGATATTTTACATAATAGAATAAGATTTCTTTTTAAATGAGGTTATTAAAAATATGTACATGTATAACTAAAAACTAATTAATTTCTGAATAGCCCTTTTGAAATTATGAAGATTAACAAATATTAATGTCGACACACAGGCACCTGACTTTCGCTGGATAGTTTAATTACCTAACATTCAAATTTCCTTTATTTGCATAGAGTGAAACCATTATGCTGGTGGGAGCTAATTAAGAACACAGCGTAAAAAATAGATTGAAGAATAGTTAGAAGCTCTGAAGATAAAGGTTTTAATTTCAACGTTCAGGAATATTACACCCCAAAGGTCCATTGTATCTTTAGAGACAATTCAATGCCAGCCATCTAATATATATAAGAAATTAAGTACATGTATTCCTAGCTACCAACCCTCCCTGCCCATTACTCTCAGCCCATTGAAAGAGAAAGGAAAAGCCGCAGAACAAATTAAAAAATAATAATTGCTTTCTAATTAGCATAAGGCAGTGACAGGATAAAAAGTCTTCGAGTGGATGGACAGAAGAAAAAAAAACATTATTTCATCCGCAAGTTTGTTTTTCTTGAACGAAATTTTTTCTTCCTGAGGGGTTGGAAATTTTTATTTAGTTATTTCATGGTTGCTTAAGCACTTCTTGAGTAAACGCTTCAGAGTTCCAGATGTGGAAAATTGCTTTAATTTAATAAGCGGCGGGAAATTAATGGCACACTCTATGAGAATTGATCGCTTCGGCCCACGAAGAAGACGCTGCCGCTCTGCCATAAACGAAGCCTTGCTGAAGCGAAATTGCTTTTTCTTTTCGCCGATAAGAGGTCCCCCTTTCCAAAACCATCCAGAGCTTTGTCCTACGCCGAAGGAATAACAAAGATATTCCACGCGTCAGCGAAAGGCGGGAATCGCTTTCGCCTTTGTTATCACAATCTGGATTTGCCCCGGATGCGGGATTTGCTAAAGAATAATAATGGAAGTGGCGGGTGGTGATTCTTTCGGAACATTACTGAATCGGATATCGTGGCAAAGGAAAGTTCTGTTTAATCCGGCAATTTTTCAATGTATGTTTTGGGATTATTTCTCGTTGATCAATATTGAAAAAAATTATATCCGTAATATTATATATATATTTCTACAATGTTTAGGAAAGTGGCGATTCATTTGACAGATATTGAGAAATTATATTCCCAAAAGAGTTGCAATACCAATTAATTGTAATTAGGCTTTGTGAGAAAAAAATTACCATTTCGTTTTATCAGGCTTTACAATGTTTTTAGTAAAGACATGGGAAGAGTGGCAGTCACTGTAGCAGCTTTAGCACTACCCAATGTGCACCACGTTGATGCCTACAACAATACACCCCCCCTTTTGACCGGGCACAATTGTTTTAGTGCCTAATTATACCTTTTTAAATCCACTGATTAATTAGATTTAGCATTACTGAATGGGTTATAGTGGAAAAGGAAAGTTTTGTTTAATCTGACAATTTTTTCAATGTAGGTTTTGGGATTATTTCGCGTTGATCAATATTGAAAAAAATTTTTTATCCGTAATATTATATATGTATATGAATATGCGTGTGTTTAGGAAAGTGACGATTCATTTGACTCATAATGCAATATTATTTTCATAAAAGGGATTGTAATGTTAATTGCTTATAATTTTGTTTTGTGAGAAACAAATTACTATTCCATTTTTCAGAATTTACAATGTTTTTCGTAAAAATATGTAAGATCTTGCTATGTGTGACTTTTGGCTTTCTTTTAATCTCAAGAAAAATTTGCGTGGTCGCCGTTCCTTCCGAAGATGAGATTGATGAGACTATAAAAGCATATTTTTCAACAATTCCAAGAAATGGATTGAGTGAAGCATTTAATCTTTGGAAAAAGCGTCTGCAAAAATGCATTGATGTTGGAGTACTTTGAACACTCTAAAAATTTGGTAAGTTAAACTTGTAATATTCAGCCGTATCTCAAAAATTTCAGAGTTATGCTGAGATGAGAACTGAGTACTTTTCGCAATCGCGATTTATCACTGCGCAACTATTTGAAAACGCGGTTTAGGTGATTAAATACAATGACCCCCTGAATAATTCTGAATGTATTAATAAAACGATCCCACATAATACTGAATAATTACTGTCCATAGATTCAATTTCCTTTTTTAAATCTTCCATGTGATTGTTAATGTATCATATTATTTTATTGTATAGTTTCACTTAGCAGAATGTTTAAATAATTAATTAAAATATAGCAGCAATAGCCTTTAAATCATTGGACCTTGAAATTAATTCATCTAATTTCCATAGCGTGATAAACGATTTTATATAATATTAAATAAAAATTATTTAAATAAACGTTAAATAATTTTTCATAAGTGCTTTCCCTAAAACATAACAGTGAGTTTTATTTAGGCAATGCAGAAATAATGCAATCATTGGAAAAAATTACAAAAATATCATAATTAGTACAAAATTATTAATTACTGTTAGTAATTACTATAAGTATGTTAATAATTATTTTGTGACATCTGTATTTGTCAAAATTTATGTTGTTTATGTCATTCAATTTGATATCTGCTGTCCAAGGGGCAGAAGTAAAAGAAAATGATCCATTTTGCTGTTCTTTTAGAGTGTACATGGATTATTACAACTGCTTTGGTAACTTGAAGGAGATTATTTTTTTCAGAAGCTCTACAGATTTTTTATTATAGTAGCTATTTTTTATTACAAAAGCTATTTGGAAAACTGTAGTTACACTTTTGTCAAATATTCTAATGCGAATGTAATACAACATTAATACATTTAAGTAAAATTGATAGATTTAAATTACACGCTACATACAAAAAATTTGGTTGATTTTTTTCAGTGTGGAGTCTTAAATTAATATTTGATTTCCAGTGTGGGTCCGGGTTAGAATACCCCTACTGTATCCCATGCATTCCGTAAAAGGCTATTAATATGGGTACCCAGTTCCAGGGGCTATAACCGGGTATGATGTCAGATTTCTCCCTTTGAGTATCCCGCACATTTTTATGCCGCAATGTCAAGGCCAAAAAAAAGCTGCAGTTTTTACTTGTTATCATGAGTCGTAACGAGTGGATGGACTTGGTCTGGATGTTGCTGCTGACCGAGTAGAATAAAAAACAGAAATATATATTTGATTAACTAAAGTCTTAAAATTTTATGATGCAAAACAAGGTATTGATTTCTTGACTGAGTATATTAAAATTTCCCGAAAGAACTTTCTTTGGTAGTTCTATCGATGAAAAATTCTCCTTAGGTGACATTATTGTCCCCAGACTATCAGTTTCTATCAAATCTACAACCCCAAATTTACAATAATTACAGTACACACTACCACTGGGCAATGTGTGAGCAAAAGATAAAATATATTTTTGTACATAGGACGATTAATTATTCTGAACAAGGCGTACAGTTCTCTCAACTTACTGATGAAAAGGTTATAACAGCTTAATTGTATGTGAATACTAATAATACCAGTAGATTTTCAATTACTCAAGAAAATAAATTCCCGAAAAATTTGCATTAATATTAACTTAATTTTCTTATGTAATATTTTCCATACTTGGTCATATTATAGTAAAGTTGCTGGCTCAAGTACACCTTTACAATAAACTTTTATTCTTACAATTCATATGAAAGGACTTTATGGTGAATGGGGTGTCCCAATTCTCACGCAAAAGGAATTCCTAAGCATCCTAAATAGTTTGGAATATTTGGTAATCATAGAGCATAATTCAATTCAAAAAGCCGAAATGCATGTTTAGTATTGGTGTTCGGTGGAAGGGGAGTAGGAGTGTCAGCATAACAAATTCTTTTCTGAAACAAATCTTCTCGCACATTTTATTACACACATTACTGTTTGTTTAGGTTTTGGAGCACTCTAAATTTAAAAAAACAATTTAAAATTTTAAAGTTTTTCAGAAATTTTCATATTACGTAGGTTGTTTTTCTTAAACTATGTACTTGAATCCTTTCAGGAGCCTTGATGAACAGCACTTTGCATTTCTGTACTAAAAATGCTTGGTACGAAACATGATAAGCGATGCCTACATGAAAACTTCCGCGTCTATGCCGATGATGGTATATTAAATGTCCACCACGTTATTTTAAAGTTACTTACTCAAGCTCATCGTTACTATGAAATTTTATAGCATTGTTATGATTCTCATGAAAACTCATTACGTTATATAAGGCGTCCCAAAATTCCAGCAAAATGAGTTCCTAAACTTCCTAAGTAATATGGAATATTTGATAATCATAGAGCTAATTTTCCCTTCAATTTGCACCTTTGATCTTGGTGATCGGGGACAGTGAATATATTAAATTATTTATCAAATCTACTTGAACTCTGTATTAAAAGCATTACTACTTGCATGAATTTTGGAAGACCCTAAATTTAAAATATCAACTCTCATATTCCGGTGTTTTTCCGAAATTTTCATATTATGCATGCTATTTTTCAAACATTTTATGTACTTGGAACGAAACTGCTTGGTACGAAACTTGATAAACGATACCCAACTGATTTGATTTGGTTTGGTTTTTGTAGTTTCTCTAAGGTCATTTTTTTTCTCATTTTAAGCTAATAAGATAGGGACCTACAATTTGAGATACCTAACGGAAGACTTTAATTTCTATGCCGATTATGGGCAAAATAAATCTTCTGTCCAGAATGCCCTTCATCGATCAGGATGTAAGAAACACCAGATGCCTTCCTTAGGATATTTGTTCAAATAGACAATTGCACAATATAGGTACATGGTATCAGGATATTGTGGTGACTTATACACAGAACCTATAGTCTTGACGAACCCATATCCGGCAAACGTAGAATTTGCTAAAGGTATCTGCATCTCTGGTCGTAAATTATCTTCAGTTCAAATCGTCTAGTATTAGAAAAAGAGCAATTCAAATCTTTTTGTGTAATCACTTTTTATTTATTGATAATACCAGTGACGAATAATTAAAAATATTTTAATTATTTGATTTGATTATTATAATAGTAACTAATCATAGTTCCAGAAATTCACTAGTTACTTCTATAATAGCCTACTGTAAATTAATTTTTAACAAGTATCTTGAGATATTTTACATAATATAATATTTCTTTTTAAATGAGGTTATTAAAAGTATGTACATGTATAACTATAAACTAATTAATTTCTGAATAGCCCTTCTGAAAGTATGAAGATTAACAAATATTAATGTCGACGCACAGGCATCTAACATTAGTTGAATAGTTTAATTACCTAACATTCAAATTTCCTTTATTTGCATAGAGTGAAACCATTATGGTTGTGGGAGATAATTAAGAACACAACGTAAGAAATATATTGAAGAATAATTAGAAGCTCTGAAGATAAAGGGTTAATTTCACGTTCAGGAATATTACACCCCAAAGGTCCATTGTATCTTTGGAGACAATTCAATGCCAGGCATCTAATATATATAAGAAATTAAGTACGTGTATTCCTAGCTACCAACCTTCCCTGCCCATTACTCTCAGCCCATTGAAAGAAAAAGAAAAAGCCGCAGAACAAATTAAAAAATAATAATTGCTTTCTAATTAGCATAAGGCAGTGACAGTATAAGAAGTCTTCGAATGGATGGACAGAAGAAAAAAAACATTATTTCATCCGCAAGTTTGTTTTTCTTGCCCCAAATTTTTTTCTCTCGTCCGCCTATCCTGAGGGGTTGGAAATTTTTATTTAGTTATTTCATGGTTGTTTAAGCACTTCTTGAGTAAACGCTTCAGAGTTCCAGATGTGGAAAATTGCTTTAATTTAATAAGCGCTGGGAAATTAATGCCACTCATAAAGGGAGAAAATTTCACCTCTGCCCACGAAGAAGACGCTACTGCTCTGCCATAAACGAAGCCTTGCTGAAGCGAAATTGCTTTTTCTTTTCGCCGATAAGAGGTCCCCCTTTCCAAAACCATCCAGAGCTTTGTCCTACGCCGATGGAATAACAAAGATATTCCACGCGTCAGCGAAAGGCGGGAATCGCTTTCGCCTTTGTTATCACAATCTGGATTTGCCCCGGATGCGGGATTTGTTAAAGAATAATAATGGAAGTGGCGGGTGGTGATTCTTTCGGAACATTACTGAATCGGATATCATGGAAAAGGAAAGTTTTGTTTAATCAGGCAATTTTTCAATGTATGTTTTGGGATTATTCCGCATTGATCAACATTGAAAAAAAATTTGTATCCATAATGTATATATATTTGTTTATACTGTGTGTTTAGGAAAATAACGATTCTTTTGATCTTTAGGGAAAATTATTATCACAAAAGTTTTGTAATGCTAATCGGTTGCAATTTCACTTGTGTGAATAAAAATTATCATTTCTTTTATCAGCATTTACAATGTTTTTCGTATAGTCAAATGAAGAGTGGTACTCGCTGTAACAGATTTAATATTACACAGGATATCCCACGAGGATGCCTGCCGTATTACAGCCCAGTTTTGACAGGAAACAATTGTTTCTGTGCCTATTTTTTCGGTTTTAGTTTGACTATTTTGCCTAACTGTGTTCTATGCCAATCTGGATAGACAAAGACTACTACCCTGCTGGATGATTTTTTGCCTTAAATGGCATGGACTGTATTATTTAGAAGTGTTATAGAGCTTGTTGCTGATAGAACCTAATGGTCATGCCGGGTATTTGCTAAATAACACTTAACTTTTTTTTGTACATTATTGCTTTCGCCTTTGTTATCACAATCTGGATTTGCCCCGGATGCGGGATTTGCTAAAAAATAATAATGGAAATGGCGGGTGGTGATTCTTTCGGAGCATTACTGAATCGGATATCGTGGCAAAAGGAAAGTTTTGTTTAATCCGGCAATTTTTTGAATGTATGTTTTGGGATTATTTCGCATTGATCAATATTGAAAAAATTTATATCAATATTATATAGATTTGTAAATATGTGTGTTTAGGAAAATGGCGATACATTTGACTCATATTGAAGAGTTATATTCACAAGAGGGTTGTAATGCTAATTGGTTGTAATTTAGTTTTGTCAGAGAAAATTACCATTTCGTGTTTCAGCCACAATGTTTTTCGTAAAGGCATGTGAAGAGTGACAGTCACTGTAGCAGATTAAGAATTTCCCTGGGTGCACAACGAGGATACTGGCCACATTACACCAAACTTTTGACCGGACACCTTTGAAATTCTCTCGTATATTTGGCAATCATAGAGCTGATTTCCCTTCAAAATGCATTTTTAGTCATGGAATACGATGGGGGGCAAATCTTCTTGTATCCTTTAAAAGCATTAAAAGCATTACTACTTGCGTGATTTTTGGAACAACCGAAATTTAAAATATCAATCTAATATTCTGAAATTTTTCAGAGACTTTGATACTAAGCCTGTTATTTTTAGCAAGTTATTTACTTGGATTTCTGTACTAAGCGTATTTTGTACAAAATTTCATAAACAATACCTAACTGAAAGTTTCCATTCCTATTCCGATGATGGGGAAGATAAATGTGTTGTCCAGAATGCGCCTTTAGACTTGGTGTTTTGGGGCAGTGAGTATACTAAATTATTTTCTAAAACAAATCTACTTGTACCCTGTATTAAATCATTACTACTTGGTTGAATTTTGAAAGACCCTAAATTTAAAATATCACCTATAATATTCTGAAGTTTTTCGGAAATTTTCATATTGCGCATATTGTTTTTCGTAAGTAGGTTAATTTTTGTACTTCTACAAAAGTAGTTCTGTTGCAGTAGGTATTTGTACAAAATACATGTACATAAGGGTACATATAATTTGGGTATAAGGGAAAAATACATGTACATACAAAATACATTTCTGTGCTAAGGTTACTTGTACAGCTTGTACAAGCCTAACTGAAAATTTCCATTTCTATGCCGATTATAGGCACGATACATTTGTTTTCTTATATGTTCTTGATGTTGATATCTGTTGTCTATATATACTGCCTAATATGATCAGGATGTAAGAAACACCAGACACATTAATTGTTTGTGCAAATGGACAATTGCATAATATGGGTACAGTGTATCAGGATTTTGTGGTGCCTAATACACTGTATAACTATAGCCTTGACGAACCCATATCTGGAGAATTCAGAATTTGTTACATGTATTTGCATTTCTGATCGCAAATTATCTTCAGTTTAAACTGTCTAATATTAAAAAACGGAAAAAGCTAATCTTTTTGTGAATCCCTTTTTATTTTTAGATAATAGCAGTGATGAATAATTAAAAATATTTTAATTACTTTAATTGATTACTATAATAGTAACTAATCGTAGTTCCTGTCATTCACTAGTTACTATTATAATAGCACAGTGCAAATTAATTTTTAACAAGTATCTTGATATAATTTACATAATATAATAACATTTCTTTTTAAATGAGGTTATTAAAAGTATGTACATGTATAACTAAAACTAATTAATTTCTGAATAGCCCTTTTGAAAGTATGAAGTTTAACAAATATTAATGTCGGCGCATAGGGACCTAACTTTCGCTGGATAGTTTAATTACCTAACATTCAACTTTCCTTTATTTGCATAGAGTGAAACCATTATGGTGGTGGGAGCTAATTAAGAACACAGCGTAAGAAATAGATTGAAGAATAGTTAGAAGCTCAGAAGATAAAGGTTTTAATTTCACGTTCAGGAATATTACACCCCAAAGGTCCATTGTATCTTTGGAGACAATTCAATGCCAGCCATCTAATATATATAAGAAATTAAATACATGTATTCCTAGCTACCAACCCTCCCTGCCCATTACTCTCAGCCCATTGAGAGCAAAAGGAAAAGCCGCAGATCAAATTAAAAAATAATAATTGCTTTCTAATTAGCATAAGGCAGTGACAGGATAAGAAGTCTTCGAGTGGGTGGACAGAAGAAAAAAAAACATTATTTCATCCGCAAGTTTGTTTTCTTGCCCCATTTTTTTTCTCTCGTCCGCCTATCGTGAGGGGTTGGAAATTTTTATTTAGTTATTTCATGGTTGTTTAAGCACTTCTTGAGTAAACGCTTCAGAGTTCCAGATGTGGAAAATTGCTTTAATTTAATAAGCGCCGGGAAATTAATGGCACACTCATAAAGGGAGAAAATTTCGCCTCGGCCCACGAAGAAGACGCTGCCGCTCGGCCATAAACGAAGCCTTGCTGAAGCGAAATTGCTTTTTCTTTTCGCCGATAAGAGGTCCCCCTTTCCAAAACCATCCAGAGCTTTGTCCTACGCCGTAGGAATAACAAAGATATTCTACGCGTCAGCGAAAGGCGGGAATCCCTTTCGCCTTTGTTATCACAATCTGGATTTGTCCCGGATGCGGGATTTGCTAAAGAATAATAATGGAAGTGGCGGGTGGTGATTCTTTCGGAACATTACTGAATCGGATATCGTGGCAAAGGAAAGTTCTGTTTAATCCGGCAATTTTTGAATGTACGTTTTGGGATTATTTCTCGTTGATCAATATTGAAAAAAATTATATCCGTAATATTATATATATATTTCTACAATGTTTAGGAAAGTGGCGATTCATTTGACAGATATTGAGAAATTATATTCCCAAAAGGGTTGCAATACCAATTAATTGTAATTAGGCTTTGTCAGAAAAAAATTACCATTTCGTTTTATCAGGCTTTACAATGTTTTTAGTAAAGACATGGAAAGAGTGGCAGTCACTGTAGCAGCTTTAGCACTACCCAATGTGCACCACGTTGATGCCTACAACAATACACCCCTCTTTTGACCGGGCACAATTGTTTTAGTGTCTAGTTATTCCTTTTTAAATCCACTGATTAATTAGATTTAGCATTACTGAATGGGTTATAGTGGAAAAGGAAAGTTTTGTTTAATCCGACAATTTTTCCAATGTAGATTTTGGGATTATTTCGCGTTGATCAATATTGAAAAAAAATTTTTATCTGTAATATTATATATGTATATGAATATGCGTGTGTTTAGGAAAGTGACGATTCATTTGACTCATAATGCAGTATTATTTTCATAAAAGGGTTTGTAATGTTAATTGCTTGTAATTTCGTTTTGTGAGAAAAAAAAATTACTATTTCATTTTTCAGCCATTACAATGTTTTTTGTAGAGATATGTAATATCTTGCTATGTGTGACTTTTGGCTTTCTTTTAATCTCAAGAAAAATTTGCGTGGTCTCCGTTCATTCCGAAGATGATATTGATGAGGCTATAAAAGCATATTTTTCAACAATTCCAAGAAATGGATTGAGTGAAGCATTTAATCTTTGGAAAAATCCTCTGCAAAAATGCATTGATGTTGGAGTATTTTGAACACTCTTAAAATTTGGTAATTTAAACTTGTAATATTTAGCCGTATCTAAAAAATTTGAGAGTTACCCTCGTAATAAAAAATATTTAACTGGCTATTTTCATTAATAAAGAATAAAAATAACGATGGTTGTAAGAGAACGTCTCGTATCGTCTCAAACTACAAGGTCAGAATCTGATGTTTTCTCCATCAAGATATGCTGAGATTAGAACTGAGTGCTTTTCGCAATCGCGATTTATCACTGCGCAGCTATTTGAAAACGCGGTTTAGGTGAATAAATACAATGACCCACTGAATTATGCTGAATGTATTGATAAAACGATCCAACATAATACTGAACAATTACTTTCCATAGATTCAATTTAATTTAATAAATCTTCCAAGTGATTGCTAATGTATCATATTATTTCATTGTATAGTTTCACTTAGAAGAATGTTTAAATAATTAATTAAAATATAGCAGCAATAGCCTTTAAATCATTGGACATTGAAATTAATTTATCTAATTTCCATAGAGAGATAAACGATTTTATTTAATATTAAAATAAAAATTATTTAACTAACGGTTAAATAATTTTTCACTAATTTTTCATAAGTGCTTTCCCTAAAACATAGCGGTGAGTTTTATTCAAGCAATGCAGAAATAATGCAACCATTGGAAAAAATTACAAAAATATAATAATTAGTACAAAATTATTAATTGCTGTTAGTAATTACTATAAGTATGTTGATAATTATTTTGAGCCATCTGTGTTTGTCAAAATTTATGTTGTTTATGTCATTCAATTTGATATCTGCTGTCCAAGGGGCAGAAGTAAAAGAAAATGAGCCATTTTGCTGTTCTTTTAGAGTGTACATGGATTATTACAACTGCTTTGGTAGCTTGAAGGAGATTATTTTTTTCAGAAGCTCTACAGATTTTATATTATAGAAGCTATTTTTTATTACAGAAGCTATTTGGAAAAGTGTAGTTATACTTTAGTCTAATAATCTAATGCGAATGTAATACAACATTAATACATTTAAGTAAAAGCGATAGATTTAAATTACACGTTACATACAAAATATTTGGTTGATTTTTTTTTCAGTGTGGCGTCTTAAATTAATATTTGATTTCCAGAGTGGGTCAGGGTTAGAATAGCCCTACTGTATCCCATGCATGTCGTAAAAGGCTATTAAAAAGGGTATTCAGTTGCAGAGGCTTTAACTGGGTATGATAACGTTACATTTCTCAATTTGAGTACCCCATATTTTTATGCCGCACGGTCAAGGACAAAAAGAAGCTGCAGGTTGTACTCTTTATCGTGACTTGTAAAGGGTTGATGGACTTAGTCTAGATATCGCTGTTGACCGAGTAGAATAAGAATTAAAAATGTATATTTGATAAACTAAACTCTTAAACTTTTATGAGGCAAAACAAGGTATTTGGGTTCTTTACTGAGTGTATTAATATCTCCCGAAAGAACTTTCTTTGGTTGTACAATCGATGGAAAATTTTCTTTAGATAACCTTATTGTCACCAGACTATCAATTTCTATCAAATCTACACGCCCAAATTTACAATAATTACAGTACACACTACTACTGGGCAATGTGTGAGCAAGAGATAAAAAATATTTGTGTACATAGGATGATTAATTATTTTAAACAAAGCGTACATTTCTCTGAACTTACTGATGAAAAGGTTATAACAACTGCATTGTATGTGAATGTTAATAATACCAGTAGAATTTCAATAACTAAAGAAAATAAATTCCCAAAAAATTTGCATTAGAAATAACTTAATTTTCTTATGCAATGCTTACCATACGTGGTCACGTTATTGTAAAGTGGTTGGCTCAAGTACACCATTACAATAAACTTTTATTCTTACAATTCGTATATGAAAGACTTTACGTTAAATGGGGTGTCCCAATTTTCCTGCAAAAGGAATTCCTAAGCATCCTAAATAGTCTGGAATATTTGGTAATCATAGAGCTGATTTCCATTCAAAATTACAAAAATTCTTGTTCAGTATTGGTGTTCGGAAGGGGGGTGGGGGGTGGGGAGTGAAAGTCAGTATAAGAAATTATTTTCTAAAGCAAGTTCTTTTGCACTCTTTATTACACACATTACTGCTTGTTTGAATAATGGAACACTCTAAATTTAAAATAACAATTTAATATTCTAAAGCTTTTCAGTAATTTTCATATTACGTACGGCGTTTTTCTTAAACTATGTACTTTAATCCTTTCAGGATGCGTGAGGAACAGAACATTTTATTTCTGTTTTAAGAGTGTTGGTACAAATTTCGATAAATGATCCCTAGCTGAAAACGTCCTTGTCTATGCAGATGATGGGCATGATAAATCTGTTGACCGAATGCCCTTTCTATATCTGGAGATAAGAACTACCACCACGTTATTGTAAAGTCACTTATTCAAGCACACCATTACTATGAAATTTTATAACATTTTTATGATTCATATGAAAAACCATTACATTATATAGCATATCCCAAAATTCATGCAAAATGAATTCATAAATATCCTAAATAGTCTGGAATATTCGGTAATCATACAGCTGATTTCCTTCAAATATGCGTCTTTAGACTTGGTGCTCTGGGGCAGTGAGTATACTAAATTATTTTCGAAAATAAATCTACTTGTATTTTGTATTAAAGGCATTACTACTTGCGTGAATTTTGGAAGACCCTAAATTTAAAACATTAACTCTAAAATTCTGAAGTTTTTCGGAAATTTTTATATTGCACCTTTATTTTTCGTAAGTAGGTTAATTTCTGTACTTGTACAAAAGCAGTTCTGTTGTAGTTGGTACTTGTACAAAATACATGTACATAAGGGTACATGTATCATGGGTATAAAGGTTAAATGCATGTACATACAAAATACATTTCTGTGCTAAGGGTATTTGTACAGCTTGTACAGGCCTAACTGAAAATTTCCATTTCTATGCTGATGATAGGCACGATAAATTTGTTGTCTTGTATGCTCTTGTTCGATTGTCTATGTAGAGTGCCTAGTTTCATCAAGCGGTAAGAACCAACATGCACATTAATTGTTTGTGCAAATGGGTCATTGCACAACATGGGTACAGTGTATCAGGATTTCGTGGTGCCTAATACACTGAATACCTATAGCTTTGATGAACCCATATCTGGGGAACTCAGAATTTGTTAAAATTATTTGCGTTTCTGAAGGCAAATACATTTTAAGGCAAATTATCTTCAGTTCAAACTGCCTAACATTAAAAAATGAAAAAAAGCAAATCTTTTTGTGAAATCACTTTTTTTATTTTTAGATAATAGCAGTGACGAATAATTAAATATATTTTAATTTCTTGAATTTATTATTATGATAATAATTAGTCATAGTTCCTGGCATTCACTAGTTACTATTGTAATAGCAAACTGTAAATTAAATTTGAACAAGTGCTTTGAGATATTTTACATAACATACCAACATTTCTTTTTAAATGAGGTTATTAAAAATATGTACATGTATAACTACAAACTAATTAATTTCTGAATAGACCTTTTGAAAGTATCAAGATTAACAAATATTAATGTCGACGCATAGGCACCTAACTTTCGTTGAATAGTTTAATTACCTAACATTCAAATTTTATTTATTTGCACAGAGTGAAACCATTATGGTTGGGGAAGCTAATTAAGAACACAGTGTAAGAAATAGATTGAAGAATAGTTAAAAGCTCTGACGATAAAGGTTTAATTTTAACGTTAAGGAATATTACACCCCAAAGGTCCATTGTATCTTTGGAGACAATTCAATGCCAGCCATCTACTATATATAAGAAATTAATACATGTATTCCCAGCTACCTGCCCTCCCTGCCCATTATTCTCAGCTCATTGAAAAAAAAAGAAAAAGCCGCAGACCAAATTAAAAAATAATAATTGCTTTCTAATTAGCATAAGGCAGTGACTGGATAAGAAGTCTTCTAGGGGATGGGCAGAAGAAAAAAAAAAAAAAACATTATTTCATCCGTAAATTTGTTTTTCTTGTCCGAAATTTTTTTTTCTCTCGTCCGCCTATCCTGAGGGGTGGAAATTTTTATTTAGTTATTTCATGGTTGCTTAAGCACTTCTTGAGTAAACGCTTCAGAGTTCCAGATGTGGAAAATTGCTTTAATTTAATAAGCGGCGGGAAATTAATGGCACACTCATAAAGGGAGAAAATTTCGCCTCGGCCCACGAAGAAGACGCTGCTGCTCTGCCATAAACGGAGCCTTCTGAAGCGAAATTGCTTTTTCTTTTCGCCGATAAGAGGTCCCCCTTTCCAAAACCATCCAGAGCTTTGTCCTACGCCGAAGGAATAACAAAGATATTCCATGCGTCAGCGATAGGCGGGAATCGCTTTCGTCTTTGTTATCACAATCTGGATTTGCCCCGGATGCGGGATTTGCTAAAGAATAATAATGGAAGTGGTGGGTGGTGATTGTTTCGGCACATTACTAAATCGGATGTCGCGGCAAAGGAGAGTTTTGTTTAATCCGGCAATTTTTCAATGTATGTTTTGGGATTATTTTGCATTGATCAATATTGAAACAAAAATTTATATCTGTAATATTCTATATATTTGTATATATCTGTGTTAAGGAAAGTGGCGATTCATTTGACTCATATTGAAAGATTATTTTTACAAATTGGTTGTAATGTTAATTAGTTGTGATTTCGTTTTGTGAAAAAAATCAATTCTTTTTTGCAGCCTTTATATTTTATTTTGTAAAGACATATGAAGGTTAGCTGTCGTGGTAGCAGATTTATCATTACCCAGGGTGCACCACGAGGATGCCTGCCACATTAAACTCCACTTTGGGACCAGATAAAATTGCTTCTGCACCTATTTGTTCGCTTGTAATTTGACTAGTTTGCATAATAGTGTTTTATGCGAAACTGGATAGACAATGACTGTTGCCCTGCTGGATAAGATTTTGCATTAAATTACATGGACTGCATTATTTAGAAATGTTATTGAACTTATTGCTTAAAGACCTGATAGTCAAACCTGGTATATTGGTCCAATCAAGATAAATTGTTATATTGGTACAAATGGTCAAGCCTATTTTCTAAAACCGGTACTTTTGCATCCTTTATTACATATCTTACTGCTGGTTTGAGTAATGGAATACTCTAAATTTAAAATACAAACTTAATGTTCTAAAGCATTTCAGTAATTTTTATATTTTGTATGCCATTTTTCTTAAACTAAACTCATGTTTGTGAAAATTGCAACACCATGAAGGAATCGTCATAATTGAATGAAATTTAATACACAGTTGAGTGGTAGTAGTACAAATAAATGATTAAATGTTCAAAGCAAACAAACAATAAGAAGACATCGGAATCAGTATTTTTTGTAGCCACCACGCGCCACAATAAGTGCTACTACACGACTTGGCATGGAGTCAAACAAATTTTGAATGTCTGCCTGAGGAAGAGCATTCCATATTTTTTGTAAAGTTCGTCTGCAGAAGTAACAGGACGAGGATCACGAGCGAGACGTCGACCAACGAAATCCCACACATGTTCAATCGGCGACATATCCGGGGAATACGCAGGCCAAGGAAGAAGCTGTACCTGCCGCGTTGCAAAGAAGGATTGAACAGTCCTAGCGATATGAGGGCGGGCATTGTCCTGTTAAAATACAGCGCCTGGCAAGCTTTGAAGGAAGGGAACAGCTTGGGGCTGTAGAACTTCACTGATGTACCGGATGCTGTTCAGATTGTCCACAATTCTTAGCAATTGAGATCGTCCATGATATGCTATGGCACCCCAGACCATAACTCCGGGTGTTCGTTCACTGTGGCGTTCGATAATGCACTCTGGAAGGTGGCGTACACCGGCATAGCGTCTGACACGAATGCGGCCATCATGGTACCACAAATTAAATCGGGATTCGTCAGGAAACACGACATGCTGCCAATCAGCACGCCAGTCTCTATGCTGAGTGGCCCATTGTAGCCGCAGGCGGCGATGGTTTAGCGTGAGAGGGATCCTGTATAAAGGAGTCCTTGCGCACAGTCCACGCTGCAGCAGACGTCTACGAATTGATGAAGCACACAATGAAACTCCTGTAGCTATTGACCACTGTGCTGTCAATTGTCTAGAGGAAGCTGTAGGGTCCGTTAGCGCCATGCGGACCAGGTGTCTATCATCGCGAGCTGACGTCACATTTCGGGGTCCACTCCCGGATTTCCGAGTTGTCCGACACTCGTCCGTCCTCTGCTTCCAAAGACGCATCACTGTGCTGTTGTTACGCTGCACACGAGCGGCCACTGCACGATAAGACAATCCAGCTTCACGAAGGCCGATGATTCTCCCCCGTTCAAACTTTGTAAGTTGTTCAAATCTCGCTCTCTTTCGTCGAAGAGGCATAAGTAACGATTGAGCTACCGTTTACCACTAGCAGATAACCACCAATAACCATACACGCCTCGCTACAGCCCTCTATTTATTCGGATCCATCCGCCGTTCAGAGGGCGCTGCTCAGCATACGCATGCGCTACGGATTTGAAATTCTAATCATTTGCATATCATGCGCTAGTTTGCATTTCCTGAAAATTTCAGCTCACTCGCGTATGTCCTTGATTGTGTTGCAATTTTTACAAACATGAGTATATTTACTCCAATCCTTAAAGGATGCTTGATGAACAGAGCATTTTATTTCTGTACTAAGAGTGCTTGGTACGAATATTTGATAAATGATGCCTAACTGAAAACGCTCTATACAGACATCTATGTAGACGCTCTATGCAGACATCTATCTAACATCTATGCAGATGATGGCCATGTTAATCTGTTGGCCGAATGCCCTTCCTCTATCTGGAGATAAGAACCACACAACTTTGTTGTAAAGTTACTTATTCAATCACACCATTACTATGAAATTTTGTAACATTTTTGTGATTCATATGAAAAGACATTACAGTATATAGCATGTCCCAAAATTCATGCAAAATGAATTCATAAATATCCTAAATAGTCTGGAATATATGATAATCATACAGGTGATTTCTCTTTAAAATACATCTTTAGTCTTGGTGTTCTGGGAGAGTAAATATACTAAAATATTTTCTAAAACAAATCTACTTGTACCCTGTATTAAAAGCATTATTTTGGAATGCTTGAATTTTGGAAGACCCTAAATTTAAAATATCAACTCTAATATTCTGAAGTTTTTCAGAAATTTTCATATTACGGAAGTAATTTTTAGTAAGTTATTTACTTGGATTTTGGTATTAAGGGTACTTGGAACAAAATTTGATAAACGATACCTAACTGAAAATTTCCATTTTTATGACAATGATGAGTAAGATAAATGGATTGTCCAGGATGTCCTTCGTCGATCAGGAGATAAGAAAAACCAGATGACTTCCTTGGTATGTTTATTCAAGTAGGCAATTGCACAATATGGGTACAGGATATCAGGATTTCATAGTGCTTAATACACTGCGCTTATAGCTTTGATGAACCCATATCTGGCAAACGTAGAATTTGCTAGATGTATCTGCATCTATGGTGGTAAATTATCTTCAGTTCAAATCCTCTAGTATTAGAAAACAAACAATTCAAATTTTTTTGTGTAATCATTTTTATTTTTATTTTATGATAATAGCAGTGATGAATAATTAAAAATATTTTAATTATTTTAATTGATTACTATAATAGTAACTAATCATAGTTCCTGGCATTCACTAGTTACTATTATAATAGCACAGTGCAAATTAATTTTTAACAAGTATCTTGAGATATTTTACATAATATAATAACATTTCTTTTTAAATGAGGTTATTAAAAGTATGTACATGTATAACTAAAAACTAATTAATTTATGAATTATGATTAAATAAATACGCCTTTCGCCTTTGTTATCACATTCTGGATTTGCCCCGGATGCAGGATTTGCTAAAGAATAATAATGGAAATGGCGGGTGGTTATTCTTTCGGAACTTTACTGAATCGGATATCGTGGCAAAAGGAAAGTTTTGTTTAATCCGGCAATTTTTGAATATATGTTTTGGGATTATT